>ML779767.1:597574-619622 GCA_009831015.1 Picea engelmannii | reverse complement strand
ATTTCTCTCAGGGACCTCATCTATCCCATTGGCATAATGGCCTTGTACTTCATGTACCACGTTAGGGCTCTATCCTTGAAGGTGGTCTCCATATATGAAATATTTAACACTTCATATGTGATCCTCTTCATAGACCATATAGCCTCACATGTAAACCAATTCTGTCTTGTATAATCCTTACCCATGGAACTCAAGTAGCCTCAGAGTGTTATCCTGATTTTCCATCCTCAATCTCAGAATATGTCCTCCTAACTGATTGCTTAGTGTTGGGGATCTTGGTACCAATACTCTTCCTTGCAAAGTATTGTTGACTTTGTCCTCTTTTTCACTCATTTCTTCTCTAATTTCTTATCCTTCTCTTTCTTCTACTCCAATCGTCTCATTGTCTATTTTTCTTTCTTCTTGGTTACAAATGCACAAGGGGGGTGGTTCAAAGGGGTTGTACCTGCATCTTCTTCTGACATTTCTTGTGAGGGAACCCAAAGACTTTCCTACCTACAAATGTGAAATACCATACACTATCGCTAACTCCTCTTCCCCTCCTATTGGGGGATCTTCATCATCCTCTCCTACCTCTGTGCCTCATCTTCCTCAAAAGTTGTGGCATCTTGCAATAGCCAAGGGGGTGAGAACTCGTCTTCTCATCCTAATCCGAATTATTTTCGGCACGAAATGAGAGTGGAGATATAATAAATCAATGTACAAAGATATCTCAGGTATCCAATAATATTACATAAATGTATCAGAGATGCAACCATAAACACAGAGATACAGTAATATACAATTTTCTATTAATGAGCGAAAATGTACAAAGATTGTAAAAATATAGAGTGAAAGACTCGCTAGAATGGTGGCAGCTTATCTCTGAGAAGAGATGTGTCTGCTACTCGCATTCGCAAGAACATGATTTTACAATGAGGCTCCAAAGGCATTTTTATCATAAATAAAATCCAAAACCCTGACCTCGGAAGATGAAAAGCCAATAGTTTTGTGGACCCTGTTTTGGGTAGTTTGGTGTATCAACTTCCCGGGGGCATAACTTTGGCTTACGATCTCCGTTTGGGGAACACAATAGCTCGTTGGAAAGGTGTCGTCAAGGATATTCATTCTGAGGGATCAATCATATCATTTAGCCATCATTCAAAAGCTATATCCCGAAAAACCTTCATTTAGGCCCTCAAAATGGCCCCGAAAGTTAAAACTGCTAAAAATAGTAAATGACCAAAATTGCCAGAAACCTGTTTTGAGCTAGTTGGAAAAGGTGGGTGGCAACCTATATCCACCTAGATCAATTCTACATCCTTAGGAAGAAATGGTATCCATTGTGTTGAGTGCCCGGGGGAGAGGGAAAAGAATTTGTTGAATCTACATATTGATGAGTTGCTAGGCTTATTGGAGAAGTTGTGTTGCTTAGCTTGTTGAAGGTTGTCACGAAGCTATGGCTGGAAGGGTTAGAATTTTTTAACTAGTCTGGATACATGATATGTCTGTGTGTAGAAGGAATCTTTACACTTTGTTGCAATCTTATCGACCTGCTTCTGTTGGATAGAAGGTGCTTGGACTGAGGCTGCAATGGTGTTCTTCTGTTCACGCCTTGAACAGACTATGAAGAAGCTAAATTTTGTAGTATGAGATACTACATTGCAGGACTTTTTAGGTGGGATAATAGTCTTAATTACCTCTGGTATCCTGTAGAGATGACTCCCCAGATTAACAATGACACTACAGGGTCGTGACTCATAAATATCATGATGCTTCCACATATATGGTTGGCCCAAGAGAACATCATAGAAATCCAGGGGGAAACATCACATAATACCTCATCCTTGAAGGGTTGGATGTCGTATGACAATCGACATTGTTGTCTGACATGAAGATATCATCCCTGGTGAAGCCACAATATGTTGTATGGATGCGGGTGTGGTGTTGTCGACAATCCCAACTGTTTGATGACCTCTGTTGAGATGAGGTTCTTCTGGCTTCTGCTATCAACAATAAAATGCACTGGGGTCCCCTTCACCCACATTTGTGAATGAAAAAGGTGCTCCCCCTCTTCAAAATATGTTGGTTCCCCTGGTAGAATTGTTGCGGTTGGGACAATAGCAGTGGGATCTGCGTCGATGATATGTCTTCTATCAGTATTTTTATAATCAAATTCTGAATCAGGGTTTGGATCCTTGTATTTTATCTCGACCACCAATGACTATTTTGAGCAGAATTCATCAGTGTTGTGTTAGGGGATTTTGTGGAAAACACACCATTTTCCAGTGTCCTTCTTCTTCTTTTCGTGACCCTTCTTCTCCTGTGGCTTGGAATGGTTTTTGGGATGTTCTTTGTTAGGGTCGTCTTTATCATACTTTGGTTGTTGCAGTTTTGTAGACCCGAACTCCCATTTGTTATGGTGCTTAAAATTTTTCTCGATTTTAGCAACATATTGATAAGTAGAACCGAGTGATGAGATGTCCAGAAAATCCATTTTAGTTTGGATGTATTTGTGTAGAGCCCCACAGTATTTCAGAACCAAATGCCGTTCGGAGTCTTTGATAACCAGCTTGGTGCAAAAGGTATGGAAGGTATTGGTGAACTTTGGAACTGCTTGTCCCCTTTGTTTTCGCAGTGTGGTCCATCTCATGTATTGGTCCTCATTATTGCTAATAGGGTAATATTGTTCCTTTACCGCATCCACAAAAAAATTCCAAGTGGGATCGACCCCATATATTCCAGACTCCTTTGTGGAACTTTGCTCCCAGTAAGTTTCCCACCAATGTTTTTCATGGGAGAGAGCCTTAAGGAGTGTGAAGGTGATTTTTTCTGTGTCGGAGAAATTATGAACAGAGAAATAACCTTCCTTCAAATATGGGAATATCAAAATTAACTTATACCTTGAAAGGAGAGGTACTTCCAAAGTGGACTCTTGATGAATATTTGTCTTTTTTTATCGACATACGTTGAAGGATGTGGGAAAAATTCTCCATCATTTCCTCCCTCTATACCGTGGGAGATTTCTCAAGCAACAAATTAATAGAATCGTCTTCTTTGTCTTTTTTCTTTTCTTCCACCATGGAGGGTTTCTTGGATGTGAGAGAGTGATTTTCTTCATGAGAGAGAAGCTAGAGACCCAACTTTCTATACTCAAACCTCTTCGGGGACATGCACTGAAAAACGATAAAGAGCAACCTTCTCTGATACCACTGATCCGGATTATTTTCGGCACGAAATGAGAGAGGAGATATAATAAAGCAATGTACAGAAAGATCTTGGATATCCAATAATATAACAAAAATGTATCAAAGATGAAACCATAAACACAGAGATACAGTAATACACAATTTTCTATTAATGAGAGAAAATGTACAAAGACTGTAAAAGTACAGAGTGAAAGACTCGCTCGAATGGTGGCAACTTATCTCTGAGAAGAGATGTGTCCACTAATCACATTTGAAAGATTTTACAATGAGGCTCCAAAGGCATTTTTATCATAAAGAAAATCCAAAACCCTAACCCCAAAAGATGAAAAGCCAACAGTTTTGTGGACCCCGTTTTGGGTAGTTTGATGTATCAACTTCCCGGTGGCGTAACTTTGGTATACGATCTTCGTTTGGGGCGCACAATAGCTCGTTGGAAATGTGTCGTCGAGGAGATTTATTTTGGGGGTTCAATTAGAGCCTTCAGCTATCATTGAGAAGCTCGATCCCGAAAAAACTTCATTTAGGCCCTCAAAATGGCCCCAGAAGTTAAAAACTGCTAAAAATAATAAATTACCAAAATTGCTAGAAACCTATTTTTTGCCAGTTGGAAAAGGTGGGTGGCCATCAATATCCACCTGGATCACATCCCCTACTACCACTACTTCTATTATATTTTTCAGATACCCTACTACTAATGCCACACCTCTTTGCTGGTCTATCCTCATTTGTGCTCCTCTCTGGCATAACACTCTCTCCCTGTTAGGGTCCTAACCCGCAAATAGGTAGAATAATATATTCAGATGTAATAAAGGTCAATATTAATAAGGCCTTGAAATAAAATAGAATAATTCGAATGTGAGAATACCTAATAGAAGATTCCACTTCTAGAAGGATCTTCCTCTAGATGCTTCTTTTGATAGACATATTTAGTATAAATAGGAGTCGAGGGTGTGAGAACCCTAGCTTGGATATTATTGTAATATAGCTCCCCTCAACTGGAGGTTGCCCCCTCGAAGAGGCCCGTGAACATTGATTTCAGAATCAAAGTGTTATTTCTGTTGTTATTCTTATATCATTTAAGTGCTATTGTGGTGATTGTTCTGGTTATATTGTTGTTATTCTGCCATTTCTAGCATTTTATTTTTGTTCTGCATACTTTTTAGATCTGGTATATTACAAGTGGTATCAAAGCACTTTCCTCGACAGAAAGTGTGGGTTAATTTTTTTTCAGGGTAGAGACGTATTCCGACGTCTTTAAGCCACAAAGATCTGTCGTTACATGCATAAAACTGCGGTTGAGGGATTCATACACGAAGGAAATACAAGTGGTACTTAATTGCACATTTGTTGGCCACCCTTATAACCCTTGTTGGTGCCCCTTTGAGTGGTAGTGCATCAGAAAACACCTGTGTACGGATTGACCTAGATTACCTGAAGCCCTTTTTAGATAAACCAATCGGCAACCTGACTAATATATTGCCACCGAGAACAACACTCGTGAAGATACTCTCTAGTACCTAGGTAGTTGGGTAGTACGACTAAGGGTACAGTCTATCCTCCTTAGTTAGTGCCCTGAGAAACTGGGCCGAGTACTACTGTTGGACCCCGCACATATATCAGAGAGCTATAGCATACGGCAAACCCTTTTCTGTAGAACCCTTGAATACCTAACCCTTGGGGACAGAAACATAAACAAATTAAAACAGACAAGATCTATTGTCGTGCAACTGTGTTTGGGTTGCCAAATCACTACACATTTCTTCTTGGTTAAGCATTTGGGCATTTCATCACTGCAGTATTCTTCAAACTGGAGTATAAATCCATAGGTGTAAAAAAAAAGTCTAGAATTTTTTTCACCATTATTTGAGACCTATTCCATTAGATTCATCTCTTCACCCTTATCCCATTCATACATATCATTTTTCAGCAAAATTTTTGACCCCACCCACCCCTTTTCGGTTCCCTCGTCCTCATGGCCCATACTCGTAGCTAAGACTTGGAAGATCGCTTCAATACCTTGCAATATAGCCTCACCGAGACCCAACAAGAAGTGAAACAACTCAGTGGCAATGTTGTCTCCATCAATACAACTAGGCAATCCTCAATGGAGGAAATCAAACAAGACCTGACCACCCAGCTTGAATCTATCTTTTCATCACTCTGCACCAAGCTTCATATCCCTACAGATAACCCTTCCTCTGACTCACCTCCACATATTGAAGGCGAACATTCCTCTCATTCCCATAACTTTCAGCACCATCAGTTTCAACGTGACCTACGCCTTCTGCGGGTGGATGTGACCAAATTTGATGGCTCAGACCCCATTGGTTGGGTAACCCAAATGGAACATTATTTCTCTTTATATGACATTACAGATGACTTGGCCAAACTCTGGTATGGTGTTCTCCATCTAGATCAAGAACGTTGGCAATAGTGGCAATGGAGAAAAACTTACTGTCAAGGGTATATTGTTTGGACACACTTTGTGGTGGAGCTTTATGAACGCTTTGACACTGACACCAACCATTTGGGTTGTTTGACAAAGTTGAAACAATCAGGAACATTGGAAGACTTTATAGTTTCCTTTGAGTGGCTGGCTTTTCGGACAAAGGGCATGTCTGTTGCCTTTTTCCGAGACTGTTTTATCAGTGGCCTCAAGGATGAGATTCGGGCCTATGTCCTCATGGCTCGGCCTCAGAGTTGGGTGGAGGCTACTAAAAGAGCTAAAGAATCACAATAGGTTGTATCTTCTCAAAACTGAAAGCCCTCCTTTATCCCTCGCCCTAAACCAGTAAATCCCACTACTCCCTCTTCTCCACTAAAGATCCAAAAATTGACCAGGGCTGAAATGGTTGAATGCCAACTCAAAGGCCTTTGTTATAATTGTGATGACAATTATTTCCCGGGCCACAAGTGTAAGGAAAAAAATCTTTTTATGGCCATCTCCGAGGATATTTCGGAAGAGGATGTTGAAACTCCCTTTATGTCTGATTCACCTGAAACGACTGACATAACCCCTCCCTTAGACCCTCTTGAAGTAGAACCGGTCATTTCCCTCAATGCTCTCATTGGCTTCTCCGCTCCCCAAACCCTCAAGCTAATCGGTTACATCAAACATAGGAAGCTCATCATTCTGGTTGATAGTGGAAGCACCCATAATTTTATTCATCGTCGCATTGCCCAGGAAACTCATTGCTACATCCATGTCATCAATAATTTCCAAATCATGATTGCCAATGGTGGTTCCATGAAATGTGGAGGACGTTGTGAAAATGTGCATCTCCAAATTGGTGACTACCACCTCAAATCTCATATGCTTTCTATCAACATGGTCGGTTGTGACATTGTGTTGGGTGCAGACTGGCTAAGGACTTTGGGTCCCATTCTCATGGATTTTAAGGACTTAACCATGCATTTCGACCAGGAGGGACACTAATATAAATTCCAAGGCATCACCTCCGGTTTACCTGAGATCATTAGTTTCCATCGCATGGAAAAGCTACTAAAAAAAGGTCATTCTAGTGTTATTGTCCAACTCCATGTCATACAAGCAACAGAGACACCCTCTGTGCTGCAAGACCTCCAAGCCATCCTTTCTAAACATCAATTGGTCTTTTCCACTCCCCAAGTAATCCCTCCTTCCCATTGTGTTCATGATCATTCCATTCCCCTTGTACCCGAAATCCTTCCTCCCAAAATCTGCCTGTATCATCACCCCTTTTCCCCAAAAAATGAAATTGAGAAAATGGTCCAGGAACTCCTTAATGCATGCGTTATCTGCCCTAGTACGAGCCCATACTCTTCTCCTATGGTCATGGTCCTGAAGAAAGAAGGTTCTTGGCGAATGTGTCCTGACTTCCGTGCCCTCAACAAACTTACCATTAAAGACAAATTTCCCATTCATGTCATTGATGACCTCCTGGATGAATTGAGTGGTGCCCAATTCTTTACTAAACTTGATCTTCATTTGGGCTACCACCAGATACATATGAAAGAGGCAGACATTCCCAAGACTACCTTTAGAACTCATGAGGGCCACTATGAGTTTTTGGTCATGCCCTTTGGCTTGTGTAATGCCCCCTACACCTTCCAAAGCCTCATGAATCATGTCTTCCATCCTTTTCTCTGTCATTTTGTCTTAGTTTTCTTTGATGATATCCTCATCTATAGCAAAACCTGGACAAACCATCTTGCTCATGTGTATCGAGTTCTCCATCTACTCAACACCAACTTTTCCTGAAACAATCTAAATGTGCTTTTGGCGCCTCAGAAGTAGAATAATTGGGTCATCTGGTTGGAAAGGATGGCGTCAGGGTGGATCCAAAAAAACTTGAAGCTATGCAAGACTGACCTCGCCCCAAGACTCTCAAAAGATTGCGTAGATTTATGGGCTTAACAGGGTATTATCGCAAGTTTGTTAAGAATTATGGAAAGATTGCAGCACCTCTCACTGCTCTCCTAAAAAAGAACTCTTTCACTTGGACTCCAGCCGCTACTCAAGATTTTCAAACCTTGAAGATGGCCATGTGCACCACTCCAGTCCTGGCCCTTCCTCATTTCACAAATACCTTTGTGTTGGAATGTGGTGCCTCGGGGAAAGAAATTGGTGTTGTTCTTATGCAATAGGGTCGACCTTTGGCCTTTACCAGCAAGAAACTATCTAAACGAAATCTGGGAAAATCAATCTATGAAAATGAAATGTTGGCTCTTTTGCATGTCGTTGATCTGTGGCACCCTTATCTATTGGGGCAACGTTTCCAAATTAAGATAGACCATCAAAGTCTTAGGTATTTTTTAGAACAACGCATTTCCTCCCCGGAGCAACAAAAATGGGTGACTAAGCGCTTTGGGTATGATTATGAGATCATTTACAAGAAAGGAAAAGACAATGTGGTTGCGCATGCGCTTTCCCAAAAATATGAATATGAAGGATCCCTTTTTCCTCTTTCCTTATTGTACCAGATTGGCTCCAAGCCATTCGCCAGGAATGGCTACAAGATCCCAAAAGTTTGCATCTTATCCAACAATTGCAGTCCAATGCTCCAACTCCCCTAGGGTACTCTTGGCTCCATGATGACCTTCGATACAAAGGTTGTTTGTATTTAAGTAAACAATCAAAGCTTAAATCCATGGTACTTTATGAGCTTCATGCTACACCCATAGCAGGGCACTCTGGGTTCACCAAAACCTATGACAGGGTCAAACGTTCTTTTTTCTGGGATGGTATGAAATAGGACATTCATAATTTTGTCACTGAAAGTGATGTGTGTCAATGAAAAAAGGGATAAACAGTCAAATCTCTGGGCACACTACAACCGCTTTCGATTCCACCTGCTATTTGGAAGGATATCTCTATGGATTTTATTACCGTCTTACCCAAATCGGGAAATAAATCAGTCATCATGGTGGTTGTTGATCTCCTTTCCAAGTATGCTCATTTATGCGCTCTTCAACACCCGTTTACAGCATCCACGGTGGCTCAAATTTTAATGGATCAGGACTTCAAGCTTCATGGCATGCCACACTCTATTGTTTTTTATCACGACCTAACTTTCACAAGCAAATTTTGGCAAGAAGTGTTCAAGCTACAAGGCACCCAATTGCATCTCAGCACAACTTATCGTCCCCAGGTGGATGGTCAAATAGAAGTTGTCAACAAGTGTTTGGAAACATATTTGAGGTGTTTTTCCTCAGAAAAGCAAAATCAGTGGGCTCAATGGTTACCCCTAGCTGAATGGTGGTACAACACTTCATACCATACAACTACACGCATGAATCCTTTTGAAGCGGTATATGGACATAAGCCACCTTCAGTTCTCTCATACTTACCTAGTGTCTCGAAGGTCCAGGTGGTTGACTAAACACTTACAGTTTGAGAGGCTATTCTTCATACCCTCAAAGAGAATTTGGTCATGGAACATAATTGCATGAAGCAGCAAGCAGATCAAGGTCACTCTGAACGTCAATTTGCAATAGGGGATCAGGTGTTTCTTCGACTGCAACCTTACAAGCAAAATTCCATCAAGGTCGAGCATTGTTAGAAGCTAGCGCCCAAATTTTATGGTCCTTATATCGTTCTCAAACGTGTGGGACAAGTAGCCTATCAGTTAGCTTTGCCCAATCATTCGAAGCTACATCATGTTTTTCATATTTCATGCTTAAAGAAGGTGATTGGAACTAAGTGCCAAATTCAAACCAACCTTCTTGAGTTAGCCGAAGAAGGATCCATTTGGCTACATCCACAAGCAGTTTTGGACCAGCGTGAGCGTCGCCTACATCAGAGAACCATCAAGGAAGTGTTAGTCCAGTGGAAAGATACAACTCCAGCGGATGCCACTTGGGAACCAACTACCATTCTGCAGCGATTTCCACATCTCAAGCCTTGAGGACAAGGTTGTTTTTAAGGGGGAGGACATGTTAGGGTCCTAACCCGCACATAGATAGAACAATATATTCGGATCTAATAAAGGTCAATATTAATAAGGCCTTGCAATAAAATAGAATAAGTCAAATGTAAGAAGACCTAATAGAAGCTTCTTCTTCTAGAAGGATCTTCCTCTAGATGCTTCTTTTGATAGACATATTTAGTATAAATAGGATTTGAGGGTATGAGAACCCTAGCTTGGATATTATTGTAATAGAGCTCTACTCAACTAGAGGTTGCCCCTCGAAGAGGCCCGTGAACATTGCTTTCAGAATCAAAGTGTTATTTTTGTTGTTATTCTTATATCATTCCAGTGCTGTTGTGGTGATTGTTCTGGTTATATTGATGTTATTCTGTAATTTCTAGCATTTTATTTCTGTTCGACATACTTTTTAGATATGGTATATTACACTCACGTGCTTCCTCCTAGTGCGATCTCTTTCCTCTTCATTCTGGTCCTGGCCCCTCATATCGCACCCCTTGATATCTTCTTTCCGCTCTTATGTTCTTCTTTCCTACTTAGCTCAACTCTTCTTTTGTATATTTCATCTCTCTCTCTCTCTCTCTCTCTCTCTCTCTCTCTCTCTCTCTCTCTCTCTCTCTCTCTCTTCTAGGTCCATTCTTTCCCTCACCTCATCTCAACATCTTCTAGATCCTTCTCACTGGATCCATCTCCTCTCTCTATTTCCCCTTTATTTTCATCCCACTCCCTCAACGCTAGGGGAGTCTACTCAACCATCCTATCAGGCTCTGTGTGCATAATCCCTTTCTACATGAAAAACATCTTGATCCATAGTGGGATTTTTTCTAGAATCCTTTTCCGAGGACCTTTAACAAAATTTCTTTCAACCTTGCTGAAAGAATCAATGTATTCTACAACAAACTCAATAATGTAGCCTTCCTTCACCCGAGAAAACCATAAATCGATTGCTCAAGCCCACTTATTATCCAATTCCTTCATCCTATCAACTGTGATTTGATCTCATACCAGTGTTTATTGAGGCCTTAAAGAATTATTAGTAGCATTCTTCCTCTTCAACCATTCATACAATAAACATGGAAATTCAATAAAGAAAATTTCATGCATATCAGTGTAGATATACTTATTCTTCCATCGCTCAACGTTGGTGATTAGACCTTGACTCTCTCACTGAGAAAACTCATCTTCTTTCGTAGTCAACCAATATTGAATTTCCTCATGGGATGGATACCACTTCATTCTATGCCTTCATTATTAAATACAAAACCTTTAGGTCCCGACAATATAACCATTTGTTGGATCGCTTGCATGCATCATTCTTAATGTTGGGGGGTTGATGACCCGGGGTTCGTCCAAAGTTGACCAACAAAAACCCCAAGGTGTTGACATATCAATCCTTAGCCAAAGACTAAAGAAGGTCTCACCCAAGACACCATCAGAATCACATAGACCATTTGATCTTGTGTCAGTGATGAAGGGTTAAATTACATAGGGAATCCACTTGGGATGACATCCATACATTCCATTGCAATATATCCAAATATTAACAATATGTAACATTAACAAATACATTCATTGGACACATAATCAGCACATCAAATGATAGGAATAACTTTATTTTTTATTATATTCACTGAACCAGTCACATACATGGACCAAGAGACTCATCAATTATCTAAAACAATGCCCTTTTCTCTCATACATTCTCATAGTATTTCATTACAAGGTTTCATGTTCTTTCTCTAAAACACTGCACATTCTACAAGACTAGACACACAAACAGACTCTTACAAAACATRGTCAAGCTCATCTCTCAATTGAAAGAGCTCAGAGTSAACGCACTTAATGAAAAAAATCAACCACACCCATAGAAATAGCCTTASTAGCAATAACAACAACCTMTTTGTGTCGYCGCTACTCCCTTTTTATTTCTTTCTCTCTTATGGYGCTCTGTMACTCTCARTTTTTCTCCACTCATTATATYGACTATCGGCCCCACACACTTATGCCACCTACATGCAGTCCACATAACCTTTTTGGAGTCATGGAAGTCTTAACTAACTTTCCATCTCATCCCTTAACTTCTCCACGATCCCTTGTGTTTCTTGAGTTAATCATTAGGGAAKATTTCCCGAAGATCCTTTTTCTTGATTTCAGCGTGCATGCAGTATCTTCTTGATTTCTAGCGTGCCTAGTAGAACTTCAGACTRGTTTGCACGCCTTGTGTGATTCATTGCRCAGTTGTTGGAGTGCGTGCATAACTGCGTTTGTGCACACACATGATCTTTATCCCAAAAATTTAAGTGCCAACAATAATCTTGATTCTTTATACCTACACACAAGTCAAATAATGAACCTTACTCTAATCGACATGATAAGAAAATATATAAATTGAAGTACATGAACCCTAACTAACTTAGATTCAATTAGTTCAATCATAATTCCTAAATTCAGATGAATATTAWTTTAACATAAATACTTAAGGAATTTGGGGGGTGAATGGGGCGGGGGGGATTGAGAGAGATCTTTATTATAGTGATTTGAAAATAAACAACAAAATATATACTTGACTTTGTTGCCATCACCTTTGTCGCTTGAGCCCTAGTTCCTTCATCCTTAACTACATATCGAAATTAACTATGCTAAGGATCATGACCTTACTATAGAATGGGAATATGACAAAGACTAAAAGCATTCACAATGTTAGATCCAACTTGTTGAACCACCAGAGGATAAAAGGTCCAAGGAATAACAAATCGTAGATAAATTTCTTTAGCATAAGGGACTAATGTCCTCATGTGTTTTTATCCTACCTTGAACATGTCATTTATATGAAGAAACGTAGGCTCAAGTAGTTTAGGAGTTGGGATATGGGATCTACATGTGTATAACCTTCGCGTCTTCCACTCAAATCTCATATTTTTGGTGCATTTTATATTTTTTAGTTCATTTTAAATGTGCTCATGGATTGCTAACTAGTAACCTATGAGCACTTGCATGTGTTTGCGAGGTGCACCGCTACAAGGTAATGAGAATAAGGAAAAACGGATTAAAAGCATATCTAGAGGATTTGTAAACTACTAAATCAAAGCATTAAAATGGCCTAGCTCTACTAAGTGGTCAAGGGGAGCCAAATTCATGTATGACAATAAGTTTATCTAAAAAATATTATAAATATTAATGTGTATATTTAGTTATTGTATCATAGGCATAAATTAACACAAACTCATCAGTGGTGAAGAACTTTTAAGTGCCTTAGAGTGGAAAATCAACTCTATATAATGATTGCATTAATATTCTTGTCATACGACCCAATATTATAATCCAACAACACTAAAAAAAAATCTTATTCAAATTAATACTCTATCATACAACTTTTTATAATATTGATTATTTTGTAAAAACATAAACCAAAATAATATAAACACACATCAACAATAAATAACTCAACAATCATATGCAAAAACTAAACGATGATGCCATACCATCTTATTTTTTATCTCATCTAAAAAAATGTTGAATATGTAAATCAAAATGGTAAAAACAAACAACTCGACAAATAATCACATGCAAAAACGAGACATTCATAACATATCTTCCTCTTTTTATATCTTCATCTTACACATTATATAATATATAACTTGAACAAAGGGAAAAACAAAACATTTTGTATTCCTTTAAATATATTTTATACTCCATTTTGCCATGACATTATAAATTGATTAATTGGCTGAATAACAAATATTTGGTTTACTTTTTAGTGTTGTATAATGTTATTTATTTGTAGTTATATAATTATGTCCAAGTATACCTATTGATAATAAGTATATTTAATAAGTTTTTAGTGCTTAATCAATTTTGTATAGATAAAATTAAATATTGATAAAATATTCTTAGTTGTTCCAATAAATTAATGGTTGTGATTTCAATCACTAATTTTCTCACTATTATAAAAGTATCAATTTACATGCTTATTTTTTTACTTTTATTTAATCATATTTAAAATTTACTATGATCGCTAGCTGATTACTACATCTGAGTGATTAACATTTCATTTTCTGAACCAACCTAAACCTTTAGGTATTCACCAACCACAAGTTTACATCTATACTAGTTATGTTCAACAATGATAAAATTTCAAAATTGAGTATGTTATCCAACTTTATGACACAATATATTTTGTCAAGTTATCTAATTTTGGAATAAACTCCCACTGGCAAATTCCAAATGCATGCATACACTTATTTTTTATAATGTTAGGGAATAAGATCTATCAGGTTCTAAACTCGCCTTAAATTTGGGTTTTTGGGGTTAACAAATTTATAGGAATAGTTTAGACAGTGGCTCTCCTCAGTAACAATTGAGGGATCTACCAATTCTCCTGACTAAAAAAAACTTTTCTCTTTTATTGAAAAAAAACATATAAATTATAAAATCAATTTCGAATTCTCTACACAGTTATAACTATTTTACACATAGTTAAAGGAAATTCAGAGGAATTGATTGATTGCCCTCATTGTATTCAAATTCTTCATCCTATCTTCACTGTCTCTGTTCCTTCCAGCTATAATAGGGTTACTCCCGATTTCCGTATTTGAAGTTTCAGTCATCTTTTTAACTTTTTCAACCAAGCTTCCCAAAATAATGAAGCTGACTTTAATTCCAATTTCATTCGATTCGGTATAAAACCTGAAATCCTCATAAAACAAACCACTGGAAATAGAAAATCTATACTTGTACACAGGATGAATAAAAATTCTGTGATATCTAGATGCGCCAGGCAACCTAAAACTTCGAATTTAGCTTAAAATCGGTTCTTTGTGTGGGTGTGTTACTATATTTATATATATAAAAGCTTTCAGAAAGAAGCCCAGCTGATAGTAAACGAATCATACCAAAAACGAAAAATGAGTTTACTGTGCCGTTGATTGGGGGGTGGTTTGTTCAGCACCAATCTAGAGTGTATAGCAGTTGACTGTATTTGAATTTAGAGTTGACTGTACTGTTTGTTGGTTCGGGAGGGTTTGTGCAGCACCAGTTTAGAGTATATACAGTATATTTTTCTTATATTGTATGCTAAGTTGGTGATTGAAGTTGAATTTGAATTTGGAAGCCTGACTTTGGTGGGTCACATGCTCAACTTGGGTTTGTATTGATCTTTGAACTACCTCTGCAACTAACTTACTTACTTTTATATGGATGCACCGCATCTATTAAGAAAAAAGAATAACTTTTCTATGGAAAGGCTCAAACACAAACAAGTCAGGAATCATGAAACATTTTAAATTTTAAATCTACTTCCTCCAACTTGCCGTTATAACCCCATTAACCAACTATACTTCTTCATTAACAGTGAAGCTTGGCTGGACTGCACTTAATTTTTTAATTAAAATAAAATAAAATCCATGCTTCATTTTATATTAACTGATAAAGCATCTCTAACTACCCTACCCTGACTTGTATGACCTGTTAGATAACAGAGAGTTGCTTAAAAAAACCATATTATATGAAATCAGTTTTTCTTCTGATGTGTCTTCCATTCTGATGCACAAAACCATATTTAATGTGAAGTAACTTTTCCTCTGTTCTCTCCATTTTAATACACAGTTCTTGCATGTGCAAACAGATATATACAGTATTCATATTTGTAAGATATTGTAACCTATTGTCAAATGATGCATTTGGCAGCTAGAATATGCAGGCATACAGCAATCCATAATAGAAAAATAAATTGAAATGAATCCTTTTAAAAGGCTGTACATTCGCCCTTTTCCTTTGCAAATTTTCATTTCAATCAATATAAGGAGAATCAATGCACCCAAAAACACAGCCTCAAGCAACGGACATTCACCCTTTTCCCTTTGCAAATTTTAATTTTAATCAATTTAAGGAGAATCAATGCATCCAAAAACACATAATCTTAACCAATTAACTAATTTAAAGAGAATCATTGCGTTTTCGGGGCAACTCAATTGGCAAGTGCCTTAATATGAAGTTTCTTGAATTCAACTCCTCTTACTTATCTTGTGTGTTGCTTATGAGGTATCCTGGACACACCTGGAAGTTATAGTGATGGTAATTGGATAATAAAAAAAAAAATCAGTGCACTCAAATACACATTGTCTCTGAAAACTGAAAGCTGAGGAGCTCTAGCTCATATTATCTATTACAGATAGTACAGAATATTACAGAATAGATTAGTTAGGTTGCCACTAGGTTTTTCTAGCTCATATTACAGATAGTACAGATTAGATTAGTTAGGTTGCCAGTAGGTTTAAAGTTAAAAGAAACATGATACTGAGGTTAAATAAAGAGAAGGGGTGCTTAGAAAAATTCCAAACACTCACATTTTATAGTTGACATCGCACTGAATTGTTATTACTGGACCAAAAATAAAGGGATCAAATACGAGCGTATATAAAAACCTGCTTACAATGCAATTTGATGGGCTACTGCCTACTATCAATACTTTCCAAAAATTTATTTCTATTTCATTCGAATCTGTACATAATATCCTGGAGCTATGTTCAATTCAGTATTCAGATCCAACCTCAATGCCTTGGCCTCCTATATTTTCTGAGCAGAAAACAAGGCATGAAGCAAACACAATGACCCACTTTCTGAAAATGGAAATAGAATTGCACAAGAGTTGAGGAAGTGCGCATCCATAGCAGACCAACCAGCAGTGAAATACACTTTTACAATGAAATTCAAAGCTGTGTCTTCTAGGTAAAATCGCACTCAAAAAAATTTCATCGCTGCGTACAAATAAAAGACTGAAAGCCCATTCCTACATATATTAGACATCCGCTATGACAATACTACTATAGAGAGAGCGCAGATAGCTGCCTCCCTCTGGTGCTGCATCCACGTTGGAGAAAAACCCATTGAAACCATTTCACTGCATCGAAATCCGTCACGAGAATCAGATATGAATAAGCACCACAAATGCCTCTGCCAGTTTCCATCGGAACTGCCTTTGTACATATTCTCAAACTGTATACCCAACAAAAGCAGAAGAAGAAGAAGAGAAAACACAAATCTTAACCGGTGCGGCCTGGGAGATTCGATCCTGCGCTTAGTGGCGGTGCGAGCTGAGATGCTGTGAGATGTGAGCCAAGGACTGCAGATTGCATTTGACGATTGTATCGACGAACAGACGTGTGTCCTCTTTCGTATTTCCATGTGGTACATCCACCACATAGGATTCGATCACAATGGTACCGGGTTTCCCATTTATTAGCCTCTCGTGCAGAGTGGTGATGGATCGATAATTACTGAGCCTGTGATCACCTCCCACGATGCTGAAGCTCAGAATATGTCGCTCCTCGTCTAGAATCTCCAGTCGCTCAGTGCTGGTGGCCGCAGGGAGACCGGAAACGACTCGAATCTCTCTCAGGCAGCCGACCTTGAGATCCCCACGCATGAAGCAATTTCGGACAAAGTGCTTATAGATTTGAGGCTCGTCGAATCTCCGAACCAGCGACCAGACAACGTTTACCGGTGCCTCCACTCGCTGTACCACCACGGATGTGCACCTGCACACTCTGCTCCCGTCATGTGAGTGAGAATGGTATCTCCCCAATGCCTCCTGCAACCATTCCCCATATCCTTCCTCCCCCTGCAAGTACTGCACGGTGCCTGTCTTGCTAGTTTGTTTCGACCCGCCCGACGATCTAGAGCTCGGCTCCTCCTTGTCAATACGTACTGAGATCAAGTCCCGCGATGATCTCCACACATCCTGAGGCTGCGATTCATACATCATTGCAGCAGATACGTCCCAACCCCAAATTAACACAACACAGACAGATACCTCTTCCCGAGTATCGAACCCGAACCTGTCACTGCGCAATCACTAGTGAAATCACAATTCTGTATTGTGAGAACAGGCTCTCACGGCTCATACAAACAAGCAAGCCCAGTGATAGAGCAAGCGCGAAATAAATGTATCGGAATGCTGTCCTAGACTGTATTTCACCCTTATGGAATTCGATCCCGCAACCTCCTGGAAAATCTCCGAGCGAAATCCGACGAGAGAAGATGTTCCGTTTCTCTAGAATCTGGGCTCTCCTGTAGTCTTAAAAATGCAAACACCGACACAGCATATGGCCATGCATCCATCAGTCATCAGTCATGCACATGGCATGCATATCATAATCCATGACATCTCATTTCTTTTCATTTTCATGTTTTAGTTTTTCTTATTCTCCTGAACCGCCCCGCTTGCTCTTTTCAAAATTTAAGAAAGCATTTTGCACTTTCCAGCGTTGGCAGATTTATGTATATACGCTAAATTTCCAATTTTAACGCTCTAACTTGGCGTCCACGCTTCCAAATATAAAATCGCTCTTTTTCACCACACTAATATTGGTGTGGGATAAGGGGGACTTATTCGACCATATTTGGAGGAAATTTGGGGAATTGATAAACTCGCTCTTCTTATTGGCATAGAATAATGCGTACTCACTAAGACTAATTTTGATAGATTTTTTAAGGAATTCTCCTGTAATCTTGCTTACCACAAATTACAAATTTATTATATTAACTCTACCATTTTATCAAAATCGCAATTTAAACCATACAAATATACCTTTCCCACAATCCTCAAGTTAGATGTCTCCGAGAGAAGACGTGTGAGATATGCAATGTTTAAAAAACTTATTTTTTATTAAATTTATATAAAATTAAATTTTTTTATTTTTTTATATAATAAATGATATATTTTTTCAAATTAAATATATATATATATTTTTTTGGTATAATTTAAGTTTTAAGGTTTTTAACATATTCATTTATGTATTTATAAATGGATTTAGAACAACAAAAAATAATGATTTCGTGCAGATTTATATGGTTGAATTAAGACCAAAAAAAACATTTTCTAGAATAGATAAACAATACCTAAATAGCAATAATAATAGTAATCTAATTTTAAGGTCACTCCCAAACCATACACCAAATTGATGTATGTAATTTCCTTGATTGTAAGACAAAAAAACCTCCGATGTTAAAGTCTACCATATATATAAATGTCATATTATATATAAATATTTTTAAATTCTAATGTTTTATAAAATTTAAATGAGTCAACATTTCAACTAAACACTCTACCCCAAAATCAATTTTAAATAATAAAATATAAAAGTATTAAAAGATAAGATGAACTAAATACAAATAAGAAAATGAATCAAACCGACGATTGAATGGACACTAATTATGAGGAGGAAGAAAAACAACTTTGAATAATAAAACATAAAAGTAAAGAAGATATGATTAAATAAATAAAAAAATTAAATTAAATTAAATTAAATATTAAGAAAATTAACATAAAAGAAAAGAAGGAAAAGATTAAATAAATAAATAAATAAATTAAATTAAATTAAATTAAATATTAAGAAAATTACTAAAATATAAAAAATTATTAACATATAAACTTTAAAGAAGTAATATAAAAGAATTAATAAAAATAAACATTCAAGTAAGTTGTAAAGAATGTCAAAATCCACTTAGTTTAAAGTTTACACCATTATAAGTTGTCAAAATCTATTTAATTCAAAGTTTACATCATTATTGATAAATTCACTTAATTTAAAGTTTACATCAGGATTAATATTGTTGCTTTTCAATTTTAATGGTTTTTCTAATTAAATATGAATACTAATAAAACATTCCATAATACTATATTCATTTCTTCCATAGTATAGTGTACCTTATTAAGTCCCTTTTAACATCACATTAATGGAGCATTCCATAATACTATATTCATTTCTTCCATAGTATAGTGTACCTTACCAATTACTTTTAACATAACTAGATTAGTGCAACATTCTATAATTTTATGCCCCAAAAAATTAAAATACATATTTTTCTAATTATCTCCTTGCCCCCAAGACTCCCTCCTTGCATGCAAGGTGTCACTCATAAAATTGTCAAAATCCTTTTCAAAATGAAAAATTAAGACTATTTTTAAATCTCGTTAAAAAATTTAAACACATATTCAATGATGTTAAAAAGAAAACCATAACCCTTTCTTTTAAAAATTTACCAAATTCCTCACTCTTATAAAATTTTCTACATCAAACAAAGAAACTAATACATGAAAACATTTCTTAAAAAACATATCACACTTTTCACAATTGTATTTATAAATCCCTCGTAGCTAAAAATTCCGTATGTTAGATTGCCACAAAATTAACTAAAAAACACTAGTCACAACAAATTATCAAAATTATAATAAAAAATATCTTAATATAAAAATTATTTTTATAAAAGCTACTTTATTTACCAGATTATTTTAAATGATTGATTTAATTCAATAGAATGTGACTCATATAAATATGATATTTTATTGGGTCTAGTTTAAGTGGTTAAAAGGAAAAATGTTATTCACTTTATCTAGGATCAATGATAGTTTGTGACATGTTTGTTCTTCATTGGATTGGTTTTGAAACCAATGAGGAGGATAATAGTTCTATGTATCTATACCTATAGCTTGGGTGGTTGAGAGGACAACTATTATCCTCCCTACCCAGGTTCAAATCCCACTTATGACACATTTTCTCTTCATGAGTTAGTTGTTGGTTAGGGTTGGCAAGGTACCAATGATTTCATTCTTTCTTATGAGCTTGAGAGTGGGATGGGATGTTACATCTAAATACACACACCAAGGGAAACCTTATAGACAAACCCAAGGGATGTATGGAAATTAGTTTTAACTTGTGTGGTTAAGAGGAGAAATGTTATCCCAACGGTCTCATTCTTTCTTATGGGCTTCACGATGGTCTAGCTTAGGTCGTTGAGAGGAAAAATGGTATCCTCCCCACCCATGTTCAAATCTCTCTTGTGAGATGTTCACTCTTCGTGAGCCAATTGTTAATTGAGGTTGACAAAGTACTAGCATGGCATTCTCACTTATGGGATTTAGGGTGGGATGAGATGTTACATCTACACACACAGACATGAAGGAAAAATTTGTAGGGATACTTCCCCTTATTCGTGGATGGCATCCGTAATAAACTTCTTAGAGTAGATTATTGCACCTCAACAGCGACAGAGGCAACCAACCTGAAGACTCTAGCTTGTAATTAACAACACTCAACCACTCAAACTAGTATGATGGGTTAGCTTGAGTGCTTGAGTGTTGTTAATTACAAGTTGGAGTCCTTAGGCTCTTTGCCTCTAACGATATTATTGGGGCTCACTCAATGTCCTCACCGGATTAGGTTTCCAAAGCTACAGTCGACCAATTTAACCAAGGTACCATCCTCAGAATTAGGGGAAGTCCCTTAGGATGCGCATTCCATCAAATCTCTCTCTCTCTCTCTCTCTCTCTCTCTCTCTCTATATATATATATATATATATATATATAGTATCTTTAGCAAACCCATTGACATCTACGGGGATTTCAACCAAACACTCACTAACACAAAACTAGTTGAATGTCCAACAACATTAAAAACAACTAATTCAACTAACTCCTTTTTTTTCCAATAGAAAATTCGCTCGAAATTATATTAGTGTATAATCTCATTTACATCTGCAAAGGATTCTTGATCATAGACCATGCTCAAAAAACACAATAAACTACTACCTCTCCAAAAGAAACTAGAACCAGCATGCAGGTTGTAGAATGAGAAGAAAAATAGGGATAAACCCCAACAAACACCGGAAAAGAAACTGAAACCAATTGCCTCATGCCCCCAAAGGACCTCAAAGTGGTTATCCAACACTGCACGCCCCCAAAGGACCTCAAAGTGTTAAACAGTACACCGCACGCCCCCCGTGTGGACCTCAAAGCTCTGGTCCAAAACTTTTCCTAGCCAAGGAGGATGAGGTCAAGAGGGTCCAGAAAAAAACTAATGAGAGGACAAAACCACCATTGAAAAACAAAACCCAGAAGCCTCCACCAAAGCACCAAGGATTAACTCAGTCGCACAATCGGAGTAACGACGGTGGTATATGCAGAGAGAAGTTGGCCCCAAAAGGGAGGCAACCACCGCAGATACTCTTCCTTCCGCAGAGCCCTCACGCGCCCACCACCGCCACCCCATAGGCCCGCGAGAAAAGACCCCCACCACCACTGTCACGTCGCACCACTAGGTATGCTCGCCCTGGTTGAGCTCATGTCGTCACCCACACTTACCTAGGACTTCGCCCTCGCCCTCGACCGAGCCCTCCCTGGAAGTGGTCCTTGCCCACTCTCGCTCTCATGCCCACACCCACGCTCGTGCTCGCCCATCTCCAAAGTTACAGGGATACGACTAACAAACCCTAGCCACAGAACACAAAAATTGTCCACTCCCCAAACAACTATTTAGTTACTCAATCGTGAAATGAAAAGAACAATAGTGTATGTCAATTTGTGATCATTCAACTAACTCCTTAAACTTAAACTCTCTCACACATTTATATCCTTCCTTTTTCCCTGTATTCATAAGAAGTAATCCAATATCAAA
>ML779767.1:584734-596942 GCA_009831015.1 Picea engelmannii | reverse complement strand
ATATATATATATATATATATATATATATATATATATATATATATATATATATATATATATATATATATATATATATATATATAATGATAATAATAATAATAATAATCTATTTTTAAGGTCAAGAATAAGCCACACCAAATTGGTGTATGAGACCCCCTTGTTTGTGGGACAAGGGAGGGCCCCCTCAACTTGTAAAGTCTAAAAAGGTATACATACCCTACCCTACTTTGAGGTAGGGTATATAGAGAGAGTGTGTCCAATTAGTCTACAATGTGAATTTATCATGCTTGTTGTTGGTCATGGGTTCCACTCCCTTGATTCCCTTGTGTCAAGGCTCCCTAATCAATACATTTATTTACCTCCCTTACCATCCATACATTTATTTATTTGTAAAATATCACATCTATATTTAATCATAAGTTAAACTTAACATTTAAATTTAAATGGAAAAAAAATTAAATAAATATAAAATTTTATAATTAAGAGTAACTTATATTTATTATTAAAATATATTAAATAAGGTAAATAACATATTTTTGTTTTTTAATATTAGGATAATAAAATAATATATAAAATAAAAATAATAAAAAATTATAAAAATGATTTATGGAGTTTTTAATATCTCCATAATTTAAGCAATAAAACATTAACATTTTTTCACAATGTTATAAATACTAAAGTTTATTTCTATTTGTTTAAATATTGATATAAATAATAATAATAATAATAATAATAATAATCTAATTTTAAGTGTATGAGACCCCTTGTTTGTGGGACAAGGGGACCCCCTCTGTCCAACAATGAGGTATACATACCCTATCTCTCTAAATTTCAACTTGTGACTTCTTAGGAGGAAACACATATTCTTAACCATTAACCCACTAAAATTGTAAAAAGATACCACTTTGATAAAAATTTGTAATATATATAATGGTTTTCTCCGTACACCCTTTGAGACCTCTCCTACATTTTCCTCCAGTTAGCATGTTGAAAGTACCAATTGAAATCCAAACTAAATACAACGGAGGAAAATAAGGCTACATGCAAAGATAAACAATAAGGTTGTCTACAAACTATGGAAAACAAATAGAGGAAGGGAGATGGAGACCTCCATGACCTACCTCAAAGAAAGGAATTTAGAGATGGAAGAGTCAACGACCTCTTTGACCAAATTAATAGTGAAAATTGCCAACTTTGCGGGATTTGTTGTTCAAGAGAGGATCTTACCTAGACAACCATTTGAAGGATATATAAAAAACAACCATTTGATGGATATATAAAAAAGCTAATAGAAGACCCTAATACTAAAAACTAAGCTGAATCAATAGTTAATGTAACTATGAGGTTTTAGTAGATTTTAATTACCTTATGTTCTGTTAATTTACTTTACTATTAGGATAGTTTGTTAAACAATATTGTTGATGCCTTTGAAATAAACTAGCAATACTATTTTTGGCTAAACATCTCACAGAGAGGGAGACTTTATTTGTAGAGAAGAATCACTAATTTTGTAATATCTTATGAATGTTAATCGAGTTAACAAGCTGGAAGTGAATTTTCTACAAATATATAATTATTACTATGAAAAACAAACATTGCACGACTTACATTTTTTGTAGCGTATAATCTAAAAACGTTTTCTATGGAAGTTGAACATATAAGAACTTATAGTTCACCCATTCACATTACCCATGCAACCATTAGATAGATACATATCAATGATCAAGAAAATAAGATAGCTATATGGAAAATAAGATAGCTATATGGAAGGCTATATTCATTAAAGGTGAATATTGGAAATCACTTTACCATCAAAACCAACCTAATTTGAAGCAAGTGGTTACTTAATGACAAAGTAAGAAATTATTTAATGAGAAAGTTGGAAATATTGGATTATGCATTTTATTAAGAAGATAAATCAATTTTATTAAATTAATTTGGTGAATTAGTCCATGATCAATTGATAAAAATAATTCTATTATATGAGAGAGACTTGCTAGGTTCAAAAACCTTTATTACTAGTATTTACCATCAAAACCAACCTAATTTGAAGCAAGTGGTTACTTAATGACAAAGTAAGAAATTATTTAATGAGAAAGTTGGAAATATTGGATTATGCATTTTATTAAGAAGATAAATCAATTTTATTAAATTAATTTGGTGAATTAGTCTATGATCAATTGATAAAAATAATTCTATTATATGAGAGAGACTTGCTAGGTTCAAAAACCTTTATTACTAGTATTATTATTTATACAATGAAAGTGTGAATATTGGGTATAATGTTAACATTATGTTCCAAAATTATAAATATTAGATCTGAAAGTGTGAAAATTATATTACAAAGGTGTTTAAAAGTGTAAAGTTTGATTCTAAAAGTGTCAACTTCAATTCTAAAATTGTGAATTTCAATTTCAAAAGTGTCAATATCAAATTTATTAGGATATAAGACCTACATTTGTAATAAAGTCACTTTATGAATTTAGGTTATGATTTTGCTCACATTTTTTGTAGAGTAATATATCCCACATTCATAAGTGGAAAAGACATGCTCAATAAGAAATCATATATAAGGATTTGAACTCCATTGTAATAGATGCACCATTCTTACTCATCGATAACATCGTATTGTGTTATTGTGAGTATCTTCCTTTGAGTATTGTGTTATTGTGAGTATCTTCCTTTGAGTATTGTGTTATTGTGTTATTGTTATTGTTATTGTTTGTAATATGGCATTAGAGCAAGGAAGAGCCCAAGAGTCTTTCATCATTTCATCATTTAGTGATCTAGCTTAGTTTGTAATATGGCATTAGAGCAAGGAAGAGCCTAAGAGTCTGAATTTGTATCAAGAGACTTGAGACTTAGAAATGACAGAGTACAAACAAAAATACATGAATTCAATTCTCTTAGTTGAAGAAAATAGAACAATTGTAGGGGATATAAAAGGTGATTCTCAACCTACGACTTCATTATATTCAATATACAATAGTATCAAATCAAATAAAGACAAAGGGGAGATGGAGTGCCATTATTGCAAGAAAATGGGTCACATAGCCTAGAGTTGTAGATTTTGAGCTAATGATGTTCTCAAGGGAAACATCAAAGGAAAACCACATGTAGTGAATGTAGTCATTGTTGAAGATCCATTAGATGTTGATAATGGTGATTAACTTAGTGAAGAAAAGTAATTTTATGCATTTTTAGAAGTACATATCTTGAAAACAGAAAGGGATATAATGTAGTTAAAGCTCAACATAGAGGGTTTCTCGGATAGTTCGCGAGTTTGTGAATATTTGAAATTATACCCTTATGAGGGTCATGAGACAACTTGGTGGAGCACTATGGATGTAGCTCAACATGGGTGGTTGTCCAATAATTTGGGAGACTCATAATTTGGGAGTTCGAGGAGGTGGAATCTAGGAACTCAGGAATTCAGTTCAAGGGATACAACTTTATGTGGGTTGCAAGGTAATTTGATGGAGCTCTATCTGGTCCAATAATTGTTTTCAAAGAAGAAGCTTCTAAAGAATTCTTGATTTTGATGTTTCAGTTTTCATTCAATGTGTTTTATCTTTAGTTAGTATGTTTTGTTTTCATTATTGTAAAACATAAGAGAGGGTGTGTTGGTGCACAATTGTAAGAACCTAGGTTCAAGTTATCTAACCAGCAAAACCCTTCAGATATCGGCCCTTTCGACATCACATGCATGCAAGTGAAGTCTCACCCGAGGTATCTACTGGGACAATAGGAACCAAGTTTCTGCATAGATGAGGGGATGTGAGGTTGTCAACATGTTCATTGATACTTATATACCCTGTGCGCAATATTATGTGTCTCTTATCCCTTGATTAATTGGTAAACTCAATTATACAACACCATTATAGCACAGATTGTGACATAGACATTCATTGGAACATTCATAATTACTACACATCATTCGTATAACAAACATAGCTAGATCTAATCATGCATAAATAGAACATTCTTGAACAATCACATAAAAAAGACACATCCAGACATGAAATTTAACGTGGTTTTTATTTAGAATTTCACTTTACAATAAAAACAAAACTTGCTAAGAATTTTGTTAGCTTTCTATTGACTATTTTTCATTTTTTTTTATTGAGATATGATATGTCAACTTAGCAATTGTTTGACAATATGTTCCTTAAAAATGAAGGGAATGATAATGAGTTATGTTTTCCCCAACAATGTATCCATTATTAAACTTTTGTTTTTAACAAATGAAATATGATGCAACAATACACAAAGACTCTATTTTATGATGACTATAGCTTTGAATCTAACGGATGAATATTACAATTTCTACAATTTTTTGAAGTTGACCAATCTGAAAAAGTTACAGATTTTAAACCCATTTTTTTACCTATCATATAATTTTCTTAATTTTTAAATAAAAGTAAAATTTAAAAATACCCTTTTTAAGAGGACGGTCTAAATCTTATTAATATAATTTTTTTCATAATTTTCTACTATGTATTTTTACAGATATGGATTTTTCATTTCACTGAATCATAATGTCACCTAAAAATATTATGCACTGATTTTTTTGAAAAGTTAATTAAAATTAGCAAAAAACAATGAAAATAAATATGAATTATATCAAATGAAAGTAGATTCAATTTTAAAAATGTTGGTATCAGTTCCAAAACTAAATTCTTTGTATTTGTAGGAGTCCACTACCTGTAAAGTTGAAGTAAGATGGAGAGAATTGGGAGTTTTCTACAAACTGACTCATTTCCAGGTTTTCGGTTGAAATAATATTTCGGCTGAGAGATGTTTTCTAACAGAATTCATAAGAAATAAACAAACTTTCAAGCTTTCGGGCGAAAATTAATGTTTTCGGCCGGAAAGGTGGTGACAAAATTTGTGTTTTTATTACACGAAAGTCGAGGATGTGTCATTCAATTTGACGTGCAATGTTTTGGCCGAAAAGTTAAAAACTTTGGCCAAAAAAGTGATTCTAACAATTTTTCCTTCCCCATTCTCATGAAAGTGTTACCCACCTTCATGATGTTACCTTGCAATCATCTTAGGCTTGTGCATTGTGCTACAATAGATGCATCATGATATCATTCCCCATCCCGCCTAGCCCTCTGCAGTGCAATCCTCTCTTTGAAAAATCTCCCCTAACCCTTCATACATAGACTCTCTCTCATTCTTAGCCTATTCTCTCTGCAGAAACAGCCTATTCTTCCAGCCCCCTATTTGTTCAACAACCTATTCTTCCCATCCCATTACATATTTATACATAGATTTTAGGGCTCAAAACCATGCTATATTATCCCAAAACCCTATGACAACTCATTATGACTCATTACAATGCATGAAAACACATAGTTCATGTATCATTTTCCTTCATTTTCTCCTGCATGTTTTTTTCCTTCCTTTTTGCCTTCATGTTGCTTTTCTTGCTTTATCTCCTCGCTTTATTCCTTGCTTTATTTCCTTTCTTTATCTTCTTTCTTTATTTCCTTTATTTATCTTCTTGTGCGTCGCCAAATGCATGTTTACTGCGCACTTCGATCCTGCATGTGGCTTTATTGCACACTCCTCAACTTGTATGATATTTCTCAAAATTGCATCCAAAATGCATGTCCAACAGGCCCCCAACACTCACCTGTGGCTTGTCCTGAGCCACTCATGCCTATTGCGTCGCTCCCTTCCATGAATCCTTAAATTTTTGCAATTTCTCTCAAGATGTAGTGACTTCTTTCTTTGCCTCAACCTCCCTCTCCAAGATTTATTCTACGACCTGTGTTGTTAGTGTTGCAAGATTCTCCTCGTAATATTGATTAGCTTGCTATATCATGCCCTATGTCACTGCCAATTCCCCTATTATCTTGAGTTCTTCGTCTTGCAGGAATTCCAATCGTTGTGCGATAATATTTTGCTCTATCTTCATTTGATCTATCTCCTTATATACCTTTCTATTCACAAGGATGGAAATTAGGTATGCATTATCCGCCACTACCTTTGCTAACTCCTTTGTCATTGATTCTATGTGGAACTATATTTCCTACGCCACTCCTTCTTGGAAGCCTTGTAAGGCTTCGATGGGTATATGTGATAAGAATAAGTCTAGGTGATGTTGTCATGTTTTACAGGAAGAGTGTGATTTTCATTGATGGTAAGAACAACAACAACGATGGAAAACAGGAAAGCAACAATGAGAGTTCAAAGATTCGAACTTCGGAAGATATGCAAGGAGTGCACAGATCCACAATTCAACTAAGCGTTGAAGTGACTCTTTAAGGATTCAAAAGAGAAGAAGGTGAGAAATCTCAGGAGGAAAAGAGATAGTGGCCATTGGATCACCGATACAAAGGACCATCAATCGTCTGATCAAATCAAGGTGCACGATCCTTAACACTTTGTGCACGTAGGAGAAAGAACTTACCAAAGTTTTGAAGTCCCGAAGTAATTTGATATTGTTCATCACCAGGAAGAGAATCTGGTTCTTTGATCATCAGGAGATATGTGTCAGTAGACCGTGAGTTCAGGAGGGAGAAACGTTTGAGATCTGAAATCCCTGAAGTTCGAAGAGCCGGAGTAAATTTCAGTCGTCAGATCATTCTAAAGTGGACGATCATGCTCAATTGCGGGGCCAGAATATGCTCAGGTCTTAATTTTTCTTGAGCGGGCTGTAATCGAAAGCACAGTTTTGGAGAAAGGACACGTGGAGGCTCGAGGTAAATTGCGGGGAAAAAATTAGTTTGATTCAAACCACCTTTGGACGTGCTCACAATCACGTGATCACATGATATCATTGCCCAAGGTCATATCGAAAAATGGAGCTAGCGCTTGCTAGATCGAGATCAGGAAGTGTCGTTTTGAATAGGCGCATGGTCACTGCCGGTGGTCACATGAACGAAGGGGCTTAGAAGCCAAAGAAGCCAAAAACGATTGACTGTAACTACCAGAGAAGACAAAGAGTTGTGACTGCGAGAGAAGCCAAAGAATATTTGGATAATGACCAATGATGATGAACAGATTTAGTATAACCACTAGAGAAGAGGAAGATTTGCAATGATGATCATGCAGAGGACTTGGCGTGAGAAAGACACGTAGAATAGAGTAGAGAGTGTGAGTTTTCGATAGCTATGCATGTGGGAAGAAGCAGACGAAGTGGAGGACCTGAAGTTTTGATCAGAGGCGTAGTGTATAGCATGCAGAGGTAGCACATAGCATAAAAGGAAGAAGAGAAGTTGAACAGAGGAGCAGTGCGCAGGAGGAAAAACAATAGATGATAGAAGCAGAAAGATGCAGAAGCAGAACAAAGCATAGAAGCTGAAGAAGGAAGAGGAGACATGGAGTTGTAATAGACCATATCAGAGACAAAGAAAGTAAGTAAAGTTTTTTAAGATTCAATTAGGGTGGTAGGGTGGTGCTAGGGAGGATTGTAGTCCTCTAAATTCTAGTTCGTGCTAGAAGATATTCTGGGAGTTGGTGCTAGATAAATCTGAGAGTTGGTTCTCTCTGCAAGTTGTAGCTTGCTATCAGAGGTTGTAGCCTCATATTTGAGTTGGTTCTCAAAGACTATGATGTACATGAAGGTTGGAGATTGATTGACATCCAAAGAAGAAGTGGTTTTCTCCCTTTATGGGTTTCCTCATGAAAATTTGTGTCTGTGTATTCTGTGTGATTGATCAAATATTGTATATATATTCATGTTAAGTTATCAGTAACACATTAAATAATAATTTAAAAAGATTCAGAAAAGAACAAGAAAAATTTCAAGCTTAAATTATAACTGATTCACCCCCCCCCTCTCAGTTATATTTCCAACAATTGGTATCAGAGTCGATTCCTTTGATCAAAGGTAGATCCATAAGCTTGAACATGACTAGTCATGATGGAAGTTCAACTAATAGACCTCTTCTGTTTGATGGAACAAACTTTGCCTTCTGGAAAATAAGGATGAGAACACATTTAATGTCTCTGGGTGGGTGCTGATGTTTGGGATGTTGTTGAAATGGGATATGTGAAGCCTGTAGTCTTGGCCTCAAAATATGATAAGATGGAGTTTAGCTTTAATGAAAAAAAAATGAATGCCATCCTCTGTGGACTTGCTGAAGCCGAGTTTGTCAAAGTCATGCACTGCGATTCAACAAAATTTATGTGGGACAAGATGATAAGTAGTTATGAAGGTAATGAAAAGGTGAAAGACGCAAAGCTTCAGACTGACAGACTGAAATTTGAGCAGTTAAAGATGGATGAAGATGAAACTATTAGTAAGTACTTCTTACATATAGAAGAACTTGTCAACACTATGAAAGGCCTAGGTGAAACGATAGATGAATCTTTTCTAGTCCAGAAAATATTAAGATCTCTTCCTGATAGATTTAACTCAAAGGTCTCTGCTATAGAGGAAATAGTTGATCTCGAAACATTGACACTAGATGAACTTCTTGGAACCCTAACTGCTTATGAAATGAGAATCACCAAAGGTAAATCCACTACAAGAGAGGCATCTTTTAAAGTAGAGAAAAACATAGATTCCAATATAGATGAGATTGAATCAAATTTTGTGAGAAGACTGAAGAAAGGATCAGGCAAATACAAAGGTAAATTGCCCTTCAAATGTTTCAACTGTGGTAATATAGGTAATTTTTCATCAAAGTGTCCTCACAAAATAAAGGATCAGAAATATGACGATGAAGAGAAGCACAAACACAAGAAGGTCTATAAAGAGAATAATTTTAAGAAGAAAAGCCTTTGTGTAAACAATGATGATGATCCCTCAGATGATGAAAGTAGTGACTCTTCTATTGAAGATAAAATAAATGATATCACGCTAATAACTTTAGAATATCTAAACACTGAAGATACAGGAAGTGAGTCACTGATTGTGAAGCAGTAGTAAATCTTGAAGGAGAACTTATCAGTGCCATGGAAGAGATTGATAGACTCATAGAAAAGAAAAGAAAACAAAAACAATTACTGCTCAGGTATGAGAAAACATGCATTGAACCAATTGAAGAAATTGCTTTGTTGAAGGTTAAGTTAGAAGAAACTAAGAAAATTGAAGACATACTCAAACAACAATTGAAGGAAGTTGAAGCAAAAGGTGAGAAATTGGAAGTTGAAGTAGTGGTTGTCAGAAAATATCTAGAGAAATTTCAGGCCTTATATCATCAGAATTTGACAAGTATTAAAGCTTTAGAAGGATTAGCCTCCATTTTAAATCAGCAAAGGAATTCAAAGTTGAAAACCAGTTTGGTTTATGAAGAGGGATCAAGTAGTGTTCATCCAAGCAACAAACAATCCACCAAGTTTGTCAAATCTACAACCATTGACAACAACAAACCTGTAGAAACAAAGGAAGAGAATCAACTCCCAAGGAGAAGTGAAGGAAAATCTACCAGAACTGAATCTGTAGAAAAAAGAAATAATACACCTTCTTCTTAAGGAAATCATCAGCATGGAAGAAATCGACCTGCTCAAAGAAGACAACTATTTTCTGGGTACAAATATTTTTTCTATGGATATTGTTTTTACTGCTCTAACTTTGGCCACAAAGATGTAAATTGTTCTTTAAGATTTGGACATGAGATATCAAGACAACCAAGGAATAAATATCTGCCACAACAAAGAATGAGATAGCCAAGTAACAAACAACCACAGACTGCAAATCATGTGATGGATGGGAAAATGACGCAAATTAAAAATAACAATCATTATGATCCTTTATTCAATGAACCAGAATGTTACATCTTCCATAATTATGGACATAAAGTTGCAGACTGTCGCTTAAAGAACTATAAGACAGATTCAAATCACAGAGCTGAACATGTCAAGGTTTGGAAGAAGAATGAAGATAACAAGTGTGTATTAGTGTTGTCATCTCAAAGACAAAACTACCCCTGGTATATTGACAACAGATGCTCCAGTCATATGACAGGTGACAAAAGTAGGTTCCTATTACTCAAAGAAAATAAATCAGGGAGTGTGACCTTTGGAAATGATGCTCCAGGAAAGATCAGAGGTAAAGGTCTAGTAATATTAAGTAATGGAAGATGAAAATCTCAAGATGTATTATTTGTTGATGGTTTAAAGCATAATCTTCTTAGTGTCAGTCAGATATGTGACATAGGATGTGAAGTCACTTTCACTGCCAAAAATTGTAAAATAAAGACAGTAAACACATGAGAGTTGATTGCAAAAGGGTTTAGAACTGAAAACAAGGTATATGTTCTGAAGGAAGATAAGGAGAAATGTCATTTAAGCAAATTTGATGAAAGTTGGTTATGGCAGAGAAGGCTTGGACACCTGAATTTTGATCATATTGTCAAACTGAATAATGAAGGCGTTGTGAAAGACCTTCCAAGAATATCTAAGCCTAATAACTCTGTATGTGAATCCTGTCAAATGAGGAAGTTGAATCATGCTCAATTCAAATCGAAGAGTTTCACATCTTCAAAGAAACCACTTCAAATTGTTCATATGGATCTGTGTGGACCATCGCGAAAGGAAGGAACTGGAGGAGAACGTTACTTTCTGCTAGTCATTGATGACTTCTCCAGACTTATGTGGGTTTCCTTTATGAGAGAAAAATATGATGCGCTTGAGAAGTTAAAAATTTTTAGGGCATTAGCTGAGAATCAGACAGGAAGGAAGTTAAAGGAAATTTGCTCAGACAAGGGAGGATAATTTATTTCAAGAGACTTCAAATAATTCTATGACAGACATGGAATTAAAAGAAAATATACTATTCCAGGTGACCTCAACAAAATGGAGTTGTAGAATGCCAAAATAGATCAGTTCAATAGATGGCAAGGGCTATGATGAGTGAAAGGGACATTTCACAAACCTTCTCGATGGTGGTTGTTCACACTATTGTTCATATTCTAAACAAATTGCATCTAAGGTTGAACAATTATAAAACTCCATATGAGTTGTGGTTTGGTCAACCTACATCAATCAAGCACTTCAAAGTATTTGGAAGTAAATGCTACATCAAGAATAATGATGATCATCTAGGAAAATTTGATAGTAGAGATGATGAAGGTATCTTCTTAGGTTATGCAACGAACAGTAAAGGATACAAATGCTTTAACAAAAGAATGCATAAATTACTAGACTGTATTGATGTTCGAATTGATGAAGAATCTCCTGTAAAAGATCAACAGAGAATAAGCACTAAGCCATATGAAAAAGATGATGAGAATAATGAAAATGAAGAACAACAAATCTCAGAGTCACAAGAAGATGATGAATCAGGTGGAGAAGAGACACCTAGACATGAAGAGTCAGGACAACCATTAGCATCAAATCCTTCCTCCAAAATTACTCAAAAGAATCATCTTGAAAGTCAGATAATTGGCGAGAAAGACAAAGGTGTACAAACCAGGAGAAGGATAATCAAAGACATCGAGAAATCAAATATAGCCTTCATATTCATGGTGGAACCCAAGAACTTTAATGAATCTAGTAAACACGTAAATTGGTTAAAATCAATGAATGAGGAACTAGACTAGATTTAAAAGAATGTCACTTGGGAACTTGTTCCTAGGCCAACAAATAAAAATGTAATAGGATCTAAATGGGTCTACAAAAATAAGATGAATGAGCAAGGAAATATTGTAAGAAATAAGGCTAGATTGGTCTGCAAAGGATATGCTCAAATAGAAGGACTGGATTTTGATGAAACATTTGCACCCATAGCAAGATTAGAAGCTATTAGAATGTTTCTTTCCTATGCTTGTCATAAACAGTTTAAAGTCTATCAAATGGATTTCAAGTTAGCTTTTCTAAATGGAGATCTAAAATAAGAAGTCTATATGGAACAACCAGAGGGTTTCCAACTGTCAGATAACCCTGACTTTGTCTGCAAGCTGAAGAAAGCCTTATATGGGTTGAAACAAGCTCCTTGTGCCTGGTATTACAGTCTGGATAAGTATCTTCAAGACAAAGGGTTCAAGAGAGGAAAAGTTGACAACAATCTATATATCAAAATAGAGGGTAATGATTCTCTCATTGTGTTGGTGTATGTAGATGACATCATCTTCAGAAGCAATAATGCTTCATTGTGATGCAGGAGCATCACTCACTAAATCAAGCGAGCCAGCGCGTGGGGGCAAAGGAACAGCTGGAGAGCGCCAGCATTCAAATTTTGGGAACATTGAACTTGACTGCGCCAAACATTAATATCTGATGTGATGAAGCGCATTTATACATGTAACGG
>ML779767.1:559326-577863 GCA_009831015.1 Picea engelmannii | reverse complement strand
CGATTTCCGAAAGGGAAATCACCGAAGGAGAGTACTGTGGGGAGTGGACTCCCGAGGGAGTTGAAGAAAGTTGATTCTTCGGGCCCGGGAGAAACAGAAGGTCCTGGTGAAGCAGCTGGCTCGGTGAGGGGCAAGTTGCGTCACATTGGTACAATGGTTTTCTTCTGCCATGCAGTCTGAATTTGAAATGTCTATGATAGGGGAACTATCATTTTTTCTTGGTCTGCAAATTACTCATAGGTTTGAAGGAATATTTCTTTCTCAGGAGAAATATCTAAGAGAAATGTTGAAAAGGTTTCAAATGGAAGATTCTACACTTATGAACACACCTATGGTCACTGGATGCAAGTTAAGAAAGGATGATGATTCACCTGATGTTGATCAGAGTTCATATAGGTCTATGATAGGAAACCTATTGTACATCACAACATCCCATACAGACATAATGCATGTTGTTGGAATGGTAGGAAGGTATCAGGTTGCACCTAAACATAGTCATTTGTTAGCTGTCAAAATAATATTCAAATACTTGAAAGGAACAATGAACTATGGCCTATGGTATCCTAGGAATTAAAATTTTCAACTATCAGTCTATTCATATGCTGATTGGGCTAATTGCATGGATGAAAGGAAAAACATGAGTGGAGGTGCATTATTCTTAGGAGATTCCCTTGTAGCATGGTTGAGCAAGAAGCAAGGCTCTATTTCCTTATAAGGTACAGAAGCTGACTACATTGCAGCTGCCACTTGTTGTACCCAAGTATTGTGGATGGTTCAGAAACTTGCAGACTTGGATGTAAAATATATTGCACCGATCCCAATTCATTGTGATAATACTAGTGCAATTAGTGTGTCAAAGAATCTTGTATTTCACTCCAAGACCAATAATATACCCATAAAGTATCACTTCTCGACGGATCATGTGACCAACACTGTTGTTTCTTTGCATTATATTCCATCCAAAGATCAGATTGTTGATATCTTCACTAAACCGCTTGCAAAATCTTAGTTTGAGTATCTACACCAGAAGTTGGGCGTGAACCTGTTATCAAGTTAAAATAGTCTATCTGATAAGGGGGGGAGTGCTCATAGTATATCTAATCAGGGGGAGAGTGCTTGTTGTATTTCTGATCAGGGGAAGAATAGAGTCACTCTCAGTTTTCTTTGACATTGATGTCAAAGGGGGAGAAAAGGTGTGGTCTCGATGCTGTAGTTGGAGGTCTAAGAAGAATAGTGCAACCTTTTAGGGTTTCCATCAATGCAAAAGGGGGAGATTGTTGGCATGTTTTACAGGAAGAGTGTGCTTGTCATTGATGGAAAACAGGAAAGAAATGATCTGAGTTAGAATATTCAGACTTCAGAAGATATGCAAGGAGTGCACAGATCCACAATTTGTCTAAGTGTTGAAGTGACTCTTTAAGGATTCAAAGGAGAAGAAGGCGAGAAAGCTCAGGAGGAAGAGAGACAGTGGCCATTGGATCACCGATACAGAGGACCATCAACTGTTCGATCAAATCAAGGTGCATGAGCCTTAATGCTTTGCGCATGCAGGAGAGAGAACTTACCAAAGTTTCGAAGTTGCGAAGTAATTTAAGACTGTTCATCACCAGTAGGAGAATATAGTTCATTGATCATTGGGGGATACATGTCAGTAGACCGTGAGTTCAGGAGGGAGAAAAGTTTGAGATATGAAATCCCCAAAGTATGGAGAGTTGGAGTAAATTTCAACCGTTAGATCATTCTAAAGTGGAAGGACAAGATGAGTTTGAATAAGGGTGTGCTAATCTCAGTGGCCGATAATCAGGTGCTCAGATCTACGGTCGACGGGGTGTATCAGACCCCCCTGACCTTTCTTCCTTTAACCATGTGGGGGGTCCGATTTTGTGGTATTTCCCATGTGGGACCCGCATACGTGTCACCTTCCTATCAACTCGAACATGCCTCGTTCCTTACCACTTGCTTCCTAACCCCCCCTCCGAGTAAACCACCAAACCCTCATACATACCACCTTTGCACTCTGATGCCACACTCCACTACTGCACTTTTCCTCCACAGTCCACTATACTACCTACACGTCACACCCACATCTGCAAAGACACGTGGCATAGTTAGATAATGACAAGTGTCAATCTAAAATCAACATTTCAGGTACGTGCAAATCACGAATCAGAGTGACATGTGGCAGACACCCAGCTCGTGCCATGTCATCAAGTGACATAAGCAAGTTACGTCACTCCGAGAGTTTTACTTCGTGAGTTTCACCACCAGAAGATGCCTAAAGTCCCGAAGTCCTGAACGCCAAAGTCTCGAAGTGGACATAAGTTGTCTGATCTGAAGATCACTTCAGATGCATTCTCAATTATTGATCAAAATACAGTGGAAGGATAGCGTAAGTAGAATAGTCGAAGTGTTGAAGTAAATGGTGGCCATCCATCACAATGCTTGATTAAGTCCTAGCCGATGGAGTAAGAAGTGAAAGGATAAGTGTAAACTTTCTGATCTGTTTGGACAGGTGTCTGCAGATCATCGACTCTGGAAGATTGACGTATGGAAGAAATGAGAGTTTGAGAATTGAAAGTCCCAAAGTCTGGACTCGCAGAGGAGATCCTGATTGTAGATTCAGGGAGAAAGGTGTCAATAGATCTTCTACTCCGGAAGATTGTCATATGGGAAAAGTGATATTTGAGAGTTGAAAATCCTGAAGACCGGAAGGACGGAATCAATCGTAGCCATTGATTTGGAAGGAAGCTACATGTCGATAAATCATGGAGATATTGGATCACCTGTGGAAGGAGGAAAGGAAGGAAGATAGTAGCCGTTGATCGAGTGGCATCACCAAGGGATTGGAGATCAATGGTCATACTCAATTGCAGGGCCAGAACATGCTCAGGTCTTAATTTTTCCCGAGTGGGTCGCAATCAAAACCACGGTTTTGGAGAAAGGACATGTGGAGGCTCGAGGTAAATTGCGGGGCGAAAAGTAGTTTTATTCAAACCACCTTTGGATGCGTCCGCAATCACGTGGTCACATGATATCATCGCCTAAGGTCATATAGAAAAACGTATCTAGCACTCGCTAGACTGAGATCAGGAAGCACCCTTTTGAATAGGCGTGTGGTCACCGCTGGTGGTCACGTGAAGGAAGCGGCTTAGAAGCCAGATAAGACAAAAATGACTTACTGTAACTGCTAGAAAAGATGAAGAGTTGTGACTGCCAAAGAAGCCAAAGAATATTTGGATAATACAAAGGACTTTGGGTGAGAAAGACATGCAAAGCATAGTAGAGAGTGTTCTTTTTCAATAGCTATGCATGTTGTTAGAAGCATACAATGTGATCAGAGGTGCAACGTATAGCATGCAGAGTAAAAACAAAGCATAAAAGGAAGAAGAGAAACTGAACAGAGGAGCAGTGCACATGAGGAAAAATAGAAGAGCATAGAAGCAGAAAGATGCAGAAGCAGAATAGAGCATAGAAGCTGAAGAAGGCATATGAGACATGGAGTTGTAACAGACCATATCATAGACATAGCAAGTAAGTAAATTTTTTTAAGATTCAATCAGGGTGGTAGGGTTGTGCTAAGGAGGATTGTAGTCCTCTAAATTCTAGTTGGTGCTAGAAGATATTATGGGAGTTGGTGCTTCCATCTATTTGGTGCTAGAGAAATCTGAGAGTTGGTTCTCTTTGCAAGTTGTAGCTTGCTATCATAGGTTGTAGCCTCATATTTGAGTTGGTTCTCAAATACTATGATGTACATGAAGGTTGGAGCTTGATTGACATCCGAAGAAGAAGAGGTTTTCTCCCTTTATGGGTTTCCTCATGAAAATATGTGTCTCTGTGTATTTTGTTGGATTGATCAAATATTGTATATCTATGCATGTTAAGTTATCAATAACACATTAAATAATAATTTATAAATATTTAGAAAAGAACAAGAAAAGTTTCAAGCTTAAATTATAACTGATTCACCCCCCCCTCTAAGTTATATTTCCAACAGGTGACTTAATACTTGTGCATGTTCCTTCATCTCTTACGTAGGGATGTCAATTACTTTAGGGGAGATATTCAAAATTTAGCGCCCTTATGTGACGTTTGGTAGGAACAAAATGGTGGCCTTTCTTCTCCTGCTGATCTTGTTGGTTTTCTTTCAATGGATCTTCTTTCTAGTGCTATGCTCATTACCTCCAACTGCTACTGCAATGTCGTCAACTTCTCTTGCACCTTCTTGCTCATGTCTTCTTGTAGCTGTAATACCTATTGAACTGCCTCCTCTATGGTATCCCTCACTTGGTAGCCAATTATATCAATATCATCATCGGTCAAGGTGTAGATAGCTGGTGGTTTATGTGTTTTCATCTTCTTGCACAGAGTTGTTTTTTTCCCCTTTACCCTTGTATTTCCTCTTTCCCCCTACATTTTGGATTTTCTCATTCATTTCCCCTGCAACATTTCCTTTTTCACCACCTTGTGCCTCATCTGGTTCTTAATTTCATTGTCTCATTCTTCTTCCTCATCAGGGTGCTCCATTTCTTCAGCTTGAACTTTCCATTCTTCATCCCAGTCATTGGTAATAAGGAATATATCCTTCTCTTTCAACTTGTAACTTGTTGGCATCCACTGGTGCGCCAGGTCTCTTTTATCTTGGATATACATGTGGTGCATCCCTGCTTTGTTGCACCAATATCCTGATAGTTCTCCACAGTCTTGGTGGTGATGCGTAGTGTGTGCTCTATGATATACATGATCGTGTCAAAGTAGATATATAAGGTGAAATTGTTGTCTTGTTGTCTATCCTTCTGCATAGTATGCTATAAGTTAACATATCATGTCATTTCATGATCTATTCATGATGTTTTCAAAAACTAGAACTCATTCGGCTCCCTCTAGGAAGCCAATGTTATCAGTATGGTAAGCAAGGCATAGTGAAATTACATTTCTTTCTCATGGGTTTCATTGCAATCTGTTAGAAACTGATTGACAAAAAATGAGGCCCAATTCATCTAGACCCCTTATGTGCACTTCTCCACAGTGGCTATTACTGCGACCGACACCTCATCCTTCTAAAATTTCCTTAGTAATTTGTAGGCCAATACCTGCGTGGAAATCTAACTACATCATTACTTATGTTGGTGACATCCAACCCTCGCTTTCCTCTAAAGGTGTTGAAATTATCTTTCATACTATTAGATAATGCCTTCTCCCTAGCCTTATTTGTGAATAATGTTTTTGGATCCTCCCCTGTTATCGGTAATACTATTATCCAGACAATCAATTGTGTATCGATAAATAATGGCAGATCAAGACATAAAGTCCCTTCGTCGACGCAACTCAATAAAAACTTAACGCAAGCGTTTATTTCCATACTTCTGCCGAATTGGGGGATTTCTAAAAAGTTTAATATCCTTGATTTCTCTAGCCCGACCACCCAAATCTGTGGTTCGATTAGTATTGCACCTGTCCTTGGTATGCTTTTAGTGCATAAATACTTGTCCCATGCTAACTCGGGAAACTTATGTGCATCTGTTATTTCATGGTTTGAAAAATTCAAAGCAACGATCTTTCCCATCATGTTCCCTTCAATAATGACATTGGCTGGTATGTTTGGCGTAACCAACAGGTACTTGACATCCTTGGGAAGTATAACATGCAGTGCAGTGTCCTTTCTCGATGGTATGTAATGCATGGGAAACCCCAACTACGAAGCTGAAGCTTCGGGCGTTTCCTCAAATTCTGTTGTGACCGGTGGTTGCATTTGAGATGGATTTCGTGTTGCGGAAGCTGGTGCTCCAACATTTGGTGGTGCCATTTCTCTTTCCGGCCAATGCTCCCCTTTTGTGACTCTAAAACTACTATGTGTCAGATTTGGTTTTCCTGTGGTCTGTTCTAGATTCTCACAGTGCTTATGCATGTAAATACCCTTTCCATGTCGTCTCCTAGTGTTCTTTTATAACCCTTCGAAAATTATCTATGTACATTAGCACCTAAACTAATGGTCTAATCCACCAGTTGTGTACTCAATGTGTTATTTAATGCTACTTGTTTACCAAATATGCCACTGGATTATTTCCTCGTATTGGTAGTCTATCACAATTCTCGGTGGATTTTTCCATTTATGACTATGCATCGTATTTATGCCTTGTCATTAACACTTTTTAACCTTCGTTGCTACCTTTTAATGCTTTTATCGGTCTTATCAGCCCTATTCTGTGAAGTTTTTATGGATTCTGCATGTAATCTCCCTGCTCAACGCAGTTTCATCCATCTGTGTGACATTCACTTCTTCTATGCACTTATTGTCATTGGAACTTATTTTTTTTCTTGTTTTTCCTTTGTTTTTCTTTTCTCTTTTTCCACTTTTTCTTTCTTTTTTATTTTTCTTTTTCTTTTTCCTACTATAATACACTACCATGGTACATTCGTTCTTGCACAATTCATCCTAGTGCATGGGATGTTAGTCATCCCTATATAGTTTCAATCGATCACCATTCTACATTCCTCCCAGGACTTCACCATTCAATGTTTACAACTGCACAACACCTGCCTCTATCACATACTTAATTACATATGGTCCCAACCAATGCATTGAAAAATTTCATGGATGCTGCATAAAATTGTTTTTGTATAGTAATACTAAGTCCCCCACTTGAAAATTTTTCTCTTTAATATGTCTATCATGCCATGCATTTTCTCTTTCCTTCTGAACTTGTTGATGGAACCATACAACAAATCATTCTTCCTCAAGCTGTAGAAACTATGAAAATTTCTTAGCTACTGCGCCAGAGTCTGACAGATCAGTAATTGATGCAATGCATAGGCTAGGCACAATGAGCTCCATCGAAATTACTGCTTCTTTCCCATAGACCAACCTAAAAGGTGTATGTCTAGTCAAATTTTTACTTGTAGTCCTATATGCCCATAGTACTATAGGGATCCTCAAGTCCCAATCATCCCTTCCTACGTTGTATATATTTGTCAGAGCATTCTCCAAAATTTTATTAAAATATTCTATTGTCCCATTGTCCCGAAGGTTATACAACGTATTCCTCTAATGATGAATTCAAAATTCCCCAGTCAATGCTGCAATCATCTTATTTAGGAAGTGTGTCCCCTAATCACTCAGTAAACTGCATGGGAATCCAAATAGTGTAACTGCATTCTCAAATAGAAACTGCAGAATAGTCTCTACAATGCAGTCTATGACTGGTGTTGCTTCTTCCCATCTGGTCAAATACTCTTTCATAATGACTATATACCTAGTTTTTGATCTTCGCGCTGGTGGGTTGATCGATACAACAAAGTCTATTACCCATTTATCAAATGTCTGCAACATAGCATATGGGTGAAAAGGGATCTCATCCCTTCTGGATGGATTTCCCACCCTTTGACAAACATCACATGCCCGACAATATTCTTTAGCATCCTTGTGAAGTCTGGGCCACTAGAGCCCTATGAAAAAAATATTCTGCATGGTTTCTTTCACTGCATAGTGTCCTCCTACAATTCCTTTGTGCTCTTATGAGAGTATCATTGGTATTTCATGCTCTAACACACATCGTCTTAATATTCCATCTGCACCTAACTTGTTTATGTTCCCTGCAATTAGCTGGTAGTCCGTCGATTTAACCACTAATTGTTTCTTCTATGCCACTGTCATGTCGGACGGGGCCATTCCTGTACTTAAAAGCTGCACAATGTTTTTGAAGTATTTGTCCACCATTTTAACTACAAATAACTACGCATCTGACAAGCTTTCATCTATATTCCTTGCATATTCTCCTGATAGTATGCGTGATAAGTGATTGGGTCCTACATTCAACTTCCCTGGTTTCAAAACAACCTCAAAATCATATTCCTAGAACAACAACAACCATTTGCATATTCTCCCCCCCAACACTGTCCTGTTCACTAAGTATCTTAATGGAGAATGGTCTGTATACATCTTAAAATGAGAACCCAACAAATAATGTCTAAACTTATACAATGCATACACCATTGCTAATCCTCCTCGTTATGTAGTAGCGTAGTTATTTTCTTCTATTGACAGCTTCCTGCTTGCAAATACAATTGGATGGTCTATGTATCCTTCTCCTATTTGAGATAATATTTTGCCCAAAGGTATGGATGATGAATCCACATGAACATAAAATTCCTTTCCCCAATATGGAAATATCAAAATTGGCGCGGTCACTATTTTTTTCTTCAATGTATCCAAACCTTTCTAACAGTTCTCATTCCACTGTAACTTAGCTTATTTCTTCAACAACTTCTCCATAGGTGCTGTAATATTCGCATAACCCTTAATGAAATTCCTATAGTATCTTGTATGAACCGGAGTCATAGATGATTTTAGGGGCTAAATTTTGCAAATGGGATAATTTTCCATGGTTTTCCCAAAAAATGTTTCACCAATTTTCATTTTTTCTAAAAATGATTCACCCAAATTCCATAGAATATAATTATTTTTACCTTAAAAATCACTAAAATTTGATAGAAACTATATAAAATCCATAGAAATTTGAACATTTTTACAAGTATATCGCCAAACATCTCATATTTTTCATATTAAGGACTACTAAGATTATCCCAGGTTTCTACATTTTAATATAAATTTCCATTCTTAAAATCATCTCTGCCCAGAGTTTCTCTCAATTGTCTGACTAATGTGGGTGATTGTAAGTCCAAAATCACCGCAACCTTGGAAGGATCTATTAATAATCCCTTCTTACATACTACATGGCCCAACAAAATTCCAAAAGGCACGCAAAAAATACATGCTTTCAAATTTAGTAAAATCTGAATTTGTATGCACCTATCCAACATTAACCTAAGTACTTCTATGTCATCTTTAATAGGATAAACACAATCCAATCATCTAAGTAAACTTCAAGGAACTTATGAATAAATTCCTTAAAAGTTGTGACAACTACTCTTGAAAAAACTGCAGGTGCATTCTTCAGTCCAAAAGGCATTATTGTATACTGATAGTTTCCCCACTTTGTCGAAAAGGTAGTCTTATGTACATCTTCCTACACAATATTAATATGGTGACATCTTGAAAATCCATCCGTGAAAGAATAAGCATCCTTCCCTCCTAAATTATCTAGCACTTCATCTATAAACAATGTTGGAAATGGATCATGCAAACATGCATCATTTAGCTTCCTTAGGTCTACAAAAATACTATGTCCCCCTGTTTTCTTATCTTTCACTACCATTGGACTTATCCATTCTGATTCCATGACTGGTTCAATGATTCTGGCTTCTAACATTCAGTCTAGCTCTACCTTTACCTTCTCTTTATATTTCAGATTTAGTCTGTAAGGTCTCTGTCTTACTGTCTTAGCACCTGGTTGCAAAGGGATCTTCATTTCTCCTAACTCTCCATATATCCCCTTCATTTATGAGAATGTAGTTGGGAATAGATCTTGATACTCATGTAGTAAATCTTCAATATTCTCCGCACTTTCATCATTCCAGTAGTTGCATATTTGCGCAAACTTTGGATTTTCTTTTGTCCCAATATTTACCTTATGTGTCTTTAATGGCTGTGCATATGCAACAAATTCAAGCTTTGGTCCTTCTACTGCGCATTCCCCCTTAGTTTCGGGTACTTGTATATTCCTTGTATCTTCCTCGTTTTGTTCTTCTTTAGCAATAGTGTAACATTCTAGTAATTCATGAACAATCATAGAAGCTCTGTGCGCACTACACATAGGTACTACCTCCATTGGTCGTTCTTCTAAAAATATCTTGGTTATAATGGCCTACAAAGCTAGATCTAGTAATGGAGATTCATGTTCAAATGTAAATCTTACCTTAAACCTTTGAATTAGTTGGTCCCAATTCATTGTTTCTCTGTGCATGTCTAGTTCTAGGTACCAATTCTTAGGAATTGTATCCAAAGTATGTATAAACATGTGTTTCCATTCCTTCTTTGGTATTGAACTCCATATGTTTCTTCACTGGTCAACATGATTTGTTAGATCACCTACCCCTGTATGCTTCTGCACAATATACTCCACTTTGGTGCCGAATCTAACTTGCATCAATCTTCTACACTACTGCCAGTATTCTATTCCTTATTTATGTGCAACCCACCATCTAGCTAGAGTGTCCTTCAAAACAACATCCAATGGAAACAATATTTGTTTTTCGGGTATTTGCAACTCAAATTCCTGTATGAAAGATTTTATGTCAGTCAAACCATCATACTTGGGAAGGTCACATAACTTCGTTCCAAACATAATGATCAAGTAATGTGGGCACATCGATTGGTTGAAACTTCATTTGTCCTCTGCTGCCAATGTTCTAGACCTTATTCTGAATCCGACATGCATGGGCTAATGATTCTCCAACTTAATGCACCATTTGTAGCAGGGTTAACGTAGTCATTCATTCGCGCAGTCATATTATACAAGTTGTGAATTTTGTTCCCTTTTTCAGTTTCTATGTAGTTCTTTCCTTCGATTAGATCTAATGGCATGATAAATTTTAAGTCTCCTACCTAAAATATCATTTCCATCCTCTTCAGATTAATAATTATCTGATTGTCAAAGGCCCTTTCTAACCCCATTAGTTTTGGATATGGATGAATATTATCCATGATTTCGATGACTTTGAATTCTGCTATACTGCACACCCGATATGTATTCACATGTATCAATCAATCGGCCAATTGGTACTATCTTATGTTGGTTTGTCAATCTTAACTGGTCGGGAGACTAGATTAACTTGGGTTTCCCCATCATTTCCCATGTTTTTTTGGTAACACATTCACATCAGAAGCAAAGTCTAAAATGAAACTGTCCACATCATATTCTCCAATCTACGCACTTAGTATGAACTCTTTGTTGGTCCTCTTTTTGCAAAGTACCTAATTCACTATCCTCTATGTGGTAGGAATTTCCCTTTCTTGTGTGCAATTGTCAATCATTTCACATAATGCATTCAATGTAGTTTCATCTTTGATCAGTTCTATGCAACTTCTCATAAACTCTCTTAGAGTACTTAACTTATCAAGTGACTTTTTTCGTATAGTACGATCATAGACTGGAGGCATGTCGACCACATGAGGGAAAAATGATGTTGATGCTACCCAATCCGGTCTTAGTATCTCTTTTCTTGTCCTCTGATGTCTCCTTTTCTAGGTGAGGGTCAAATTTCAGCATAGATCATGTTGATTTCCTCACCCATTTATCAACCTGCCTCCCTCCATTCATCACATCAGCCCCTTTTCTATCTCCCCCACGTGTGACAACTGCTATTCTAGGTCATTCATTGTGTTTCTCGGTTGATATATTTTGTATGTTCTAATTTAGGTTCTGGTTCAGATTCCCTCTTACTTTGCACTTCACAAGTAGTTGAGGATAGTCCTCTATTGCATGATCCAGTTCTCTACAATATGTGTAGGTTGTACAAGGATTCAGGAAGTCACAATCTAAGTGCTTCGGTTGATTACAATTGTAGCAGATTATTGGGCCTCTGCCTCCTCTGCCAAAAATTCCTCTACCTCTACCTCTGCCAAATCCTCCTCTGTTTCCTAGATTAAATCCTCTCTGATTATTATACTTTGGAACGCCTCCTTCTATCGCAATATTCTCCTCTTGAATCCTATACATATCTTAAGTGCACTCTCTCATCAAATTGAATGTGCGACAATCCTTCTCTTCGTTCTCGACTGACTTGCAAAAGTTACAAAATAAATTCCTTGGCATACTATGGTATTTCTGCAGCAATGAAAAATCAGGTGGATGATGTCCCCATTTCTTACATATTTCACAGTACCCTCCTCTTGGTAATGGATTCAGTACTACATTCGTAAAATATTGCACAAAAGTGGGGCATCTGTCCTTATGGTGGCCTTCAATCCTACACTTGGTACACCAGACTTGTTCTCTCTTCTCCTTCCCTTTTGTAAGATCTACTAATTAAATGGTCAAGGAAACTAAATTTGTTTGTATTTGCACCATCCCCCCACCATCTCCTATAGGATATGCTTCTAGCTTCATTGCAATATCCAAAGATTCAGGCTACGATGCAACCTTCTGTTGTATCAGGAGACAACGAATGTGTGGCAATAATCCTGCAATAAACCATTCTCTATGTTGTTGATCAAGAATTTGGAATGTCAACCTACCGATAAAATCCTTAAATCTTTGATCATAGTCCCAAACTGACTCAATATACACTAGTTTTATTTCCTTCAATTCTGTGATGTACTGTGACTTAGACTTTGGCTTTTTGAACTATTTCAACAATACTTGTCTAATTTATGCTAGTTTCCTTACTTGACCTATAGGTGTAGTACTCTATAGTTTCATGTACCATACTAATGTGCGGCCTCTAAACATGTTTTCTAGCAACACAATCTTTACAGCCTCATCCTGGACATTCTTCACAAGCCAAATTATCTCACAAACAAAGAGATGTTGTTCTGGGTCCTCCGACCCAACTCCTTGGAACTCAAGAAGTCTTAATGTGTTGTCTAATTCTACCATGTTTTTTTGTGTAGTACCTCCCCTTGGAAATTATGTTTGACTCTGACTCGATGCACTTCTTCCACTCTCTCGCTATTGCTACTTTATCTTCCTCCACTAACTATAAGTTATTTTGACAAATTCTCAATTGTTACTTCAGATCTCTATGACGCACATGGGGTCGTGGAATCGACACATGATCAAGCCTGAGTAGGAATTAACGACTCTTCTATTATATGAATGAATTGAGAATCCTCTTCATCTCCTTCTATGTGAGGTATTTCTATGATCTGGACTATTGCACATGGTTCGCTTCTCTCATACTCACTATGTGGATCTCCTTTCTCAGCCCCATTCTTTAACCTCTTGTACCTTCTTCTATTACGAAGTACTCCAAAATTGTCCTCTTCTTTTGATATACCTTCCTCATTTCTCTGCATCCTCAATCCTTCCCCTTCCTTCTTCATTTCTTTCTCCATTATTTCATACCTTCAGACTATCCCCTGGTCATCCCTCAATTCCCCTATGTGTGTGAAGACCCTTAGTAGTTAGGTTCCATCGTCATCACACACTCATCGCACAACAACATATTTATCCAAGTACCCAATTCTTTCATAAACATTCTGCTTGGACCATTAAATAAATCCCTTTCTACAACACTATATGATTGGGTACAATCTACTGCAAATTTCGTAATACAACCCCACAATATGTTGCTCAACCAGAAATCAACTGCATGGGAAGTCTTATTACTTGCAAATTCAATTGTCTTACCAATTCATGATTCCAGTTCCTCGACGTTGCAGTATGCTATCTCCCAATATTCTCCACTAACCTTTCTAACCATTTAGTTAAAATAATAAAAAATTCACCGAATAAAATTGCATGCAACTATGTAAACACATATCTTTGCAACCATTCCTCATCGCTCATCTGAGGGTTTCTATTCTCTTTTCGAGAAAATTTCCTTTCGTTCCTTTCTACGCATTCAACGATCTCTTTCTTATTTGGCCTCCAAAACATTCCCTCAATTACAGATTCTGGGTCTCGACAACAGAACCATATTTCGGCGCAAGGTTGTAAGACCCTATGTTATAGTCCAAAATTCCACCACTATGCATTTTTTATCATGGCTCATCCATATACAAACTTTCAAATCACTTTTGCAGAGTTTCCTTCTTAAAAATCCATTTTTCAAGGTGTACCCTCCCTGATACACATGCAGTATGGATACATACACGCGTTGATACATATGCATCCCACATACACTCAAAAAAATTGCAAAACAAAAAGCATTGTGCTTCCCAATGGGGTTTATGGGTTATGATGGGCTGCACAATCATTTTTACCTCCTGTAGACCTTCTCATAATCGAATAATCATCTAATTTACATATAAAAAGGACCCTAGGGGGGTAATTTGAGGATATAGAATGAAGAAAAAAATAAACTCTGCCCAAATTTCTCCTTCTTTCTCTCTAAGCTTATGCATCCAGTTCTGAGTATCCATCCTCAACATTCTCATTATCTCATCCTCTTTATGCATTCCATCAAAACCCTTTTTTTGCATGATAATTGTGAGGATTTTCTAGTGATTTTGGGATTAATGCACTTGGAGTCTTATTGGAGGAACCCAGGCAAGGTTCGTTGAGTGGTGTCGACATCAAATATTCTGGTTGTCATCTTCCTTACATGTTATCAATAAAAGAGAGACTTCCTTTCCCAATTCATGTGTCTATTTTATTATGAATAATTTTGAATGTTTATAACTTATTTCATGAGAAATAGTACATGTTTATGTTTATAATGATTGCATACATGCTCTTGTAGATTGTTTTTTGTGTTGTTTTAGGTCAACTTTAGGAGGATATATGCAACTCAGGAGAAAGCAATGGATAAAGGGGATCTAATATGAATGAAAGGATACAAGGTGTCATTCTTTATCTTTTTCTTGTTTCCCTTATTTAAAAGGAATAATTAGGGTTTTGTGAATTTGGGTAATAATAGGTTAGTTTATGTCTTTTAAGGAGTCATTGCTCTACCTAGCCTTTATAACATGACCAGGGAGATTTTCCCCAAAGAAGAATTCACGACTCTACTGTGTAGTCTCCTTAGGGTCTGTTTAGGAGATCTTCTTTTTGGTTTGATTTCTTGTTTTTCTTGTACTTTTCTTTTTGAGTCTCTAGCCACCTTCTAGGTGTTTACCAGGTTACCTGGGCTTGGTTTCAAGTTTGAATATTTTCTTTTTGAGCATTTTCATACCTATACGTGACTTGTTGGTTGCTTAGACTGCGTACATACATGTCTTGAACTAATATAGACCGTGTACATATGCATGCTCTTTGAACACAACTTGCATGTCTGTATCATTTTGGAGTTTAAAAACCCTTCCCACTTTTCCAGGAAAATTTTGGTTTCTCAGGCCCTACTGAGTGCCAGGGACCTCTGTTGACTCCTAGTTGACAAGGATTGAGTTCTAGTTTGTCTATAATATTGCAAGATAATATCTTTTGAATGGTCTTCTTTGTCTCTCTATTTTTCTCAAAGTTTGAAGGTTTGTTTACAAAATTTAGGTTTTCCTTTGGAGTCTTGTAAATCCCCACCCTTCGGTAGTGGTATAGAACCTAAATCAGTCTTTTGATTGTTTTCCTTCTCTCTTTTTATTCTTTGAAAAATAAAATTTTATTTATTGTGCTCAGGTTTTCATTTCAAAAGCCCAAAAAAAAAATCAATTTTTTTTTAGTTAAGTTTAAGCTTTTTTCTTCCTTTCCCTTGTGTTCATTTAAAAAAAAAAGAGAGAAAAATAAGCTTCTTTGTTGCGTTTTCGTGTTGCATTTCATATTTGTTTAGATGTTGTATATTAGGTTGTGTTTTCCAAAGAAAAGAAGTCCTCACCCAAAGTTCCTTATTACTTGCTTTCTTGAAAAGCTTAAATAGTTACATTTTATTCGAAACAGAAAAAGCATTATAGGATTGATTGAGCATAAGATCTTGGTTTGCATTTGAAAAGTTTTCATTTTAAGTGGAAAGAGACAATATTCATTTGTAGGACTTATTTTTATTTCATTTGCATCAAAGAACAATGTTCTAAAAGCTCTGTAATTCTCCTCTGTTTCATCTTTGAAAGAACATCACAAATTTCATCACCACACACTTGAGTAATCAAGCCTTTAAAATTAACGCTTAAATTTAAAATCAACTAGACTTTTTCATTTCTAGGGTACACCAACTAGGATAGGCTTTAGGTCCTTGGATGAGTTTTGGAGAGAAAACTCTCCAAGGTCACCAATAAAACTTAAGAGTCTGAGATAGGGAGTGTTGAAGTCCAGTATCATAAAAGTTAGTCGGGAACCCCATTTAACACAGGGGATAAACACGAGGTCGTGTGAGGAAAGGTAGTCGAGATAGCCCCTCCAAATATGAACCAAACATAGTGGGGATCGTATTTGAGGGTCATTATTGGGATTATGTTGACTGCATCTGACTACAAAGCTCTGTGGACCTTGAATCTGTTCAAGATCCTCATTTTTCTTTTGGAACATTTTCTTTCGGTGCCCTTGAAAGGATTCATATATAGTTATTCTGCTCATATGATCTTCCCTACTGTCAACTGTACCTACATGGTGATTGACTAAGAGATGGCAACCTAGTTTCCTTTTATAGGTACTTACACATGTGACTATGGGGCATACTGCGGTACCTAGGAAAAACATCGAACCATGCTTCGTGGAGTACACCCGAAGGGTGTTTCAGTATTTGAGTTACACTTGCACCGATAATTTTCTCTAGTGTTGGTTGGCATAACTGTTCTTCCTAACTTTCTCTCGTTTTCTTGATTTATCTCTATGGAATTTTTAGTGTGTTCTCTATGCTACCCCCTAGCCTTTCCTTAGAGTTTCGGTTTCTCATTTCACACAGGATCTAATGCCTCCCTTCGGTAACCACGGAGCCACCCCTTCCTCCATTGAGGTGAAGTTTGGATTAGGAAGGTTCTTTTGAAACGACCGGGCCACAAGAAATTGTACCTGATCCTGTTTCAAGAGGAGACACTTTTGCACCAGAGGTAACTCTCATTTCAAACCTTGAAGCTAAAGGCTTTGTTAGGCCCTGGAACCCTTTGATAACTGAGCTCTCAGCGCCATTTCTTGTTTAGATAGTACCTCCTGAGGTGACTAGCCTTGATCTTCATCTCGTTAAAAAACTTTCTATGGAAGAAAATGATGTTACTTCTACTGGGAGTCCTCATACTCCTACTCCGACTATAGGTGGAGAGGTTCTCTTACCTTCTCTCCCAGCTTCCCCTTCGATAAATTTCTCTCATCAGACGAATACGACTTCTGTCAGTGCAGAGTCCCTATCATGAATACAACCACTATTCATTATATGGTCACATAAAATCCATTTGTTGGTCCATTCTCGTATGGGATGTCCATATTTGACACGACCTCAACTCTAACCCAGTCTACTTTACATACTATCGGCTTGGGTATGGGGAGTTCTAACAATCCCCTGTAGGGATCCCTTGGGGGCACCATTACTCTTTTCAATGCATTTACTTTTTGTAGAGGTCACATTCCCCCTTCGTCCCCCTCGCTCGGAGGTGTTGTCCAACAACCATCCAGGCCCGCTATCAGTTCTAACTTTTTTAGTGGAGGGAGTCAGGTACCTGAAACTTCCACGAATCCAATTGAGTCCATGTAATTTTCCTTATTTGGTGCTTTTGGGAATAATGCATTTTCTTCGTCAACATTTTTCGTAAGGGGGAAACCCCTCCCTTAATCAACTCATATATCGGCATAAGGTTCTATGCCTTTGCAGGGAACGATGAAAGGAGCCACCTCCTTCTAAGGTCTATGGAATCCTGGGAATAATTCTATCCCTTTGGATGGGATGTCGATTGGTGGTAACCTGTTCCACTCTCATTGGAACCTCCTGCAAGGTTCAATTCCTATGCACACGGGGTTAGCTGAGGGAAATATCAACCCAGGGCAATGGAATTCCATGCAGGGGGCAGGTCCCATTCAAGGAATGTAATGCAACTATTTGAACTTGTCTATGATGAAAACAAGTGCACCATTCCTTCATACTTGTTAAGGAGACCCTGGTTAGCAGGCAATATTTTCCTGGAAACCTCATGCTAGCCAATATCCAAGCCCATCTTTTCAATAGAACACATCCCAACCAAGGTTATTATTTTTGGAAACTCTTCATTTGCCAGAATTGTCAAGGTTATTGAATGACTCCATCTGTCATGTTCCAGGTTGGCCTCCTATGTCGACCAAGTTGTCGTCAGATATCCAAAAATGTGAAGGAAAACCTGGTGAGGATCCAGGTGATCATGTCACAACTTTTCATTTGTGGTGCTCCTCAAATTACCTAAAAAATAATTCCATTGAGTTGAGATTGTTTCAACGCACTCTCATAGGGGATGCCAAAATGGTATATTGAGCTCGATGGCTCGATAAATTCTTACTTTAACGATCTGGTGATGGTTTTCTTGAACCATTTTTAGCTCTCGATGAGATACGATGCCAACACCGATATGATACCCAATTTCGAATAGACTAAGGCAGTCCATATCTCAGATCATCTCTGGGAATGTCATCACCATAAGATCTTGATCAAGGTCAAGGTCCCTCCTGTGCTTTTTCTTGAGTGGTTCTTGAAATATTTGGTGCCCTATATCTCCAAATACGTCACGACTTCTAGAGTGTTTTTCGAGGAAGAGTAAATAATGAGAGCTCAACAACTAGATTTGATATATTCACAATTCGATATGCTTTATGATATTATTCTTGATGCACCATGGTCAACCTTTGACTTGGCCAAACCTAATTCTAGGCCTCATGCCGATAGTACTATGGGCTCAACTCAAAACAAGCCCACAGATCTGTTGTATAACAAAATGCATCAGTTATCATTACAACAGACTATGGCCAACCAAACTTCTAGTATGGATGCCCCCGCCACCCAAACGTCTGAAGTAGACACTATGCAGGCGAAGAACCCCAAAGGTAACAAAAAACCAGAGGAGAAGAAGAAGAGAAAGGGTAAGAAGAGTCAAGT
>ML779767.1:533624-551557 GCA_009831015.1 Picea engelmannii | reverse complement strand
TGCTTCTCTTAATAGACATAGTTAGTATAAATAAGGGTCGAGGGTATGAAAAACCCTAGCTTGGATATTATTGTAATAGAGCACTGCTCGACTGGAGGTTTCCCCCTCGAAGAGGCCTGTGAACATTGCTATCTGATTCAAAGTTCTATTTTTGTTGCTATTTCGTATATCATTTCTGTGTATTGTGAAGATTATGCTGGATATTTTACTATTACTCTGTCATTTCTAGCATTTCATTTCTGTTCTGCATATTTTATATATCTGGTATCTTGCACTGGTTGAGGAATATGATGCACTCCAGGAACACACTATCTATTGCATCAGTCGGGGCTTAATCAGACCAAAGCTCAACTATTCTCATGTTGAGAAACTGGATTTGGTAGTTGTCCATGCCATCCATATATTTTGTCATTTGATTTTACTGCGCAAGACCACCATCGTGGACATTGTCAATACTTTTCAATATGTTTTGACACGACGAGTCATTGGCAGGAAGATTAGTAGGTGGATCTTTATTTTATAAGAGTTTTATTTAGACTTTGTTTTGGAAAAGTCCAAGAAATATATGGTTTTTGCAGAGTTAATCTCAGAGCTTCCGATTGAGAGTGGAAAAGACTCTCCTGAAGATTAATTTTTAAATGAAGACCTTTTCCTCATTGCATCTTCTGACCCTTGGTATGTGTATATATTTGTGTATCTCCAAACTTTGAAGTTCCCTCCCTTTTCTTCTAGCGATGAGCATCGACGAATACGCCATCAAGCCCACCATTACCTTATTATCAATGACGCTTTGTATCATCGAGGAGTTGATTTTGTTCTTCGTCGTTGTCTTACCCATGAAGAAGTGGTGCTTGTGCTAAATGATTGCCACACTAGAGCATGTGGCGATCAAGTTTTTGGATTGGAAAAAACTCATAAAATCCTACATGTTGGTTACTTTTGGTCCTCTCTATTCAAAGATTGTATTGAGGTGGTTAAGAAGTGTCATCTGTGCTAGATATTCTCTCATAAGATGCGGGCACACCCTACTCCTATGTTTCCTATCATCGAAGTTGACACCTTCACCATGTGAGGGATTGATTTTACCACATGCCACTAGACTTCTTATAGGGGGAATCGATACATCATTATGGCAGTAGAATACTTCACCAAGTGGGTCGAAGCCATGCCAACGTTAAACAAATATGGAGAAACTACAACACTCTTTATATTCAACCAAATTGTCTCAAGGTTCGGTAAACCAAAAGAGATTTTCATTGACCATGGAAGCCACTTTCAAAACAAAATGTTGATAGAGTTAACATCAAAGTTAGGATTTAGACATGAACATTCATATCCCTATTATCCACAGGAGAATGGCCAGGTGGAGGCTATCAACAAGTCTTTTAAAACCATTCTCTAATGAACAATCAATTTGACTAAGTCGAATTGGAATTTGATGTTATACTCTATGCTTTGGGAATATTGATCCTCTACTAAGAATGCTAAAGGTTTCTCTCCCTTCCAACTCATTTACGAAATGGAGGTAGTTTTTCCTATAGAATGTCATATTCCTTCCCTCAAGTTGGCAGTGGAACTACTGCCCAACACAACTGAACTTGAATAACGTCTTGTCTATCTTGGGCAGTGATGGGATGCAGCCACGTCTAACGAGTCTCATAAACTTCGCATCAAGTGTAAATATAATAGATTGGTCTGCCCTGGGTATTTCTCCGAAGGTGATCTTGTATTCTTCTATGATCAAGATAAAGACCCCTTGGGGGCAGGAAAAATCAAACCCATGTGGTTTGGACCATTTGTTATAAATAAGGTTTTGGAGAAAGGCGCACATGAATTGGTTGATTTTGAAGGCAATGTGTTGCATGGGCCCAAAAATGGGATTTATTTAAAGAAGTATTATGCTTAGGTTGGTCATCTAGGTGTGACTTCTTGTAAATATTGTATAGTTATCTATCAATTTTAGTTATTTTTGTCTTATGGAAGTGTCATTTATTTGTGTATCTTGTTTGTGGAAGTTGTCAAGGGAATCTGAGGTTTATGTTGGGTTCATGGATGGTGTTATCCAAAACACTCAAAGTCTTGCTTCTGGAGCTTGGGTGATCTTCTCACCCACTGGTCAGTTGGTATCTTCGGGAGGTGCTTGTCTAGGGGCATTAACCAACAATGTTGTCGAATATAATGCAGTTATATAAATACTACATGATTCTCCATCACATGGTATCTCTCGCCTTCAGGTCTATTTATATGCACAATTGGTACTATCGCAGTTGAATGGAGTATATCACGTCCATGATCCCATCCTTCACCGATGTTTCCTTAGGTTACGCCTCTTAGAACATTATTTTGATTATATTACAAATATTCATGTTCCTAGGAGCTTTAATCAATTAACTGATTATTTAGCAAATCATGTTTTAGATTGACATCTTTCACATATGTAAATAAGAGGATACACACACACATGAAAATATGTTTGTACAAAATGTATTTACTCCATAAGGAAAAAATATAGATGTATATATATATATCGTATCCAAAAAATAGTGTCATGGTACAAAATGTGGGCCATAGGCCTCAATACATTTCAATATATATCACTGATCTCAAGCCCTCAATACATATAGAGATACAAAAGTTGGTGATCTAAGCACTCATAATGTACAAGCCTATTCTAAGCTCTGGCCGTATTGGAACTATTATAACATACTGCGGCATTGGATAGACACTAGAAGAGTTGGACCCATTCTTAAGGCACTCCCACTACATGTGGCTACATCGATAGGCATAGGTATTCAATCTCTGCCATAGGGACATTGTGGGTGAGGGAAGTCAGGTTCCTCTCCACCCACTGCAAAACTCTCTCTTCCTCTACTGTTGATGGCCCTTCCTCTACAATGGATCCTCCTGCTTGGGCCTGCTCTCATGGATGACATCTAGACCGAGGGAAGTCCATTGGTATCACTGGTCCCACATATGTACATACCAAAGTATAAGCATGTACCGTTCCATTACCAAAAAAAAATGTTTTTTCTCTTTCATAATAAGAAATTTTAAAATAAAAAATAATATAAATAAAAAATTAAATTGTACCTATCTCGCCTCATGCCGTGCCTGGGGGCATGGGCATGTCCAGGTCCTAGAGAAATTTGATCCCTACATATGGGTAGTCTTCGATGGCGGGAATTTGATGTTTCCACCAATCGAAGAAGGCATCATTTTATTCCTCATGAACTCCTCCTGCTCCCTAGAGTAGCAACAATGTGGCCCACCTACAGAGTGCTTGGAAAGATGCGGCATGTCCTCGCATACTCTCCTTTGTGATTATTACTAGCACTCTCTCAAAAACAAATGCACACAACACTATTCTGAATCCATTTTTTTTTTCCCTACACTTGCAGTCGGTAAGTTGGAACTTCATATAATATAACATAGTGGAGCTCCAGTCAAACCTAACTAGTTGAAGACACTGCACGACACAATGCATTTGACCCATGGAATCTTGGTGAAGTTTTTCATATCCAGTGATTCGTCTAATCATATATAATATCATCCTCAAGCTTAAGATGCTAATTTTATGGATGGGGCCTTGAGATCCAACTTTCTTAGTCCCATCCTCGCAATATGTCACTATATAATGTGCAATCACATATGGTCCAGGAGGAAAATTCTTGAGGTTCATCGAATCACCTCTCCTCAAGAGGCTTGTTAGGAAGTAAATGTTCTCCATCTTCAATATGAGAGATTTTCCCTCAAACATAAACGCTTCTGCATCAGGATTCCAATACTTGATAAAATGGTTCAAGAAACTCAATTGGGCTCGCATGTAAGAACATCGAAAAATCTTCCACATGCCACATTGTTTTAGTGCCGCTACTACCTCATTATCTTCTTTGACCAATTGGTCCACCTCTTCCTTCTCTCATTCTCGCCACTGCACATACATATTGCATCATCACAAATAATTTTTTGGGGTTAGTATCTCTCTTTTTTATATAAGATTGGGCATGTACGTGGGGTGTCTTGATGATAATAGCGTATGTATGCAGGATGACGATATCTCAGCCCACGTACATACGTAGGATGACTATACACATCATGCGTACATGCACAAGTCGAATGTATTTTAGGGAACGTGGCCCCAAAATTGTTCTAAAACTTATAAAAAATGGATGAAATTGCAAGTTTAAAGAAGGATTACTTGGTCCAAGCGAGAGTTGATTTCGCCCACTGTAGCTCTCCAAATTTGCAAAAGAAGGAAGAGGGTTTTGGCCTTTTTGGGTATTTTTCAAACGGAAATGGTAAAAATGATCCTTTTATTCATATTTATAGATGTTTTAACTTGTTTTGACCTAGTTTTGACCCTAATTTCTTCTCTAATGTTGGTTTGGTGGACAAATTGCTTTCTCTTGGTAATATTTTGGTTACATGAATTTGTCAAGATTTTGGATTTGGACTCTTTAATGGGAGGAATTATTTATAACATCCTATGATGAACATGAGTTATCGCCATTTGCGTGTAGGGTAGGTCTATACCACTTTGCATTTTCATTTTATTTACGGTTTCTTCTTTTCTATAGGGTTGATCCCATCGAAGTGTGATACATAACCTTCCATGCTACTCTAGAAATGTCGTAATTAGGTGGTATAGACTACCTTTCCATGGGTTCCCTAGTTAGAACATTTTGCTGCATGTTGGCTCCCATGCTATAAGTGTCCTATAGGCTCAAGAGTCCTCTTACTCCTGCCATGACTGTGAATTTGAACCCTCATTTTTCTTCTTGGTTACTTTTTGTGGCCTATACCCGCAAGACTCCCCGAGAGCATGGTTTTTATTCTTGCAATATAACTTAAAACTATGAAAGTGACTTCTAACGAGATATTGTTTTCCCTTTTCGACATCGTTTAGATTACATATGAAAAGGATCCCCCATGGAGTATTATTAAATCTCTTTTTAGACTCTCTAAAATTGAAAAGATTACCGAGCGATATTTTTTCCCTTCATGCTCGCCAAAGTGAAATTTGAAGGCACATGTGTCCGAAAATAGTTTACGACTTTTTCAGTCCGGATGGATAATTTTATGAAAAAGGTACACCCTAGGAGCTATGGTTCGCTAGGAGAGTATTCTCAATTGTAAGTTTAACCCTTTTTCGGGCCCAAGGGACTAAATTTGTGAAAAAGGGTGATTCTCCCTGGTTTTGGTTTATCTCCTTTTCGAAACTTGGAGATTATTTACAAAAGGAAACCCCTATATTCTTCTTTTATCCCTTTTCATACTCCATAAATAGGAAAAGATCGCCGAGTGACCTTGTTTATTTCACACTTGTTAATTGGTCCAGAAAGAACATCTATTTGGTATAAGTTTACCCCTTTTCCGACCAATAGATTAACTACGAAAAATGTATCCCTCGGGAGACACATATCATCGGGAGAGTATTACCAAGTATTGTTTTATTCTTTTTTGGGCTTGGGGAACTAAATTTATAAGAAAGACCTCTTTGGAGTCTTGTTTTACTAGTTTTTTAGATTCTCTAAATGTGAAAATTGTCGATATTACCTTCTTTGTGCTCGTAAAACTTTACATTGAAGGAATTTCCTCATTATTTGTGTCAATTTGTAATCACATTGCATGTCTCACTCTTGCGTCTTTGGCCTAATGTCGGGTCCATATTATTGTTTATGAACCTTTAGGGAATTTCTTAGGTGCAATCCTTGCAACATTTTTGTCCTTTCAGACCTGACATCCTGAGCCATGGAGGAATTTTCCTGTGTCCTTATCCTACACATGTCTCCTTGCACTGAGCATCAGTGTGTACCATGCGCTTGGAACTAGTTTTCTTTCCCGCGAGTCTCATTCCTCCTTTGTAACATAGCATTATTTTTTTTTTTTCAAGATCATTAAATATATGAAAATGACAAAAAAATTAAATATTCCAAATAGAGGGGAAAGGTATGCATTATCTTTTTTATTGGCAGCAATCTTGTTTCCCTTCGACAAAGCACATCCTTGAGTATGTCACACATTTTTTGTATTTAGCATGAACTTAGGAAGATTTTATCATTACATAAAGCTCTATCCTCATTCGTTTGGTTACTCTTCCAAACATATGGAAAGTTTGTGATGCCTCCTATGTCACAGACTTATGTCAATAAGATGCTTCCTGAGTCACTTTATATGTCATTCTTTTGTCGAAGGGAATTTTTACATCCCGAGTCGTCCATTCTGTAGTCAGTCTCTTAAGTTTTGCAAGTCAACCATCCTAAGAGTCCTATCATGTCCGCATTCATAATCAATGAATTTTCATGCCTAAAGTTTGAGATCCTCCAGTCTTTTCACGACGACTTGTCAAAGACCCCAGGGTAGTGATTCTTACACTCTTATTATACTCCTACCTGAGTTTTGAATATTTTGAAGTTAATGCTTGAGTTATGCCACTATCCTCTCCAACTATAGACATTGATACTTCCTAAAGATCAAATTGTATATGTTATTGTAGTCTTATATCTTTCGATGATTTTGAGATGTAGCTCCACTGTGTATTGTTCATGGCTAAGATACTTGTTGACATGGATCCACTATATATCTTTTATGTGGCCATGATTATTCTATATATATGACATGGATCTACGGCGTACTTGATTGGAATCCATTCTTAGTTAGTCCTGAGCATGGGTATGCCTGCCCCAGAGAAATTGATCTTATTGTAGATGAATTTCTCATGAACACTCGTTTGGTCTCACTTTACTCAGTTCTTTCCCTAAGATATTGCAATGTATTTTTCCATCAATTTATTTTTTGACCTCACACATTAGGGGGCATATGTTATAGTCCAACATGCCAAAACTATGCATTTTTTTTATCATGGCTCATCCATATACACACTTGAAAATAACTTTTTTTGAGTTTCCTTTTTAAAAAATCCATTTTTCAAGGTGTACATGCCCTGATACACAAGAAACACACATACATACGTGAGTTGATACATATGAAATCGATGTACACTCACAAAAATTGCAAAAAAATAAAATCCACTCTTCCCAATGGGGTTTACGGGCTATGATGGGCTGCACAACCATTTTTATCTTCTATAGCCTTCTCAGAACTAAATAACCATATAATTTCCATATAAAAAGGGCCCTAGGGGGGTCATTTGAGGATATAAAATGAAGAAACAAAGAAACACTTCCCAAATTTCTCCTTCTTTCTCTCTGAGCTTATGCATCCAGTTCTGAGTATCCATCCTCAACATTCTCATTATCTCATCCTCAAGGATGATTTTAGGGGCTAAATTTTTCTCATGGGATAATTTTCCATGGTTTTTCCAAAAACGAGATTCGCTATTTTAAAAATGATTTGCCCAAATTCTATAGGATAAAATTATTTTACCTTTAAAATCGCCAAAATTTTATAAAAACTATATAAAATCCATAGAAATTTGAATATTCTTACAAAAATATTGCCAATCATTTATAGTTGGCATATGAAGGATTAGTAAGATTCGCCAAGGTTTTTACATTTTAAATTAAATTTCCATCCTTAAAATCATCCTTGATCCTCTTTATGCAGTCCATCAAACCCCTTAGTTTTGCATGTCGATTGTGAGGATTTGCTAGCGATTGTGGGATTAATGCACTTGGAGTCTTATTGGAGGAACCTAGGTGAGGTTCATTGAGTGATGTTGACATCAAGTATTCTGGTTGTAATCTTCCTTACATGTTATTAATAAAAGAGTGATTTCCTTTCCCAATTCATGAGTCTATGTTCTTATGAATATATTTGAATGTTTATAACTTATTTCATGAGAATTATTACATGTTCATGTTTATCATGATTTCATACATGCTCTTGTATATTATTTTTTGTATCATTTCAGGTCATCTTTGGGAGGATATCTGCAACTCAGGAGTGAGCAATAGATAAAGGGGATCTACAATTAAAAAAAGGATACACAGTGTCATTCTTTATCTTTTTCTTGTTTCCCTTATTTAAAAGGAATCATTAGGGTTTTGTGAATTTGGGTAATAATAGGTCAGATTTTGTCTTTTAAGGAGTCATTGCTCTGCCTCTCCTTTAGAACCTGACTAGGGGGAGTTTCCCCAAAGCACCCTAGGTTCAAGTTATCTAACCAAAAAAACCATTCATATATCGACCCTTTCAACATCACTTTCATGCAAGTAAAGTCTTACCTAAGGTATCTACTGGGAATGCAGGAACCAAGTTTATGTAGAGATGAGGTGATGTGAGGTTTGCAACATATTCATTGATACTTATATACCCTATGCGCAATATTATGTGTCTCTTATTCATTGATTAATTTGTAAACTCAATTATACAACACCATTATAACGCAGATTGCAACATAGACCATTCAATAGAACATTCATAATTACTACGCATCATTCGTATAACAAACAGAGCTATACCTAATCACACATAAACAAAACATTGATATAAAATCACATAAAAATACACATTCAAACACATAATTTAACATGGTTCACCCAATCCTTGGGATATGTCCACACCAATTGGATTATTCATTATTCTTTGTGAAATAATCTCATGCTTTCCCATTGCGCTACAATAAATACATCATGATATCATTCCCCATCCTACCTATCCACTCTGCAGTGAAAGCCTCTCTCTGCAAAATCTCCCCGAACCATTCAAACATAGACTCTCTCTCTCATTCTCAAGCTATTCTCTCAGTAGAAACAACCTATTCTTCCAACCCCTTTTTTGTTGAACAACCTATTCTTCCCATCCCATTACATATTCATACACAAAGTTTAGGGCTCAAAACAGTACTAGCTTATCCTAAACCCCATGACAACTCATTATGACTCATTACAACTCACGACAACACATAGTTTGTGCATCCTTTTCCTTCCTTTCCACCTGCATTCTTCTTTTCCTTCCTTTCTGCATGCATTCTTCTTTTCCTACTTTATCTCCTTTCTTCATTTCCTTGCTTTATCTTATTTCTTTATTTCCTTGCTTTATTTCCTTTCTTTACCTTCTTGTGCATTGCAAAATGTGCATTTACTACGCACTTTGATCTTAAATGTGCTTTTACTGCACACTTCAATCCTGAATGTGCCTTCACTGCACACTCCTCAACCCTTAGGATATTTTTCAAAATTGCATCCAAAATGCCTATCCAACAGGGTGTTAGGATATAAGGTTTACATTTGTAATAAAGTCACTTTATGACTTTAGGTTATTCTTTTGTTCACTTTTTTTGTAGTGTAATCTATCCCACTTTCACAAGTGGAAATGACTTGCTCAATAGGAAATCATAAATAAGGAGGCGAACTCCATTTTTATAGATTGACCGTTGTTATTCATTGATAATATCATATTGTGTTATTGTGAGTATCTTCCTTTGAGCTCAATTATGTGACTCAACCCTATTTAGGTTTTCAACATTTAGTGATCTAACTTAGTTTGTAATAAGTGTATTTGGATTTCAATATTGTGAATTTATATTCTAGTGTGTGTATATCTAATCCCAATATTAGTGTACAACATTTTATTTATGTATGTGCATGAATATCACTATGACATACATCATTGAATCTATGAAGATTAAAGAAGAGAAAAGTATGAATAACTTGTCATTACATTGAAGATTTATATGCTTTGTTAAATATTTAAGGAAATTTGCAATAAGGATCCATACATACAAAAAAAGGAATACGAGTCAGTCTGTCACCTTATGTGGAAACACTATTACTAGATTATTGTGGAAATATCTACAAGGCTCACATCCCAGGCTAGGGGAGAAGAGAGAAATTAACCTTCTTTAGTTTCAACTAAAACAATATATACATGATATCAATTAATACTTTATGACTTATAACATGATATAAGTCATTAAATGTGACAAACATGGATTTTTTTTCTCAAATAATGTCTCATTCATCCACATCACTCTCACAATCTCAATTATATTCCATATATTATTTTTGTCCCTCAATTGCTACAAATCCTTCCCATTTGTTTTTATTGCATATTTTCTGCACCCCATCTTTGGTAACCATGCCCATATGATGTTATATACATCAATGGACATCATTATTTATTTTCCAACAACCTATTATTGATTTTCATGTAAACACATTTTGTACAAAGTTTTGTTTTCCATCACTATTCTAGAGGACTTCCACCATCAATCATCTTCCTTGTATATCTCAACATAAGCATATTAATCTCTGCAAACAATTCCATTTTCCCTACCCAACCATTTGTACGATGTGTGTCTAATTATTGTACTATGAACATTTCCTCCTCAACAACATCATCCTTTGGAGGGAATTCATATTTTCTATTACATAAAGGTCCAACATAGTGATCCTTAATGGGGTGGAATATCAATGTTGATGTCTATGTCATGCACTACAGATGGGCATAAATTATTTATTAGATACCCATTGTCGAGAAAAGGTTTTTCCAAATCATTTTAGAAATTATCCCAATAGGTTATCTTTGGATGCCAAAATTGTTCCCCTCCCTAGTGAAACCCTTTTCTCTAAAAAGAATTATGTGATTCTATTCCATTATTAAATTATTTATTCCATTATTGAAGGTTTCTTTACTTGTAGGATACATAGCCAATATTTATGTTTAGATAATTCTCAATGGACATTGGGAAAGAAATTCCACACATTAATAAGCGATGAACATTTTTCATCTCTAATTGAGGCTTTATATTACATAGTTAGAGTGCCATCAACAATTTGAAATTTGAACTATTCACATCCTTTGATACCAATTGCCTTATATATCCCATCCAACATGTGTGGCTCCACAAATATCTTAAAGTCAATGAAATACTCAATTAGATGGCGAGGTGGGCAGTGGGATGTAGGGTGGGGAAGACATGAGGGGAGTGGGGAGGGGAGGGGTAGGGGGAACAATGTTAGGAAAAGGAACAATTTTCCTTGCATGTTGTATGTTGGTTACTATTTCCCTTCTCAGGTTGTATGAGTTATTGAACCAGGGTTCATGTCATTTGGGGTTCCAACAAAGCCTCTAAAACTATCGCCCCCCCTGGTAAACCAGAAGGCAACACAACACCCGGAAGGTACTGCGCAGTCTCTCCCGAGATAGATTTAAATGGGTGACTATAAGACTCAAGTGTTTAAATCCTAGGACAGAGTAGGGGATAAGGGTTTCTTAATTAAAGACAGGTACCGTGATCTGTAAGGTAAACTACTTATTCCTTGCAGTCGTATACATATATCCCATAGTTTAATTCCAGCAAAGTATAAATAGATTCATAGCAATGTATTAACTCATTCATCAAGCTTAACCATTAATTGCTAAAATAAATAAGAGACATGCATACATTCAACATATTACACGATTATTACCGTGGTTCACCCCTCCTGGGCTACATCCACAAAGATTTGGCTCTTGGCTCTTTTATTATGGCAGTCTGCATTTCTGGCATCGTGCGCTTAAAATTCTCCACCAAACTGGGCAAGATCTATGTGAGGCGAACTAGATCGCACCAAGCTCTACAACCTACGGTCTAATCTTCAGATCTACCTTCCCTCATATCTTCTTTTCTCAACAACTTACAAAATCGGTTCATACAGCTAAAAGAATTACATATCACCTGTGCTCCTGCGTGGTTACAGTCTCCAAAACTTAACTCCAAAGCCTAACCCTCAACAACAACAATAAAAATAACAACAACCAACAACCAACAACCAACAACCAACAACCAACAACCAACAACCAACAACCAACATATGATACTTTCGTATCTATATTTATACATTTCAGGCTCTTCATACTTTTACAGAATATTACCAAAACCCTAACCCTTCTTACGTTAGGTCTTTCTCCCATGCGTGTGTTGTTCTTCCTCCAGCTGTCACTTTCCTTTGTGCACGCTTTCTTGCATGCGCGTGTGCTATTCTTTTGCCATTCGTTACTTCAGTTTTATGCACACTTTCTTTCCCATGATCGTTCTTCTTTCCCCTTCAGCCTGGTGCCAACAGGCCCCCAACACTAACATGTGACTCGTCCTGAGTCACCTAATTGCTCTGTGCTTCCTCGATCTCCTTGGTGATCGTATGGAACTTCTCCTGCAACTCTGCTACTTTTCTCAGTGCCTTCGTGATTTTCTCCTTGACGGTGTCGACTGTCTGAGCTGCCAATTTCTCTCTCATCAGTCCTGTGCATTCTAGCTGGGTCTATGTTGTCTGTTTTCTGGCTTCTTCTGCTTGCGCAAGTACTTCTACTACCCATTCCTGTAACGGTTCTATTTGATCCTGACACTCCTGTTTCTCTTTTTGCACAGTGATAAGTTATTCCTGTATCTTCTTTAACTCTTGTGTTCCCTTGACCCGTTTTGGAATTGGTATGGTCTTTTTTCGCTGCTTGAGTTCTTGGATTGTTGCATTGATCCTCTCCTCCTCCTTGTCCCAGTGTTGGACCCGTGGATCCTCTTCTAGCCTTGTCCAAAGTTGCGCTGCTTTATCCAGCAAGTCGACTGTCGTGCTGACCTGTTTTTCTATCTCTTGCAGTTGCATTGCTTCTTATTGCTTCCTTTGCTCCTTCATTGCTGGTGGAGTTGTCGGTCTAATCTGTCCATGGAGAGTCTCGATCTCCTTCTGATACTGATCAATTGCCTGCGCAATGTGGTCGATCTTTTCTGTGGCAGGGAGTTCATTTCCTTGCACAGTAGTTGGAAGTTTCCCAAAAATTTATTCCACTTTGCGTTCCAGCTCGTTTCTGTGTTCCTTCTCCTCTCGAGTTTTAGATTTGGCCTGTGCACAAACTGTTTCCAGCGCTTCCCGCTTATTTGTTTCTTGTTGTAGCTTGACTAAGTTTTGATGTGCTCGTAACTGCATCTTGTGGTCAATGCTAACCTATATTTTGTATAATTCTCTTGATGGCATCCGTGTCAATACCAATTGGATATGATCCAAATCCTTCAGTGGTGTTTGTCCCACAATTTCATCCATTCGCAACATGCTAGGCTTTATGTAGACCGTGGAATGTGCATGTGGAATCGAAAGAACTGGGTTACGTTCTTTTACCTCCACCCTTTCTGTGGTCTGTGTGGTCGATGGCTCTATGCCTCTAATGCTACTCGTGATCTGGGCTTCCCCAAATTTATTAAGGAGCTGTCCCATTTCTGTCAGTTCCTTCTACAGAATCTGCATTTTATCCCTGTGGTGGTCGACATGATCGAAATCCTTTGTGAGGTAGTCTTGGACCATTCTAGCAATCATCTCTCCATCATCCTTCATGATTGTATAGTCCAGTGGTGGTCATTGTGCCTTTGTTTTCTTGTGCGCAACTGCTTCCTGTACCGCTGGTCTCTTAGTTCCCCCTGGTTCCTGTGTGATGGGGTTCGATGCAGTTTCCTATGCTCCCTCAGCCAATTTCCACTGTCCATTGGTTGGATGAGTGGTTTCTGTCCTCCCCTTCTAGGTCCCTAGTTGCTCTGAGCTGTCATCTGCCTGAGTTGACTTGGCTTGGCCCGTTCTTCGTTTCTTGGGTACTGGGATTTGTGGAGGTTTTGTTTTCGCCTGCATAGCCCCTCCTTCTACTGTTTGTTCCGGTACTTCTCTGGGTATGACTGGGATCCTCCATTCATCAGGCCATTTGATGATGATCATGTCGATATCACCCTCGGTGATGCAGTAGCGCATCTGTAGCCACTGTTTATCTGGATCCTGCCTTGGTTGTATCCACATGGCTTGTTTCCTAGCCTAGAAATTGGCTATGCCCCCGTATCGTGCGAAAACCTATGGTGTTATTCTCCATGCTCGAATGATGGCTTCTTGTATCTCTCGTAGGTAATATTTGAATACTATTCCATTCTCCCTCTTATTCTTGGCTAGTGGCATGGATCTCAAGACGCGATATCTTGCTCCTCCTGGTTGTGGTGTGGTACAAAAGACGACGTGTTCTGGTTCTCGCCATCCCATGAAAGCTATGAGAGTGATCAACCATGAGTAATGAAATTTCGTACCTACGTCCTATGCATATTTGTAGTCTACTTGGAACAAGTTTGATAGGTATGGCGCCTAGCTCATGGAGGTGCCTTCTACGCACTGAGTTGCAACAATAATGACTCATGCCGATACTTTGTCTTTGCAGAATTTTATTAGCAGTTTGTAGGCTAAGATTTGTGTGCCCAATTGCGTCGCGACATTATTGATCCATTTGATTATAATGCCTCTTGTTTCCCTATTGGTTCCATATTTCTTCTTCATCTCTTCTGCCAATGTTTTTTCCTTGGAATTATCATCCAGAATCAGCGCGAGATCCATACCCCGGGTGGGTGGGCCTGTTATCTGTGCGATAAGTTCGATGGTTATGGGGATGGGTTTGTCCATCCATACATCCCCTCCATGTGCAACTTCTAGCAGTTTCTTGACGCATGACAAGGCATATTGGCCTTTGCCAAAGTGTGGTATTTTTAGCAATCCTAGAATTCCTGTTCTGTCCAGTCCAGTTGTCCATTGGTGTGGCTGAGTGATGGTTTCTTCAAGTTGGTTCATGACTATTTTATACATAAATACCTGTGGTGCAAGCTCTGTATATTTGGTTTCATATTCTACGTCATGGTCAGAATACTTGAGCTTCCCGACATGACCCAATAGTTGTGGGTCCACTTGTACTCCCTCTGGTATGCGAGGTAGCACAATCTCTGCAACTGGTTTCTTTCAAGGTGAGCTCGGTATCTGAACTCGGTCCTCCTACTGTGTTGGCTGGCTCAAAGTTACAACAAATACTGGTTGTTCCCCTATCATCCACTCTGGCCACACTTAGGTAGTTCCAGCAGTCTCCTTGGCTGGGTGACCTAAGTTGGGTGCTTGCGTCTCGTCTGGTTACTCCTCTGCTCCTAGATGTTGTCCCATTCCATTCACTTCCATGGCTGCTTCAGTATGTTCTGGTGGTATTTCCTAGTGGTTTTCTTCTTCTTTGTTATGAGGCTCGTGCACCGCTGCTTGTGTATCCTGTTCCATGGCCTCTTTTTGTGGTTGTAGAATCTCCTCTAGTATTGGTATGGATTCTACTGGGATTTCCTCTGGCGACGAGATTTCGTCAATATCAACGATCTCTGATGGTTGCAGCTCGTTTTCTTCCAGCGGTCCCCGTGACCTAGTCTGAACCCTAGTTGATCTCGTTGTCTGGTTTGGTTCTACGAGTTTCGGTGGTGCCATAATGGTGTATGTCAATTGTTTGCTGAGTTTGAATGTCTTCGGTGAGCTTTGTGGTTTCACTCTATTCGTTCTAGTTGTTGTTGCTCTTTTTCTTTTCTCCTTTCGTGAATAGACTAACTTCTTCTGTGCTCGTGTGTTGTATGGGATCGTCATGAAGCTTGTCGAGGAAGCTTCCTCCATCATGTGATTAATGCACCATAACTATGGGTTTAATGCATCTGCGACGGTTTCATACATGCCATTATGCCTACTTTGTCATCTCTAGTTGGCCCGTTTAATGTGACATCCCATCCATCCTTGCCTTGCTTTAACTCTGCCTCGTGTTGTCCTGTCAGCCTGCTTTTTCGAATTTCCTTTTCTCGCTTGTTTCCTTTTTCGATATGGATGTTATCATTTCCCTTGCTGGCTTCATGTTTCATATGCGTCTTGTCCCTCATGGTGTGTGCTTTTTTTTTTTTTTACTGTGCAGTGGGTGGTCGACTGTCCTTGTACATATTCAGCCAACTCCCATTGATCATTCCTCTGAGGTCGACACCTACTAGATCTCTTAAATGTACATCTCCTCCGTCCGTGACATATTTTACTGTGTATGGTCCTAGCCAATGCATTGCCAGCTTTCCTGGGTGCTTCAACGATTTACTGTCGTAGAGAAATACTAGATCTCCTTCCTTGAACGTATTCCTCTTTATGTGGTAGTCGTGCCAAGATTTGTCTCTTTCTTTCAGTACTTGTTGGTGGAATCCTGCCAAGATTTGGTCTTCCTCCATCGACAATAATTGATTCAGTATTTCCTGTACTGTGCCTCGTTCTGTCATGTGTGTGATAGCTACTACACGTAGACTGGGTATTAAAAATTCTAACGACACTACTGCTTCTTGACCATAGACTAGTTTGAATGGTGTGTGGCTTGTCAACGTTTTGCATGTGGTTCTATATGCCCATAACATTGTTGGTACCTTGAGGTCCCAACCGTCCCTGTTGACGTTACATATCTTTGTCAAGGCGTTCTCTAGAATTTTGTTGAAGGCTTCTACCATGCCATTTTCCTGTGGATGATACGGTGTTCTTTTTTGGTGATGAACTTCAAACTCTTCGAGCATTTCTTATATGGTAGTGTTTATGAAGTGCATTCCTTGGTCTCTCATCAAAATTCTTGGGCACCCAAATCTAGTAATTACCTGTTCAAACAGAAAGTGTGCAGTTGTCTCGGCGCTGGAATCTTTTACTGGTGCAGCTTCCACCCATATTGTTAGGTATTCCATCACGGTGATAATATATCTCACCCACATTCATTTGGATGGTGGGTTAATGGGTCCCACAAAGTCTATCGCGCATTTGTCGAATGCCTGAAGTGTCACTTGCAGTCGTAGTGACATCTCTTCCCTTTTGTTGGGTTTTCCTACCCTTTGACAGAAATCACATTGCTGACAGTACTCTTTTGAGTTTCTGTGGATCGTTGGCCACCATAATCCTACGTGTAGTACCTTCTGCATGGTATATTTTACTGCATAATGCACTCCTTCTATTCCCTCATGGGATTCTGCTAAAATTCTTGGTCGTTCGTGGTCTAGTACATATCTTCGTAAGATTCTATCTGTTGGGTATGTGTTATATTCTTTGCATGAGTAGCAGTGCCTGAGCGTATGCACTGGGTACGTAGGGGGGTTAGAGGGGGGCGGAGCCCCTGGAATTTTTTTTTCTACCTTTGGAAACGTGACACCTACCTCAAGAAACGTGTCATGTATTTAGGTGGTTTTTTCATCACATGGTTTTTGCCAATGGTTTTCTATTTCCGGTTAAGGAATTAGGTTTTTGGACTAATCCAGGTCATTGGGTTAGGGTTTTGGATGCCGCTGGCTCCTATATGTATATTTTATTGTAAACAATGCATCACAATGAATGAATATAATATATACTGGTTTTCCCGGTTTGGGTTTCTAGGGGAAAAATCTCTGTGTAATGTTTGTATTTTCCATTGTATCTTTTCTGTTATTTTCTGAATATCTGTTTACAGTAGACATTGTACAAGGTTAGAATTTACATTTGGTATCGGAGCTTTATTGGCTTCAGAGGGACTCCTTTGTGGTCAAGGGTCAACTTGACCCGCTTTTTCCTTCTTCATCGCTCGGTACTCCAAAGCATCCAATGATGGATTTCTCTGCTTGCTGAGTTTTACCTAATCCTTCTTCCTTCTTGATCTGTCATCCTTGATCTCCTCATCCTACGACTTTCTTTTCCGCACTTCATTCCATCTTTCCTGCTCTTTTTCTCACTTCGACTCAGTGACAATTACTGTTTCTCCCACGAAGCTCACTTTATACCTTTCCTTCCTTGTTATTTTCTTCCTTCCATAACTAAGGGCCAATAGGCCCCCAACACTCACATGTGACTGTTATCCACATTTTTGGTTATCGAGATGATGACATGATAATGACATGGTGATGGAAGATCTAACTCTTCATTAAGATCATTTTCATGAAGAAAGTTACACTTATCAGCTTCTCAAAATCACATCTTTGGAAATAATACGCAGGCTGCATATATACTATCTTGCGGAAATACTTAATTTCCGCAGGTTGAATTCAGCCTGACTGTGGACTTTCCGCACTGTGTTCATGGTCAGGGTGCGGAAATGTTTCTAAAGGGAGAAAATGAATAAGTTCTCGATCCTTCTAGAAGGAATCTTCTAGAAGGATGAGTTGGAGTTCGAATGGTTGGAAAATTAATGAGTTTCCAGAT
>ML779767.1:496988-519515 GCA_009831015.1 Picea engelmannii | reverse complement strand
TATGTCCCTTTCCCATAATGATGATATCATCTTATTACATGATTCCTTGATCACATGTATAGTTTAGAGTTTTGAATATATTAATGTCTTTGCTGTGATTGGTTTGTGTTGTTGTGATTGGACGACGCAAGAGCATCGTAGCAGAGCAAGGAACAACAGAGATAAAGGAGAGCTTTTATAAAGTAAGTACATCATCCTTTTTCTCTTGTCCATTCAATACTTTAAAGCTAGGGAAAGAGTAATATTCTGTCACGTTTTGTTCCAGATCCAGGTGGATCTGGGGAGATTGGTCTGTGTCCGCACTAACGAATTTATCCTTAAACAGTGACTCATCCTGAGGCACTTCAGATCTGATCCTCTTATTTTACTTTGACTGTGGACTGCACAGTATAGACCTTGCTTTCTGCTTTATGCCTCCTTTCCATCTTTGTGCAGACTGTCTTTTCTGTGTCTGGTACCCAGTTTTAACTACACCTAGTACCTGGACCCTTTTCCTCATGCTTTTGCTGAGAGCTACGAGGCAGTTGGTTATCATAGTACAAGTTCAGTCGACTCCCATTCACCAATCCTTCCTTCCAGTCTCCCTTCAATTTCTTCAGCTGCACAACTCCTCCTTCTATAACATAGGCAATCTCATATGGTCTGATCCAATGCGTTATGAACTTCCCAGGGTGTTTGATAAACTTACTGTCACACACCAGTACTAAATTGCCTTGCTTGATTGTCTTCTTCTTGATGTGTCTGTCATGATAGGTCTTTTCTCATTCCTTCTGAACTTGCCGATGGAATCCAACAATGAATATGTCTTCTTCCAGTTCAACCAACTGTGCAAGCCTCTCGTGAACAACGTCAGTATCATCCATGTCTATAAATGCAACAATTATTAGGCTTGGTACTAAGTACTCCGTCGGGACAACAACTTCAAGACCATAAACCAACTTGAAGGGGGTGTGCATTGTTAATTTCTTGCAAGTGGTTCTATAAGCCCAGTGTACTGCTGGTACACTTAAATCCCAGTCATCCTTGTTCACGCTACAAATATTTGTCAATGCTATCTCTAAGATATTGTTGAACGCTTCAATTGTTTCGTTTGCTTGTGGATGGTAAGGTGTACTCTTTTGATGGTGAACTACAAATTCTTCAGTTAGGGCTTCAACTATCTTATTGATGAAGTGTGTACCTTGATCACTCATAAGGATCTTAGGGCATACAAACCTAGTTATTATGTCATCAAATATAAAATGCGCAACTATAGTTGCACTACAATCCTTGACTGCTCTGGCTTCAACCCATCTGGTTAAGTATTATGACGCATTAATAATGTACCTTTCTCATGTGTTCTTTCTTGGTGGGTTTATAGGTCCCACTAAGTCAATGGCCCACTTTTCAAATGATTGTAGGGTCATCTGCAGTGCTAATGGAATTTCATCTCTTCGGGATGGTTTTCCAATTCTCTGTCATACATCACATGCTCTGGCATACTCTTTAGCATCTCTATGTAACGTAGGCCACCAAAATCCATCTCATAGACCCTTCTGCGCAGTTGCTTTCCCTGTGTAATGTCCTCCTGCGATGCCTTCATGAGATTCTGCGAGGATCAGTGGTCGTTCTGTCTCCATAACACACCTCCTTAATATTTCATCCAGTCCCATTTTGTATAGTTGTCTAGCTATAAGTGAAAAATCTATAGCACGCCCCACTAGTTGTTTCTTCTGAGGAATTGTATACTAACTTGGATCCATTCCTATTGATAGGAACTGGACTATGTCTGCGAAGTGGTCATCAATCTTTCTAATGGCGAGCAGCTATGCATCTGGTAATGTATCCTCCAAACTAGTAGGTTCTTCGCCATGTTCCAACCTTGATAAGTGGTATGGGCCCTTGTTCATTCTTCCTGGCTTAACTATGATCTCAAAATCATATTCTTGAAACAGCAGAAGTGATCTGCATATTCCCCCCCCAACACTGGATTTTTAACTAGGTACTTCAACGCAGAGTGATCAATAAACATTTAAAAGTGTCCTCCCAACAAGTAGTGGTGGAATTTTTGTAGTGCATACACCATGGCTAGTCCCTCTCTCTCTGTAGTGTTGTAATTAACTTCAGTTGTGGATACCTTCCTGTTGGAAAATGCTAATGGATGATCAATGTCCCCTTCTCTAGGTTGTGCCAGTACTGCTCCTAATGCAATAGAATATGCATCTACATGCACATGGAATTCTTTGCTCCAATCTGGAAAAACTAGAATGGGTGTTGTAACCATATTTTGTTTCAGTGTCTCGAAGCTCTGCTGACATTCATCTGTCCACTCATACTGGTAGTCCTTCTTCAATAGCTTCTCCATTGGTGTTGTAATTTGGGCATATAATTTGATAAGTTTCCTGTAATATCCAGTATGGCCCAGTGCAATGCACAGTTGTTTGATTGAAGTAGGAGGTGGCAAATCAACTATAATTGCAATTTTAGATGGGTCAACCAACAATCCCTTCTTGCATACAATATGACCTGATAGCACTCCAAAAGGTGAGAAGAAGATGCATTTCTTTAGATTCAAAGGAATTTGACACTACCTGCATTTGTCCAACATTAGCCTTAGGCATTCAATATGATTTTTCAACAAACTAAAAATAGTCCAGTCATCAAAGTATGCTTCTAAAAATTTATGCAAAAAATCTTTGAATGCTTCGACCACCACCCTGGAAATGATGGCTGGGGAATTCTTCAATCCAATGGAATTACTGTATATTGGTAGAATCCCCACTCTATGTCAAACATAGTCTTATGACGGTCCTCCTTGGCAATGTGGATCTGATGGTATCTCGAAAAGCCGTCTGTAAAAGAATATACTTCCTGGCCTCCCACATTATCCAACACTTCGTTTGTGATTGGTGTAGGGAAAGGGTCATGTAGACAGGCATCATTCAACTTTTTGAGGTCCACATAGATCCTGATTTCTCCTGTCTTCTTGTCTCGTACCACCACAGGGCTGATCCACTCCGACTCTTCGACAGGTTCAATAATCCCTGCTTCCAGCATTCTATCGAGCTCAATCTTCACTTTTTCCTTGTATTTCAGGTTCAGTCTGTAAGGTTTTTGCTTGACTAGCTCCACATCTGGTTTCAAAGGTATTCTCATCTCACCCATAGGCCCTTTGATTCCCTTCATATCAGTGAACTTTGTCGAGAACAAGTCCTGATATTCTTGCAATAACTCTGTAATCTTGTCAATGGTAGCAACATCCCAATAATCTCTGACATTGGCAAGCTTCAGTGTCTCCTCTGTCCCAATATTGACTTTCTTTATTTTGATCGGATGTCCTATGAATGGAAGCTCAACTCCTATTTCTTCCACATTTATGTGGCCTTCTGTCTCAACTGTTTACCTTCCTCGGATCATCATCTCCATCGACATTAATGTTGTAACATCCTTGCAATTTATGGAATGGCGCGGTCCATTCATCCTCTTCTTGCTCCAAAGGGAGGCCAGATGCCTCCTTAAATAATTTATGTCTCACAATCTGTAATTCTTGGTCGACTGAAGGAAATTCACTTTCAAACAAATAGGTGGTTACAAAATTTTGGATCATACCTTCCCAATATGAAGTGATGAGGTGCAACTCCACTTGAAGGTACCAGTTGATAGGGATTGTGTCCAACGTGTTAATGAATCTGTGCACCCATTTTTCTCTTGGAATGTCACTCCAGGCCTATTCATAGCTTCACACATGTTCCTTTGGGAAACTTCGACCTGTGTACCTCACTTCGCAGCTTTCTACTTGTGCTGAGAACCGCGATGTCATCAAAGTTTGACATTGTGTCCAGTCTGTGATGTTTCCTTTGTGCGTCCCCCACCATCTTACTGGTGTGGATTTCATGGCCTCATTTATTGCCAACAACCTCTATTGTGTTGGTACACTTGTCTCAAACTATGATAAGAATTTTTCTAAAGGGTTCAACCCATTAAATGTGGGTAAGTTACTCATTGTTGTGCCGATTGAACGAACCTCTCTGGTTAGTCTAGCACATCTTCTGGTAGAGACTTCATACATCTGGTTCTGCTAGTTCTCCAATGCTTCTTCTGAGTCTGATGAACATGTGTGTTCACTTCGCTAGCTCAGATTCCCATTGGCAGTAGGATTGATATAATCTTGTTGTCTAGTTGTTAGTTTGTAGATGTTTTCCAGTTCATACATGTGGTCTTCTTCTCTGATAGACTCTGTGTATCGAGGACCCTCATATGGATCTAAAGGTGAAATGACCCTAAGGCCATATCTTTAAAATGTCATACGCCTTTCTTTAGATCAAGAATAGTAGAATTGTTGAAGGCCCAATCAATTCCTAATAACGTAGGATAAGGGCAGTTGTCATCAACAATTTCAATTACTTCAAAATCTGGAAAGGTTCTAACTCCATCGATGTCCAGAGGGAAATGCTCCAATCGTCCAAATGGGTTGACAACTTGTTGATTAGCCATTCTAAGCTTAATAGGGGAATATATCAACTTCGATTTTCCCATCAGTGCCCAGGTTTTCTTCTTCATGACATTGACCTACAACCCTAAGTTGAGGACCACATAGTCTATATCACATTCTCCTATTTGAGCATTCAGGTGTAATTATTTATTTTTCCTTCTCCTTTTCCCAATTTGGTGCACTTCCCTATTCAATAAGGAGTCTATCTTTCCTAGCTCATACTGCTTGATTAAATCTTGTAATTCTAGTACAACACTTTTATCTTGAATCAACTTAACACAAGTGCACAAAAATTCCATAAGTTTGCTTACCTCTTTTCCTTCTGTTGGCGATGCAGACTGATCAAATGCCTAAGACATGCCATATTCTTTGATTTCTGATTGTTTCTTTAATGAAGACCCTTGATCTCCCTTGAACTCTTTTCTTGCCTCCTCAAATATCCATCTTTCTTTCTTAACATCGAACGTTGGGGTCTTCTCTATAGCTTTCCTGATTCTGTGGTCATCTGCAGTCTTTCCTTGGATTGCTCTATCTTCTCCTGTAGCAACACCTCCTTGAGTGAGAAAAACAAATCTAGGGTCTACTCCGTGAGGTTTAGCATATATAAGTTGCACTTGCAGGTTTTGCTGAGGTCCTCATCTTTCCTGAAGCTTAGCTAGTAGCAAAGGGCAGTCCTTGATGACATGCTCAAAGGAATTGCAATAACTGTAGGTTGTGCAAGGGTTCTGGAAGTCCCTCACTAAATGTCTTGGTTATGTGCAGTTGTAATAGATTATTTTTCCTTGGCCTCAACCCATACCTCCTCCTCTTCCCCTTCCTCTGTATCCACCATGAGGATTGAAACTTCCTCTTCTTGGAGAATTATACTGCGCATTGTTTCCTTCTTGGTGTACTTCACCTTGGATCTTGTATATGTCTCTTGATCTTTCATGCATCAGGTCAAAAGCCCTACAATATTTATCATCGTGCCCTACAGACTTACAAAATGTGCAGTACATGTTTGTGGGTGTTTGAACATACTTCTGCATATAATATCACTCACTAGGGTGATGTCGGTTTCTACATACTTCGCACCAGGGCAAATTAACTTGCTTCAAGGGGTTCAACGCTCCTAAGGCCAAATATTCATGAAATAGGGGACAATTTTCTTTATCATGACCTTCAGATATGCATCTTACACACCATATATCTTCTCTTTTTTCCTTCCCCTTGTCCTTCTTCATATCCTCAACCCGTAGAGACAAACTAGTCAGCTGGCTCAAGATCTGGCTCATGCCTGAGCTAGATTCTCCCATAAGTGTTGATTCAAGCTTCATGGTGATCTCCAAAGATTCTGCCTGCGATGAAATCTTTTGCTGCATCAGGGGAACTCTGATGTGTGGTAAAATATCAGTGATGAACCATTCTTTGTTTTTCTCATCTAGGATCTTAAAAGTCGATCGACCTATTAGGGTCTTGAATCTCTGATCAAACTCCCAAATAGGTTTGGCTACCTTCTGTTTGATCTCCTTCAGCTCAGTAACACACTGTGACTCCAACTTAGGTTTTTTAAACTCTGCAACCAACACATTCTTGATCTCATTTAGTGGCTTAGGCTGCACAAGTCCTTGGACAAGCTTCATGTACCAGCTCAGCGCGCGATCCCTCAACGTAGTGCTAAACTGGTTTCTTTTAACAACTTCATCAACAATATTTTTAATGTTCCATACGGCCTCGCACAGGAACCAGTGTTGATCAGGATCTTCAGATCCATCTCCTTTAAATATAGGGAGCCTCATCTCATCTTCCATAGAGCTACCTAGGTTTCCTGTCTGAGTAGATGCTGAACTACTAGTAATAGTAGTCTACGGACTCTAGTAATTCATAATATTCTAATTACTTGGCATTTTTGAAATAATAGAAGGATTGATATTACTTACTTCAGTGGTCTATGCAGTTCTTGATGTTTCTGGCTCATTCTGGAAAAGTTCTTCAACTTCCTCTTCCTTTTCTCTAGTGGGTTCTGAATGTTCTTCGTCTGTCAGATCTGCCTCTTCTCCACTATAGAAACCCTCGTCTCCACAATTTTTCTTGAACAGGTTCTCAAGGTGAACCCCTCGAAATACTTTCCCACTGCGCGTATGTCCAACTTCTATGTCGTTGTTGCTGTCCGAATTTTTGAACATTATCCTTTTCAGATCCAACCAATCTACTGTATCTTCAAGATGTTCTCTTCATGCAACAACATCTTGATTTTTAACTTCATAAATTGTAAAAAAATTCCTCTAGGTCCTTTGAAGAAGTATCTCTCGGCCTGGATATATGATTCTGTTCTGTCAACAACAAATTCGGTGATATACCCTCCAATGGTACTATCGAACCAGTGATCTACAACCCTTGATACAACGTTGTCGACTCTCTTAACCTTCTTAATCAACTCCGACATCTAGACCACATGAGGTCTAGATATGATCTCGAATTGGGTATCGGATAACCTAGCTAACCACTCGTATATCTCTTGATGGATTCCTCCAAAGAATATCTTATGAATATTGGTGAATATGTGTCTCTGCAGCCAACCTTCAGTACTTAGCTTAGTGTTCTTGTTTTGGGCTTCAGCGAAGTCCCTCTCTTGATCGTCTATCCACTTCTGAATCTCTATCTTAGATGGAAACCACCTTGACATTCCCTTACATAGATTCTTGTCCCGACAACAGAACCATTTGTTGGCACAGGAGTAGACCCGAGGTTCACTCCAAGAGCACACCAACAAGCCCTTTCTACTGGCCCTTTTGGCAACACCTGCGAAGAATATGCAGTCTCACCCGAAGCAGCTAAGAGGGGGGTTGCAGGATAGGAATGTCTACAACTAGGGGAATATCAAGTGGATCTATCACAATAACAATACAACATTCATATATCACTTATCAGCTAGGTCTATCATGTGCAGCTATAGATCTGATCTAACATAAGACTGCAAATAAAAATATAACAATGACAGAGATCCAGGCATCAATCACACATACAACATAAAATATACATGGTTCACCCTCTCTCTAGGGATACGTCCATAGAACTTTGCCTATGATTTATTAAGGTAAAGCATATAGTTCTTATCTGCACTCTCAGCTATCTGATCTTCTTTCTTCTCTCTCTTTCTCTCCCCTTCCTGCGCACCCAACTACAGGACTTGACCTTCGCACATAGCTGAAGATCTCATAATACAATCCTCTCCCTCCACAACAGAGCTATAACAACAATATCATACCAATACTCAATGACCAATTCGACCCAGGTCCTCTTGACCTTTATTTATACATTAAAATCCCTCGCCAACAACCTTAGGTCAAAACCTAGGTGCCAAAACCCTAGATACCAAAACCCTAGATACCAAAACCCTAGGTGTCTGAAAACCTAGGTCAACTTGACCCGCTTTTTCTGGGATTCGCCAGCCTATCTTTCCTTCTTCATTGCGCGGTGCTCCAAAGAATCCAATGATGGCTTTCTCTTCTTGTTGAGTTGTCCACGATCCTTCTTCCTTGCTAATATGTCATCCCTAATCTCCTCGTCCAACTTTATTTTCCGCAATTCACTCCATATTTCTTGCTCTTTTTCTCACTTCAACTCAGTGATAGTTACTTTGTCTCCCGCGAAGCTCGCATTTTACCTTTCCTTCCTTGTTCTTCGCTTCCTTCCATAACCAAGGGCCAACACAAATTAAGACCCACTGTAACATGAGATTGTGTTGAAGTTGAATGTTAAGGGGGTCAACGACAGTAGAGAGTAATTATGGTTCTCTCTGTGCCGTCCGAGGCTCCTTATTGTAAAGGTAATGAGAGATAAGATATTGTCGCCCTTCTAGAAACTGTGTTGATATCGACAGAAAGGGAGACATGACTCCAAGAAGAAAAAAAGTCTTCATGAAATCCGCTGGATGAGATCAGGAACTAACGAGGAACATGGACAAATTCAAGATGCGGTGAGACTCAAGACTTCCCTTGGTTGGGGACATATGTGAAGTATGAGTGGCAACAACCGTGAAACTAGCTCTAGCGTCAGGGGGGCAACTAGACGTGGGTTTAAATTGTGCCAGAGGTGTGACAAAGTGGACAAATTCAGAGATCAGGGGGACATGGACTCTAGGATACTCAGGTCTATGGACGATGTCGACAAAGTAGGAAATAGTAAATTCCCCAACCAAGGGAAACATGCATTCCTTTGCCATAAAAAGAAGGCCGCTAAAGGAGACAACAAAAAAGATATGGAAATGATGGAAACAAAGGCTTTGTACAATTACCAAATGAATAAAGAATAATTTGGGAGTAGTGTGCAGATACAGAAATAGGTGCCCCTGTGCAAAATGGCTTGGCCTGTGAGGGTGCAAGTTGTGTGGAGAAGTAGTGGAGGGTGGGGGCACCATGGGTGGGTTTATGTATGAGTTAAATGAATGGAGAGAAATATACAGATGGGAAAACTGATTGTGGAGGAAATGGAGGGTTAATGATACTACGAAGGCGTAGTGAAGTGAGAACCGTGAGGAGATATCTTGGGATGCCATTGGGAAAGATAGCATAATGAGGAGAATGAGTATGTGGTTGATTCTCAAAAATGCGTAAGACTATCGGGACTCCCATCCCTAAGGACTGAAAGAAACATGAGTGTTAAAGTGCCAACGGGAACTATGAATGGGACAACTCATGTAGGGGAGAGTTCTACTGGTTGATAGTACCGAAATGCAACAGAGATGATAGTACTGCAGTGCCGGATGTGAGGATCCTACAGGAAAATGTCGGAGAGTGTGACTAGGAGATGTAATTGATATTCAGAGGGAATGATTACATGCCAGTGTCAAGCATTTACGTGAAGGAGTTGCGCTAATTTGTGATGACCAAGTACTTGCACACATGAAAGCTGAATACCCGACGTGAAAAATATCTAAAGATAAATAAGATATAACAGTTATTCGATAATTTTGAACATGAGCATGCGTACATGAGCGTGATGTGAGAAAAATGATCCCTCAGGGCTGAGTGCGGATGTTGGCCCGAGGAATGTAGTTATGTAGTTGGCGGGATCCTGATCTTGTGGTGGAAGATGGATCGGAAAATGGATGCTCTGAGCTCCTGTAATTGAGTGTGGAAGTTTGGCAAAAAGGACTATATATAACTATAGGGCCCACAATGCCACCTCATTTGTACCTTCTTCCATAGTGAGTTGACGAGAGGTTTTTAGAGGAGATTTGGATATTACGGGAGTTAGAGCCAGTTGATCTAGGATTTTTGAGAGAAAGGTTAGTGGTCTCATCCTCTTGCATAGTAGCTAGGGTTTCTTTTCTGGGCAAGGTCGTATGGATGGCCGTACTAGGGGATTTTGTGAGGGTGTCCCCCCAAGTGCACGAGTGATCGAAGGATACCCGCACTAAGGTGCATGGCTATAGTTAGGAAATCTGTGCATGGGGGTGTGTCAGTGATGAAAACAGGTGCACATTGAATGCACGCCTGTTCAAAGTACAACTATGCACTGTGCGTAGTTGTATCTCTGACAGCTGTGCACCAATGCATAGATATGTAGCGAATAGGTTCTCATGAATGCGCGCCTATGGGTGTGACAGATGTGCATTGATGTGCATCTATTTTTCGACAATGATGCATTGATGCACAATTGTGAGAAGAAAAGGAGAACATATGTGTGCGTGTGTGGGGGGTGACAACCGTGCACATGAGGGAAAGCTGGGGCATTTTTTGAAAAAACTTGTCTTTTTTGAAGTTTTTTATTTTATGAATAGTGATGGTTGATCAAGTGTTGCTTGTGTGAATGCAGGTGATCAGTTCAAGATGCCAGTCCACTAGAGGGAGAGGTACTAGGTGTGCCTCAAGGAGGTGGTGGGAGATGAGTCGGGCCTTCGAGGACCTTTGGCAGCCTGTGGGATGCTAAAGTTCTTCGACTGCCCACTGCTACGGGCACATGAGTACATGATGTAGTTTTTGATTTCCATGTCGAGGAGTGAGCTGCAGTGCTTCATTGTTCAGGGGGAGTAGTTGACATTCTCTGTGATGGAGGATGTCTATTTCTTGAACGGGCTCCCTTTTCGGGGGAGGTCCCTACCTGTTGATCCCTAGTTGCCAAGGGAGGTACACTTGGCATACCTGGCATGTAGGTACTATTCCGGGCCGGACTTTATGTCAGGTTCAGTCATTCAGATTGAAGCGATGGATGCACTCGTGCATCATTGCATCACAACGATGATCATGAGGATATACGAATCCTTAGAGACTTAGCGGATCAGTGGTGGTCAGTTGAGGATTATGTAGAGAGAATTAGGTGGAGATGTTTTTTCCTGGGGTTTGATGCTGCATGCCAAGATGATGGGGCAGCTTAAGTGGTGTCAAGCTGCTAACTCTGGTGAGTTTTCCTTTGGGTTGATCTTGGTGGCATGGTTTTTGGATAGGGTGCCCATGTTGCACCCTAGAGTGTTGTTGTTGGTAGTTGATGCACGGGATCCACGACTGATGCGATGGAAATCAATTATGGTACGACATGGAGGTGGGGAGGGTGGCCATTATTTTACGACCGATATGGCACGTGTGTGGCGCCAGATGCCACAGATCATACTACAGTTCCCATATGGTGGGATGGAATTTCAGTAGGACCTGGATATGGTTTTACCTCTTGGAGAGGATTGGGAACAAAGAGGTATGTTTATGTACTTTATGTTTTGTGATTTTGATATTATAGAATATGTTTTATGTATGGATGGATGCTGATACTATCTTTGTTTGTGTTTTTGCAGATGTGGGGCCAAGAGGCCGAGAGGTGGAGTCGGTGAGAGAGTCATCTCGTTAGGGGCCAGTGAGACCGTCGCAGGCAGGAGAGAGACGTTGGAGGGACAAGGCTAGTGCGAGGCTAGCCGATGACGTGAGAGCTAGCGGGAGACACAAATTTGACGACCCTAGTGAAGGGCCATCACAGGTGCCACAGGGAGATGCTGGCAACGATTTAGAGGATTTTCGTTGCTGGTTGGAGGTGGTACTATAGGGTGTGACCGAGGGTATGTGGTCCCACATCCAGGATAAGAGAGTCATGGAGCAGTGTGTGGGTGGCCCTAACAAGTTGTGGACCTTGATCTGCAGAGCAACGATAGTGGGGGCAACGATGACTAGATGATTGCCCCCTAGACTAGGAGGTCCCCCAAATGGGGGGGCACCTCCAACAAATAGAGGACCTGGTGGTGATGCTCTGGAGGCACCATGAGTGCTTTGTACTATTATTTGCATTTATATAGGCCTGCATGCACATGGTATAGGGTAGTGTGACACCTATTTTGTGCTCATAGGGGTGAGGGGGGTTCACTTGCCTACGAGCTACGTATAGTTTGTACCATTTTGTAAACAGTGGCGATATATTTGATCATTATATATATATGGATATACATGGTTTATGATCTCCGTAATGTTCACGTGTGATGGTATTTTTGTCATGCCTTTTATAATGTCTAATCTATATGCTGTGACATAATTTTGATGATTTTTGTATGTGTGATGATGTCTTGATGTGATAAATGCCAATCTAATACTAGGTTATCCATGTTATCTTCTGGTTGATTGAATTGTCGTGGAATATGAGTAAATGTTATTGAATCAAAATGTCGAGATAAGAGTCTAATTTGCATGTATTTGCGGAAGAGGCAAGGATCGCGGACACGGTACACATTGTTGAGCTACAGGACGACAAGCTAGGAATCTAATAAGACGCTAAGGTGACGAATGTGGCAGTGAGTGGCCTTAGAAAGGAGGCCATTGATGGTTGTGCATTCTTCTTGGTTGTTGGTTGCTGAGCCCAAACATATGCCGCTGGAGTGGAGCAGTTCATGAGAGGGGGAATAGAGGGCCCAAGCGACCAAAGCCAAATTTTGTGTCCAGCAGCTAACTTCGTTAGCGTAACTGATGTGGTAGGTAGATGGAGGAGACATCTATCAATAACACAAATGGTAGATCAGACATAAGGCATGGAGGGGAAAAAAGAAGACTAAAATATCTACAAATGTGTACAAAAAATAAAAATCCTATTGTAGAATGAATACGCTTAGGCGTAAAATTTCTTTAAGTACAACCCATTGACGGGTTCTTTGAGAGGTTAGCCTTCTGGAGAGGCCAAGATTTATGCACCTTTAGTGAGGCAGTGTTGGAAAATGTAGGTTCCATGCCATAATGACTCGAATTTCCCATGACCGAGAGTATTGTGAGTGATATCGTAGGCTAGGACAAGGTCTCCTTCATTAAATGAGAGAAGGTTGACATGGCAGTCAAAGGTGGCCTTCGACCATTTTTTAGCTGCCTCATTGTTTTGTAATGAAGAACGATGGTCTTCATCCAATGAATCTAGGTTCAACAAGCGCTGCTCCATTGGAGCAATGTCGGGTAATAACTCGATAGCGGTGCCCAATGTGGGAATTTCGCACTCAATGGGGAGAGTGGCTTCGACCCCATAGATGAGATGAAATGGTGTAAAACTAGTGGTCATTTTAACTACCGCGTGATAAGCCCATAGTGCGGAAAACAAAATATGATGCTAACTGGTCTTATGTTTGTTAACAGTGCACTGCAACAAGGTTTTGAGGACCTTGTTGACAACCTCTACCTGGTCATTGGACTGGGGGTTGTATGGGGAGGCGAACTCGTGGGAGAAGCCTAACCTTGAGGAGAGTTCAATGAAGATCTCATTCTCGAAGTGTTTCCCATGATCGGAGACTCACTGTAGTGGGACTCCAAAGTAGGTAATGAAGCGGTTGAATAAAAAATGCGATGCTATGTCAGCGGTGTTGTTGAAGGTAGGCATGGATTCGGCCCATTTGGTAAAGTAATATACTTCCACGATGATTTACTTGTGTCCATTTCTAGATGGAGGATTGCAAGTCATGAAGTCTATGCCCCATTTGCAGAAGGGGCTGACAATGATGACTGGATGTAGAAGAGCAGGTGGCACTCGTGCTTTGTTTGCATATAGCTAGCATTTGTCACATTGCTTCACAGCGTGGATGCAGTCATGAAACAATGTTGTCCAGAAGTAGCCTGCTCGAATGATTTTCTATGCGGTGGACATCCCTGAGAGGTGGCCACTGCAGGCACCACTATGGAAATCATTCAAGACTCTATCATCCTCATTGATGGTCAAACATCGACGGAGTATGGTGTCAACCCCATGTCAATATAAGATGTCACCAATGAGGAGAAATTGAGGAGCCTGATGGAAAATGTTCCAATGATCGTCTCAAGAGAGGTGTGATCCAAACTTCTATGTCCGAATATAGACAAGAAGGTTGCCATACCATGGTTCATCCAAGGAGATGTAGAAGAGGTGTTCATCGGGAAAATCCATGTTGATGGGTGAACTAGTAGCATCCGAGGGAAATGCCATGATCAGTTTGGAGAGGATGAGTACTTTATTGCTTTTGGGAGTTGAAAACTCTAGATCGTATTCCTGAAGGATGACGATCCATCGAGAAAATTTTCCATTAATTTTTCGTCGACTGAGCAAGTACTACATGGGGTTGGAATCAGCCATGACTTTGGTAGTGCAAAGCAAGATATAATGATGTAGTAGAATGGGGGATAGCCCCCCCGGACCCCGCAGAGGGGGTACCCCCCCTGTGCACTCCCCCGCGTGGAAGAGTGTACATACTTCTGGGGTGTAAATACTTCATGGGGTATAAACATGGCTAAAAGTAAAAGACCTCTAGATCAGGAAGATAATCAGGCTCCACAACCAACAAGGGAGAGTTTCTCTTCATGATTGTTTTGGGGTTGTCCTGAAAGGTTTTTACTAATGTAGTAAATAACATGCTTGCAACCATCATCCCCTAGTTGGACAAGAACTCTTGCTACTGAGACGACTGAGGCTGATAAGTAGAGGATGTAGTCGTGATCATAGTTGGGTGGAATAATCAAAGGGGCATTGGAGAGCGTCGATTTTAACTCATCAAAAGAGGTTTGGGCATGTTCATCCCATCAAAATGGGATATCATGACACAATAAACAAAGGAAGCCGTACACACGAGTGGCATAATTTGGTTCAAAGCATCGAAAAAATTTGGCTTTGCCTTGTAGGCTCTATAGTTGGTGTAAATTCTGAGGTGGTGGAATTTTTGTGATAGGTTGGACTTTGAGGGGGTCCACAGTGATGCCGTGTTGGGAGAAGATAAACCTAAGGAGGCATCCAACAGTGACGCAAAATACACACTTGAGGGGGTTCAAGAAGATATTGTACTGCCGACATCGTTGAAAGATGATTTGTAAATCATCTATATGTTGAGTGTGTTTCTTGGATCGAGTAGTGAGGTCGTCCAAGTAAGTGAGGATGATGCAAGTGAGATCATGGAAAAAATAAGTCATGGCCCGTTGGAACATCGCACCAACGTTCTTGAGTCCAAAAGGAATGACACGATACACAAAAGTACCCCATGGGATGGTAAATGCGGTTTTATACTGATTTGCTGGGTGGATCTGGATTTGATTGCAACCAGAGAACCCGTCCATGAAGGACAAGGCCTCATGGCCGACGCAGTCATCGATAATTTGGTCGATGAAAGGTGTAGGGAAGTTGTCTTTGGGACAAGCGTGATTGAGATCATGAAATTTGGTGTAGACGCGAATGATGCCCTATTTTTTGTTAACAGAGACGGGGTTGGAGACCCATGACGTGTATGCGATCGGGTATATGAACACAAAAATGCGTAGTTTTTCAATTTCGACTTTGATGGTCACTACTTTGGATGGGTGCAGTGGGTGTTTCTTTCGACGTACAGGGGTGATATCATGCCATGTGTCGATACGATGTTTGAAAATAGAAGGATCAAGGCTGGTTATCTCCGTGTATGACTAGGAAAAAATGTCTCGATGTTCCTGAAAGAGAGATTTGTAAGATGTGAGTTCCTCAGGGGAGCATGCGGTGCCAATGGTGATTTCCTCTATGATTCATGGTTTGATGGAAATGTCAATTTTGACAGTGGGGGTATGTTGGCACAAGGGCAGACCCAGGGTTCAATGCTCAAGAGTGCACCAACAAAACCCAAACTACCGGCCCTTTCGGCAACACCTGTGAAGAAGATGAAGTCTCACCTGAGGTAGAGGCAGGGGTGGTTGTAGGACTCAGGTGTCTGTAACCTAACTGGGATATTGATCTGTGATTATATCTTTTACACTTAGCATAGATCATTTATAAATGTTTAACCCTTATGGTGCTTCGCGGATGGAACAGAGCATTGCAATGAATATTTAGACTAAAGATGATTCAATAGTTAGCCACATAAATATAGATTAGATTCAAAAGATCAAGCACTAAGCATCTTATATATCAGATCTAACATTCATTGATATATCATAAGCACAGAGCATAACTAGATCTACTTAATCACAGCAAGCACTTAGCCAAAAAGGACACAACACTTAGATCAAAGCACATAACACATTACACACAGTTACCATGGTTCACCCCTGCCCTGGGGCTACGTCCACAAAGTCTTCATCTTTATATTATCTCAGTCAAGCGGTTACAACATAGGGCTTCAATGATCCTTACTTCACACAGGACATAAGATCTGCGTAGCTCGCTAGATCCTTCTTCCTTGCAGTTCAATACAAAACTACAACACTTGCACTTATCTTGTCAATCTCCTTACAGTCATGCACAAAGAACTTGCAATATACATCTGATCACACAGATCTAGCTACTTGCACTAAGAAATCACATCTACTACTTCTTACATTGCCTAAGTATTTATTTATAGATTACAAAATGGGCCTAAATGTGGGTAAACCCATGGGCCAACATCCCTTTCCCTTTACATCAACCCAAAAACCCTAAAAGGTACCCGAAATTAGGTCTTCCTTGCTTCGCGTTGCACTCCATCTTTGGCAAGATGTCGTAGTCCCAAAATGGTCAATATGACCAAGTATTCTTCAAAACTTGGTCAAGGGCCTACAGGCCCCAACACTCACCTGTGACTTTTCCTGAGTCACTCAGGTCTGATTAATCCTTCCTCGAATGCCTCGAGCTGCTTTGACCTGCTGCAGTGCGACAACCTCTTGCTCAGTAAAGTCCTGGATCACTTTGTCATTGAGCGGTCGTTCCAGGCATTGTTTTGCAGTGAGGACAACCTGTTCGATTTCAACTTCCTGGCTTTCAAGTTTAATGAACAATTGGCATGCCCTTTCTTAGATTGGCTGAAGTCATTGGGTAGCTTCCATCAATTTACTTTGCAGTGTATGTACCTGTTGTTGTGTTGTGCATTGTTCTGTGAACCTCTTCATTCTTTCAACAGGAGTCAAAGTCTTGATCTGTTCCTGTAGTGTGTCTGCATGCTGCTTTGCTTCTTCGAGCTATGCCTCCAATGTCTGCAATTCTGGATTTTCTATGAGGGTTTCATAAGTCTGGGCGCTTCTAGTGCTTAGCTTCTTGCATTCCAAAGAAAAGGTTTTTAATCAGCCAAATGCGTTTCGAGCAGTGGCCTCTCTTAGATCTCTTATTTCCTAAGGGGTCTCAGGCATGATGCGGAGCTCCAGATTTGTGATGTGTTGTTGGAGTTGTTGGGTTACTTCTTCCAGTTGGGTCACCTGCTATGGGAGAGGGTATTCCATCTTCACCTCTATGACTATCATAGAGTGCAGTGCTTTGTGAATCCTTTCCTGAACTTCAAGTTGCTCTACTAGAAACTATGCCTTTTCCTTGTCCCACTTTGCTTTAAGGGAAATATTTTCTCGTTTTTCCTCCTTATGTTGTTCTAGAAGTTCTTTCTGTGCTTGCATCAGATCCTGGGTGGCTTTTGTTGTGTCTTCTTGAGCTCATCGAAGGCGATCTTCGACTTGATCAATGATCTGGTGCAGTTGAGTGGGCTCATCGCCTATTTCTGATGGTCCTCTTATTAAGGGCGCTATAGAAACTGCTTGGCTAGACTGGAGTGCCTGTTGCACTTCTTTGAGTTAATCTTTGATTTAGTTGAAGAGATCCTCCTACTTTGCTTCTTTATTTTCTGTGAGCTTGAGTGAAACATCGTTCAGCGTGACAATTAGGAATTCGAAGTTATCCGGGGTAAGGGTACTTTTAAGCGTGGTCCGGGTGGCCTTAGCTTTCTTTCAGGAGGAGTGATTTGGTGGTGTCATCTTTCTTTTCATGGAGGGATCCTCCTCCTCTCTAGGTGGGGTAACCTCGCCTCTATTTTGCTCAACTTCTGTACCACCTAGCTCATCACCATCGCCTCCCTGTGTAGGTGAGATCGAAGTAGTCTTCACGGATGTGCTAGGGAGATCTTCGACTTCGTCTTCCTTCTTAGTCTTGCTTGGCCCAGGTGTATCTGGCATAGATTCATGGATTTCCTCATTGGACATGTTTGTGGGGTCTGCTACAATAAGGAGGTCTGCCGACCATTCCTTGGTAATCTCCTCCAAGTCATCCTCTATCAGCTTGTAGTAGGATTGGAGATGTTGTTTATGCTCATCACTGCGCATTGTAATATAGGTGAAGCGACGATCCGCGCTAAATTTAATCAAAGTTCTAAACTGATGAAGTACATTTGGGGTGATCCGTGGTGTAGACTAAATTTCATTCTTCAGTTGGTTGAAGTAGGTGTGGAAGACAACATTGGACTGCCACTACTTGTTCATGTCACTGGAGTACCACAATGTACATAAATTCACGTCTAGTGGTTCGAAAGGTTCGATCTCTGGGAAAGTGGCTACCTCTGGCAACTCCCAAGTAATGAAAGCGATGAGTATGAGAAACCAACTAAAGTGGAACTCATACCCTTGGTCTTGCACTCCTCTGCAATCCAACTCTAATTGGTTTACAAGATACTACACCCAATTCATCTGTAGTCCCTCGACGCACTTCCCTGTGAGGTCAACTATGAAGCCAGTCACCCGTGTCGGTCTGTTCTTACAAACTAATTTTCCCGTGATCAACTGACATGCAAGGCGCACTATGCCTCTCTGGATAGAGGCTACCTTGTAGCCTCGCATACCCTTCTCTACATCGCCATAAGTTTCCTTTATCTACTGTGCTAGTGCTTGGTCTGAGGTCTTGCCTGGGTAAAAGTCATGTGGGCCAGGGCCTTGCATGCTAAGTCATGTGATCCAATTGATCAGAGTTGGATCCACAGTGATGCGGTGGTCCAACCATAAGTATCCGCCGTGGTAGTAAGATAGTAGCAACCTGACACATGCATTGACTTCCTAGTGTCTGCCGAAATGAGGGATCTTAATTACATTGAGAATTGTGGACTGCATGAGGTTCTGGGTCTAGGAATGTGGGACAATCTTAGGATTTCTGCTTTTGGTCTTGGTTAGGTATTTATGTGGAGCTAACATGATGTAGGTTTTGCGATCTCCAAGGTTAAAATCTTTAAATTTCAGTGCTCCAAGCTTATCTTGGTCAGCTCGTACTGCGTGAACCCCTTTCGGAAGATACGCAGTGATCAGGGTGTACTCAAAGTCCCTGGGTACACTATCGTGGTTAATCTTTCCACTCAAAGGTGGGATGTAAACCGACAAAATGCGCGGGATCAACTTGGCATTTGCAATATCGTCTCTGTTCTTTATTCTTGTCTTGGTCGTGGTTCTGGAAGGTCCCGCGGCACGAGTAGTGGAGGGAGAATCTTGGACTCCTTCTGTCGAGGATTCTTGCACACTTCCAGACATCCTTCTCTCTTACACCTATCTCTCAGCCATTAGGTCAATCAAAACTTCTTCAACTACTTTCTCAACAGTGTTGAGCTCGTCCGACATACAAGCTTGGGTCCACTAGCTCAGGCATAAAGATGAATGATGAACAGTACGGGAACAAGGCAATGATTGTAGAGTGAAGTAATTTCAAGGTTCAGGCAAAAATGCTCACTTAGAAAAAAGTATTCTCGATGTGTGGTGTGATGAACTAAGTAGGGAAACTTAGCAACAATCTGCTTGCAATGGATATGGGGCCTTCATTAACTCCATTCTATTTGTTCTGGTGTTGTCCAATGGTTTAGTGGGAACTCATAATTTCTTTTCGATTTGTTCAGGGTAGGAGTCGAATGGGTATATCGGTCTAATGGCTATATTGCTGCGCCATGGCGAAGTGCCAGATGTCATTGTTATGAAATCTCGACGAAGCTCAATTCTTGTGATTTTTCCTTCTGCAAAGTTTCCTCTGGAGTCTTCTATAACTTCCCTATTTTGGCCCTCTTCTTACTTAGCTTCCTATCCTTTTTTCCAATGAGCTTAGTCTCGGTCATCCCTTTTCCATTCTGAGTCCTATCTTCTCTTGACATAGTCACTTCGCGCTGCTTAGGGTCATTCTTCAGATCCAAGGGTAATACTCCTTCATCATATGAATTAGGTATTTTGGTCTTATGTGGTTCCTCTAACACTCTTATATATTCGACATCTAGGTCCCTGGTGTTTAACAGTGGAGATCTGTTCTCTTGTTCCTCCATCAAGTAGGCAAACCTTCTAGTCATAAATTCCATGAATTCTTGCTTCTTCTGTTCTAGGGCTTCCTGTTATTCTTTTCTCCAGATCTGGTCTTTTTCAATCAAGATCTTTCCTAACAAAGATGGAAATGGGGCACGGTCCTCAATAAATCTAATGACTTCGAACTCCTCCTCTGTCGAGGTTCCATGGGTACTCATAGCTATCTGGGTAAGTCTGCCACATAGGGTTACCATTTTTCCTTTGAATAATTTGATGGTTCCTAGTGAAGGGACCAGAGTAGGCCTTCCTAGGGTTTCCCAAGTTCTTTCTGTCATAATATTCATCGGTGTACCCTCATCCAAAGCATAGTCAATGTCGAAGTCTCCTATTCTTACTTCGATTTTCTCCTGTTCTTTGAAGATCTCTGACAAACTGACATCCTTATGATCATCTAGGGTTTCTTTTATTTTTAGTAACATGATCTCTGATTCTTTCTAGGGTTCCTCCAAAATTTTAGTCTCTTGATCTCCCTCAAAGTTTGCTTGTTCCATATTCAGTTTTTCAAGTCTAGCAATCATTCTAGGGCAATCCAATACTTCATGGTCCATAGATTTACAACAGAGGCATCTAGGGTTTCTCCCAGGGCATTCCTTAATAAGATGTCATGGTCTTCTGCAACTATAAAATAGGGTCAATCCTCTCTTTATTTTAAATGAACCCCAACCTCTTCTGTACTGCACACTAGCGTCATGGTGGCTAGCCTACAAAAAATTCTTTCTAGGATCCTGCATCCATTGGTTAGTCCAAAAATTATTTCTATGCATAGGTATAACATATCTATCATTATTCTTATCAAATCTATCAAATGTTCTTCCATCTAACAATGTCCTAGTTTTTAGGCTAGGACAAAATCTATCAAGCATACCTATATTCATGCTTCAGAAACAAAAAAATTCCACTTATCTTTCCTATATAGAGCACAAATCTTTTGGATATAAAACTTGAACTATTCTTACCTTTATTAGAGAACAGAGCTTACAAATCTTACCTCTTTCTGTAGATCTGACTGAGAAACTTCCACTTTAACCTTTCTTAGAGCACAAAGTGTTCAGATCTGACTTCTTTTGTTTAGTATCCACCTCTTTTCTTGCAGATTTGGTCTCTTTCCTCCAGATCTGACTTTTCTTTCTTGGCACAAATATTCGTAGGTCAAGTAGAATACTGCGCACTAGGACAACAGATCTACGCATAGAGATTATTTCGCACAAATATTTTTCTTATTTAGTTCCGAGCAATCACATTTCTGGTCCCGACAATGGAACCATTTTATGGCACAGGGGCAGACCCAGGGTTCAATGCTCAAGATCACACCAACAAAAACCTAACTATCGACCCTTTCAGCAACACCTGCGAAGCAGATGAAGTCTCACCCGAGGTAGAGGCAGGGGTGGTTGTAGGACTCAGGTGTTTGCAACCTAGCTGGGATACTAATCTGTGATTATATCTTTTACAGGGAACTTAGCATAGATCATTTATCAATGTTTAACCCTTATGGTGCTTCGCGGATGGAACAGAGCATCACAGTGAATATTTAGACTAAATATGATTCGATACTTAGCCACATAAATATAGATTAGGCTCAACAGATCAAGCACTAAGCATCTTATATATCATATCTAACATTCATTCATATATCATAAGAACATAGCATAAGTAGATCTACTTAATCACAGCAAGCACTTAGCCAAAAAGGAGACAACACTTAGATCAAAGCACATAGCACATTACACACAGTTATCGTGGTTCACCCCTGCCCTGGGGCTACGTCCCCAAAGTCTTCATCTTTATATTATCTTGGTCAAGTGGTTACAACACAGAGCTTCAGTGACCCTTACTTCACACAGGACATAAGATCTGCGCAGCTCGCTAGATCCTTCTTCCTTGCACTTCAACACAAAACTACAACACTTGCACTTAGCTTGTCAATCTCCTTACAATCATGCACAGAGCACTTGCAATATACATCTGATCACACATATCTAGATACTTGCACTAAGCAATCATATCTGCTACTTCTTATGTTGCCTAAGTATCTATTTATAGATTATAAAATGGGCCTAAATGTGGGTAACCCCACGGGCCGACATCCCTTTCCCTTTACATCAACCCAAAAACCATAAAAGGTACCCAAAATTAGGTCTTGCTTGCTTCGCATTGTGCTCCATCTTTGGCAAGCTATCGCAGTCCCAAAATGGTCAATATGACCAAGTTTTCTTCAAAACTTGGTCAAGGGCCAACAGGGTAATGTTGGCCATGTTGCCTTCTTCAAAATCATCGGGGGCAGGGATAGGGTTGTTGGAAGATTGATTGTTGTCATCGATGTCAACCCTAGTCATGGGTTTTGGACCGCAAGATTGATAAAGGTATTTGGACATGAAGGAAAATGCACATGCATATACAACACCCATGAATGGATAGTATACATCATGCTGTTTCTGGTGGTATGTGACACGTCACATGGATCCTCATGGTTGAGGAGAAATGAATTTTTGAAGATGACAAAGTGAATTGAAAAAGGAAGTACATGTAGGCCCTGAAAATAATTAAAGAAAATAATTACAAAATAAGAAAGTGTCAGGT
>ML779767.1:457662-489506 GCA_009831015.1 Picea engelmannii | reverse complement strand
CTGGCTGAAGTTGGGATTCCAGACCTCCTCTGTCCTTATGAACCAGACTCAGTCTCCGAGTTAGAATGACACCTCCTAGAGCCATTATCTCCATTTGATCACCCTTTATAAACAAATCGTGACATAAAACTGATGGGCGTTGGGCTCTGCTCATGCAAGCAATCCAGGAGTGACTTCTAACGCTAACACCTCTCTCTTGAATAGTGCACAATGAGGTTGAAATCGGGGGGGAAGTAGAGCAGTGGGATATTTCTTCTTATGTCTACCCCCAACCATAGCGGTGGTGCTGGCAAGTGGGGGTGAGTGTGTTGCGGTTGGAGTTAGTACTAGAATCTGCATCAAGATTCCCTTTGTTTAAGGAGGGAGGTATGGTTGAGGGACCATCGCGGGTGGGTATATATACAATACCAGAATTACAAGAACCATGTTGGGAAGGGTAAGAATTGCGGTAACCTGAAAATCTTGTACGCCCGGTGGGGGGTAGAAGAAGTGGATTTGAGTGATATCTTGGGGGATTGTTTCCGAAACCGGGATTTCCCCTTGGGGAAAGGTGAAATCAGGGGTAAGTGGTGTCGTAGGGTTCTCAGGTAATTCTTGAGGTAGGATTTCTTCCACTAGTGGGACATGAGGGAGTGGAGTAGCCTCTATGTGAGGAACTGTATCTCCTGTTTTAGTTCCATCGGAAGATAAGACACACACTTGTGCTAAGGGATGTATGAGCAGTGGTACTCCATGGTATGTCCCCAGCAAGGATGGGCTCTTGAAAATTCTGGGGCCCATCTATGTGCGTGGGTAGGCATCAAAATGAGTGTGGACAAGAGGCTCTTTAGGGCATCCTTGGGTCCTTGACTAGCTCCCCATGCAAATTCAACTCAGATTTGAGGGTTAAATCGAATTGGGAGCTGAACCAGAAGTGGGTGAGGGGCCGACAAGAACCATAAATGCGTCGTTCATAGGAGTGCATGGATTTTATTGTACGCAGTCACACATCGGGCACATGTGCGCTTTTTTGGATTCTTTGGCCTATGCACGTGCACACACTTCCTGTAGTATTTCTGCACATGTCAATTTTATAACCAGTTTTATAGTTTGTGCCTTTTTGAAATGATTTTTTGGGGCTGCAGGTGAACTAATAGGTGTTTGGAGATGCTGGATTCCTGTAACCATTTGCGGACGAAATTTCAGTGATAACAGGGTGTTTGCATACAATAGGAAAAAAAGCCAGTGGAAAAGGAAATATTAGGACATGTATGAGTCAAATATAAAAGGATAACAACTAAGTAATGGTACATAGTGGCATCCACTTTGGGTGTAGTACTGGTCACAGGAAGTTTGACTTCAAACAAGAAGGGAGAAGTGGTTGGTTTACAATATTCCATGTGAAAGAGGAAATTAGGGTCACATGCATACTTAGACTAGGAAAGATAAATTCATTCCCTAGTTTGCAATACTTGGAGGCCAAGGAAATAATGCAAATATCCTAAGTCTATGATTTCAATTTTTTTTTCTGAAGGATGGATTTAAAATTTTAGGGTCACTACTAGTGAGGATAAGGTCATCAACATAAACAACAAGATTATGAGATGTGTTCCTACTTTCTTGGTATAGACATTGGGGTTAGAATGTCATCTAGAAAATATAGTGTCAAGAATAAAGCTATATATTTTAGCATCCCAAGCTCGAGGGGCTTTCTTAAGACCATACAAATATTTCTTAAGGAAGCATAGAAGGCTAGAGTCATTTTGTACATAACCAACAAGTTGTTCCATGTAAAGATATTCTTGTATATCTCCATGCAATAAGGTGCATTTAACATCCATATGATGGAACTTTCATCTATTTTAGGTAGCAAGGGATAGAACAAGGAAGATGAAATTAATTTTGGCTATGGGGGAAATGGTTTCATTGTAGTCAATTCCTTCAACTTGAGAGAATCCTTTGGAAACTAACTAGTTAGTATGTCTTTCAACACTTCCATCTAATGTGTACTTAGTTCAATGCACCAATTTAAATATGATAATTTTTCTTCCTTTTGGAAGAGGTACAAAATCCCAAGTATCGTTCGCCATTAAGGAGATATATTCTTCATTCATCAATATGACCCAATCTGGATGGCCAAAAGCTTCTACAAATGTGTATGTATCATGATTCTCTGAAACTTGAGCCAAAAGAGAGGAGGCTTGTTGGAACTATGAATGTGTACATCACTAGCATATAGGATTATCGATAAGATCACCATCTGCTCATGTGTTGAACAAAACCATATGGGTAGTGATGGTGCTAGTGCAGGTTCATGTTCAATGGAATCATTTAGAGGAATGTGAGTAGGAAGAGGTGGATTTTCATCCTCATTTTCATCATCTGAAGAATAAAGTAGAATGATACTAGAGAATGGTACAAACGTCGAATATGGTTCATAGGCTAAAGATGGATCATATGTTGAAGATGGTGGAAATGTTGAATTAGGATTATAGGTCGAGAAACTTTCATAAAACTTAATATATATTCTAATAACTATTTCATTGTAATGAGGTTGAAGAATTCTATAAACTTTTGCATATTTATAATATCCAACAAAAATAAACTTCTCACTTTTGGGCTGTAATGCTTTCTTTTTATCACAAGGAATGTCAGCCCATGCTTCACTACCAAATACAAAGAAGTGGATTACATCTAGTTTAATTTTACTTCATTCTTTTTCGAGTGTTATATTTTTCAAAACCTTTGTGGGAGTGTGATTTACTATGTAATTGAGACAATGGATGGCTTATTCCCAATAATGAAGATTTAATCCCTTAGATTGGATCATACAATTTTCCATTTCCATTAATGTGTAATTCTTTCTCTCAACAACACCATCTTTTTGTGGTGCCTATGGAATAGTATATTTTATTTGAATGCCCTGTGCAATGCACTAAGTTGTGAATTTGTTGTTAACATGCTAACTTCCATTATCTATTATTAAGCTCTATAGTTGATGTCTAGATTAATTCTCTACAAGGGCCTTGTAGGATAGAAACATGTCAAAAACTTCACTCTTAAGTTTTAAGAATTAAACCCAAGTAGATATGGAGAAGTCATCAATTAAAGTTAATAATTAATTGTACTCAAAGAAAGAAGGAGAATAAAGCGAACCACAAAAATCACTATGAATAAGTTGCAAGGGGGTAGAGGTGTGCAAAGAGGCACATTTTTCAAAACCTTCCCAATGATGTTTGATGAGAACACAACCGACACAAACACCATCTCTACAAGAAAAGAGAGTAAGACTAGTCACCATATTTTTATTACATATTTGTTGCAATGAGCGATAGTTTAAATGACCAAACTAGTCATGCCAAAGTTTTCTCAAGTCATCGCTATGGGCAATAAAAATTGATGGAAAAGATGATGACCCAAATTTGTCAAATTTGTACAACTTTGTAATATCATCAACAACTCTAGTGGCTAGGATGTGCTTAGGATATTTAAATCCTTGATTATAACTTGGACATATGAGAAGTCTAATGTTTTACCTTCATGTGAATGAGTTATATGATATACTAATAGAAGTTTGTATGAAATACTTGGAACAGATAATGCATAATTAAAATCACCATTATCTACCTAAACTATATCAGATCCTACATCATTGAGAGATCTATCATCACCGAAAAATGTGTGCTTGGTGTTACATGTTGGGGAATTGGGTGGAACTTGATATGAAATAGACAGAGGATTATGCAGATATTCCAAGAGGGAAATAAAAATTTGAAGAAAGAAGGTGGTGTCTAAAGACACTGTTACAACACTTAAACACAACGTACTGTGATGAGAACATCATAATGCATATTGGACATCTTGTACAAGACATTAATATCACTTGATCACTTGATGATAATGACCCATAAGGTATGTTATTTATAACTTTAAGATATAACCACTTTCCTTTTAATCAGGAATATCTTGTCCACATATAACCATCGATTATTAGAGTTGACTCCATCAAATCCGCATTGTCTAGTCAGCTTGACAAGGATGATTGACCTGACCATGCATGCATCCAGTATCCTTGATGTAGAACTCTTTCATGAATGCCTTTACTCATCTTTAACTAAATCAAATCATTTTACCCACCGTCTAACCCAACTTTCAGGAACCTATGCTTTGCATAATCACTTGTTCCATTGTACATGCAGTAGTATGCATTGTATATGGGATTTCTTACTTATAATATACAATTGGTATGCATATTTGTCATCTATATTTTCTTTTCCAGATCAAAGTTCCATTGAAATTATTCTATATTACTCTATGAGTATTAACCTTTTCAACTAGTAGCTTCCTCAATAAATCATTCCACATCTGATATTCCCATTGGCATCTATAAGTTCTTCTTCAAAAAATAATTTCATTAGGGGTTTCCCATGTTGCTCATTAAACCCAACAGTTGATCTAACAACTTCTTAAAGAAACCAAATGTTCATATTGAAGCTATGTCTCTATTCTTATGTCTCTTATCTATAGGAATTACCTTCATTTTATCTGTTCTATTTATAATCATAACAACTGAGAGAAATACATACAACCACATTTGATAGTTAAAACTTATCATATACAACTATGGGACATATGCATACTTTTCCCCTTTTAATACCACTAGAACTCTTATTATAACCTCCTGGAAATTTTGTTGTTCAAATCATAATTATTGGTATGCAACTGGACTCCATTGTACAAGATATTTCCAATGAATTCTCTCTAGCTCAATTATGTATTATGAGCAGAAAGTTAAAGTCATTTGATTATTACCCAAAAACTCCTTCAAACTAGTGCAATTGTTTTATTTTCTTTTAACTGTGATTATGCACCCTTGTACCTTGTCCTTAGAAAATTCAACAGGAAATCAATGGGTTTCCTTCATGATCATATTCTAGTCATTTTGGCCAAGTTTCATCCTTATCTGAGCTCCATGCTGTTAGATACAACCTGTTGAAGTTTAAGGACAAATTACATTTTTGGCCTTAAATGCTATAGGTGCCTTCTATGTTCTCCTGTGCATTTTTATGTGCCAAAATTTATACTTTGACTCTTTGTATGTCTTCTATGGATCACAATATTTCCATAGAATACTCTTGTGTCTCAATCCAATTCTGGAGCATGAAGTTATGGCCGTCGAAAGTTAAGTGGGTTTTAACATTTACTCTCCATTGTTTGGGATGTAAATCCCTCATGCTAACTCTGTTTGAAGAATGGTTTACACCGTTAGAAAGATCTCTATGATCTCTATTATTTGAGATTAAAAAAACGTGTCCTATAAGGACATATAGTTTCAAATTTCACTTCTCAAAAATGTCATTTAGGCCTCTAAAAATGGCTTGCAAGTTGAACACCTGGTAAAACACTCTAATTTTCTAGAAAAAATCATCATTTTCTAAGAAATTAGCTGACTGGGATGATGACATGGCCATACAAGTACACATGGTTCCTTGAGGTGGTTCCATGTCATCTCCCTTCCACACTTGGCCTTTCCCTGTCAATTTTGTCTACCTTTCGTTACCTCCTCGTTTATTTCTTGGCACACACATGCTGTAGTTTTTGGCTTCCTACCAACCTTGGTTGCCTATGTGTCACCATATAATTGGGTCACAAGGATGGGAAGGTCCTATCCTATGCCAATTCTCCATGCACACGGAGAGTTTCACACCCAATGATCTAATGGTTATGGTGTAGTGGGTGTCGGTGGAAATTGACGACCCACATCACATTGTAGGCCCCCCAACCTGCCAACCGTTAATTGAGAGGGGAAGGGATTGAAAAAATTAACCAATTTTAAGGCCTTAGTTATGTGGAATTATATAAAATGTTGTGTCTCCTTATACTGTGGTTAACTTAACCACCCCATACCCCCCCCCCCCCACAATTAATGTGGCGTGGTCGTGTGTTCAAGATTCAGGGTTCCGTTGGGTAGGAAGGTGCTGCCTCTGTGGCACCAAATTGCATGCCACCTATGAAACTATTCCATTTTTTACCTACCACCATGGAATTACATGTCACCACACTACCACATCAGCTGACACATGGTCTCCATTTCAGGAAGACGTCATGGTACTAAAAAATTCCCAATTTTTCCTAATTTTTGAATTTTCACAATTTTCCAAAAATGCCCAATTTCGCCTAGATTTGAAATTTCTTTTGAGCCACCATTAAATTTATATAATTAAAATTCATATGGGAAATTTCATCCCTATAAATTATAATTCAACTTATGCACAAGAATTGTGTCCCCTTTCTTGTCGAATTCCTTCAAATTTTTGTTGCAAAAATTGGGGTTTTTGCCCAATTTCACCATGATGCTTTGTGAATTCTCAATTTGACTAATTTTAGTCTCGATAAGAACTGAAGAACTTATGCCAATACAAATTTATTTCATGCACATTCAATCGACATTCATGGCATGAAAGTTTCTTCAATTCCTTCACGAATTGGGGGAAATTTATTTAATGAATTTTGTTGAATCTGCCATGGATTTATTGTAACTTCAAATTCAACCAAATTTAGGTCGTAATTTTCTTAGATGGGGATTATAAATCGGGAATATATAATCCATAGAACAAATTTCCCAACTTCCCCATGAATTTAATAAACATAAGTTGGGGCTTTTTCCCAATTTCACCCAACTTCTTCCTATTTTGCCATGGATGCACTGTAAACTCCAAATTTGGCCGTTTACAGACCTAGATTTGTTCAACTAGATACTAAAACTTGAGTATTTTTAACTCTCAGCTCAATTCTTTCAATATCCTCATGAAATTCTTCTCAAATTCACTGTAATAATTTTGTCGAACAATTGTAGATGTGCTCTTTTCGACATTTTGTTAAACAATTTGCCTGCATACTCTGCAATTTTAACTCTACGCTCTATTAGTTGGCCCATCTAGGATCAGTGTTTAAAACTAGATCTTTGATACCACTTTATAATGTCCCCATTAATAGAAACTCAAAAAAATTACTCTTACACCATTTAATTTCCCTGCATACGAACAATAATGCATTCCTAACAACATATACTGTCAAACACAATTATAATAGAGGAACCACAACATATTTAATTCAATTATAAAAATAGTAGTAATATAAATAATACATTATAGATAATAACAACATGTCATTACACATAACAATACTCATCTTTTGTGAATTAAACAATAACTGCATGAAAACCTTCCACATTCCGCCCAGCCATAGACCACACTGCTCATAATTTTCCATAGTGGGTCACCCACAAGATGGAGCTAAACTATACCATCGAAAAGGGAATCCTAAGAAAGGATACATTCTAATAATAAACAAAATCGGTCCTTCCAAGGTGGCTAACTGCTACAACTAGCCTATAGTCCCACATTCCCCACATGCTTTTCCCACCATAAAATGTGTGCCCCTTCTCTGCTCAACAGTACTTTGGCTGCCCCACTTCCCTTCCAGAGCTTCAACAATAGGCCGAAAAGGAAGTCTCAGAGCCCTATATCTATTTCCCAGTGCACCAGGAACAATTCCGAGTAGTTTCTCACCCAAAGAAAACTACTCACGATCTTGACAACCTTCCTCTTCAACAACAACATGGGCCTAACAACCCACCTCTTCTGCTCAAAATATCAGGTCAGTGGCTTGAAACATATCCCATGTACAGGTAAGGATATGTCCATAATATTTCACAAATGGTAGCATGATGATGGAGTGAATGATACAATGATGATAGGAAACGTACTAAATTCCCCATATTATATATGCATGTTCCCTTTGTTTCATGTGGCACCAAGGAAACTATCTTGTTGGCTCACTTGTCATTTGGTCCCCTCCCCTTGGGAACTTAGGATATATTTTATATCCATAGCTTTGGATTTTAAGGAATATTAATATAATATTCCATTGGGCTTAATCCCCCCTTAGATTGTCCCCTTAACCTTAGACTCTTATCCCCCTTTCCCTTTCTAGTGGATTTTATCCCCCCATCTCTTTGTTTTGGTTGGTCTGCACATAATGATGTATTTTATTTATATCTGAGTATGATTAAAATTACAATATAGGCACACTGGCCTTTTAGCAGTCCAGACTCTTTTTCCTAATAATCACATAGACACTATGGCCAATAATATCCTATATCACCAACATATAAACATATGTTAACAATTACGCTTGGGATTAAACTTGGGGTATTACAATGATACCAATCTATGAAACACCCAGAGAAGCAAACCCAATTTATTTTATTTTCTTTTAAATATGATTTTCTCCATGCTCTGCTCGAAAACATACCCATTGCTCGGGTATCTCTAAATTCATATTTTTCATTTTTGATATCAATTAATTAAATGAAAAAACACGAAATATATAGATGCATTCATCAATATTGATGTTAAATGTAAAACTAAAATATTAACATGTCATGTGTGACAATAACCAATGAACATGATTAGAACAAACACATCATATCTCAAAGATAATACTATTACACAACATAAATAAATATATAGCAGAGAAAACCATGACAAAGAGAGAGAACTTATCTTTATTAAATCAATCACCAACTAGTTGAAAACCAAGGATGTTCCACCCAACCATAGAAATTTTTGTTCCAATTCTCACCAACAACTCATTCCTGAGCCATGGATATGAATCCACAAGGACAGTTCCAGGGTGTCACTCGGCTTCCCAAACCAATCATCACTCAAGCTCTCACAGGTTTCTTAGCACACAAAAATATGAATTACATCAACTCTCTTCTTTCTAGCATGCACAACCCAAGAGAATGGAACCTCTTCTCTTCGATGCAGTTCCTTAGGCTATCCACCTCCTTCCAGGGCTCCAGTGCAGCTGGTCAAGAATATCCATGTTGGGACTCTCAAGATTCAAAGCTATGAACAAAAATTAACACTTTCCAGTGCATCTCAAGCACACAAACATTAATTCATGGCTGGAATACACCAACAATTATTACAACCAACAAACAATGGCTTCATCCTCAACAATTCACCCCCATGTACCAATCCAATAACAAGAATGAATGAGGAATGAGAAATGAGAAACAACAAATGAAAGTGTGAAATATAGAATGGAGAAGAACCCCCAACCTACCCACAAGATGGGTATATATATATATATATATATATATATATATATATATATATATATGAGAAATCAAGAACCACATAGCCTTCCTCCAAGAAGCTCATGTAACCACCTCTCTCCATTAAAACAATTATGGGTAAATAAAAATATAATAAAATGACTTATCCCTTTAATCCCCCTCTCTCATGCAATCATAACACCCTATAACTCTTGTCCTTATCCATCTAGAAGCCAAATATGTATTTTATTATTAATGATGATAGAAACATTACATTTCCTAGGTACTCCGGCCTCTTTCAATTGTTTGGGCACTCTATCCTTTCATAAAATAAACCACAATACCTTATTTAGTATGGGGACTCAAAATTGGGGTATTACAAGTTCCTTCTTAATACATATAACAACATAATTCTCATAATACAAGTTGATACCCAAAAGAGTCGAGTATGGATCCTTCTTGCCCATGATTTCTATAACCTCAAAGTCAACCATTTTCTTGACTCCATCTAAGTCTGCTTCAACATTTTTTAGCTGTCCAAAATGATATATACAATATTGATTGGCCATCCGCAAGTGAATGGGTGAATAGACCATCTTGGGTTTAGCCATGGCTTCCCAGGTTTTCTTCGATAGGATTTTGACATTAGACCCCATATCTATCATAACATCACTAATTTTGTAGCTGGTGATGTGAGTATTTAGTTTAAATTCTCATCCAGATCTCTTCTTCCATATCTGTATTCTACCAGTGTGTATTTAAGGAATATGAGAAACAATCAACTCTTTTGGGTTCATTTCAATATCTAAAATCCCCTTGATCTTGTTCTGCAACTCCGTCGTGAGCTGTTTGTCATCCAAAATATCATAAAGTAAACGGAACCACAATTCAATAGTCGGTTAGGGTCTTGTTGGAGGATCTTTCTGAGCCACATAATTTTCCACGAGATTAGGTTGATTCTCACGTCTTGAATCTGCAGGTCTTAGTATTACAGGATTAGAAACCCATCAGAATATCTCAAAAACATCCTTAAAGAATTGGTTTTTCACAAGGGGGTCATATGTAACATCTTCCAGTACCACATTGCGGATATTTCTTTGAGTTTAGTTATCAACATTGGCACCAATATTTTTCTCACCTCTAGTAATAATATTAATATTGGGAAAGTTTTCTTCAGTGGGCTCCGAGTTTATCAAATTGGTTCCTCACTGCCTTGCATGATCCTCCCACTTTGCAATCAATTCACGGAAATCCTTGATGACATGGGTGTTGTTTCTATAGTGGGCACACCAAGTTATTTTTGGAATAGGAAAATCTCTAGCGCTATGTCCTTGATCATCACAATTATAACAACGTGTTGGACCAATTACTTCAGTTTTTCCACCTTTGAAACCCCCACCACCCCGATTTCCTCCTCCAAATCCTTGAGGAGATTCATCAACCCTGAATGCAGACTGATCTAGTTTGTTCGCAAGAGCATCCAGAGTGTGACAGTGTTTGGTGGTGTCAGTAGGGGACCTGTAGAACTCACAATAGACTATGTTTGGGAGATGGGTGCATTTTTGTAGGATTGGGAAATGTCGAGGGGCATGACCATGGCTTCGACATATTTCATAGTAGTCATCATTATGATTACTCTGATGTTTTGGGAAGGCATGGTACTTCACAGGGCCATGGAATGGTGTTGTAGTTGCAATTTGTGCAACTCCTCCAAATGATCCTATTTGTGGAGGCGACATGGGTTGCGAGGGTGTCCTACATCCCTTAGTTTGGGACATTCCGTCGTTGTATTCCCCTTAGTGTAGAAACCAATACACCAGAATTAAGGGCAGGCTACTCTAGAAATGGTCAATTCCTGAATATTATCAGTCAAGGAAGAAATATGGCCTTGCAATTACATAATATTATAGGCACCAGATGGTATTATTACCCACAACAGGCCAGGATATCCCCCATCACCTCAATTTTCATGGCATGTTGTAGGGATTCCCCTAATGTAGTTATTCACTATTGGGTTAATGGAATCTAAATTAATGGTAACAATCCCTGAATGAACCATTCCTGTTGGTGGTCTTCATGAATGGGTTGGCCAATTTCCCTATCTCATATTTGAATCTTTGAATATACTCCCAGGAAGATTCCCCATCTCTCTATTTGATTTCCCACAGTTCAGAAAGAGGTTTTTTCTCGGAATGGGGTAGTTTAAATTCAACTATAAATTTTTGTTTGACTTGCGGTAAAGGAAATGGTTTCCCCTGGGAATTCTCTGGTTTGATGGATTTAATATACCATTTTAATGCCCGACCCCTTAACGTGGTCTAAAACTCAACTAGTTTATCAACATCTAAAGTCCCGTGAGACCGCCAGATGGCCTCACAAAGGAACCAATTTTTTTCAACATCCTCATCCCCTTCACCCCAATTTTTTTTCTATCAGGTGAGCGATTCGATGTGTTGATGTACCATGGAACGACTTGGGGATGTTATAAAGATAAATCCTAAAGGTCCTAGTTGCGATAACACTAAAGAAGTTACCATAATACTTGATCCAGATTATTTTCGGCACAAAATGAGAGCGGATATATAATAAAGAAATCTACAAATATATCTCATATATCCAATAATATAACAGAAATGTATCATATATTAAACCATAAACACATAGATACATTAATACATAATTTTCTATTAATGAGCGAAAATGTAGAAATACTATAAAAATATAGAGTGAAAGACTTGCTAGAATGGTGGAAGCTTATCTCTGAGAAGAGATGTGTCCACTACTCGCATTTGCAAGAATATGATTTTAAAATGAGGCTCCAAAGGAATTTTTACCATAAATAAAAACCAAAAACCTAACCCTGGAAGATGAAAAACCAACAGTTTTGTGGACCCCGTTTTGGGTAGTTTGGTGTATCAACTTCCCAGGGGTGTAACTTTGGCATACGATCTCTGTTTGGGGTGAACGATAACTTGTTGGAAAGGTATCATCAAGGAGATTCATTTTGGGGGCTCAATGAGAGAATTCATAAATCATTGACAAGATCGATCCCGAAAAACCTTCATTTAGGCCCTCAAAATGGCCCCGGAAGTTAAAAACTGCTAAAAATAGTAAATTACCAAAATTGCTAGAAAATTGTTTTGAGCTAGTTGGAAAAGGTGGGTGGCCATCGATATCCACCTGAATAAATCCTCCATAATTAGGAAGAAATGGTATCCATTTCTTTGAGTTCCCAAGGGAGAGGGAAAAGCATTTGCTGAATCTACATCTTGATGAGTTGCTTGCCTTGTTGGAGAAGTTGCACTGCTTAGCTTGTTGAAGGTTGTAATGAACTTGTGGCTGGAAGGGTTGGACATTTTTAACCAGTCTAGATACATGATATTTCTGGGTGCAAAACAAATCTTTGTGATTTTTTTCATTCTTTTCAACCTGCTTCTATTGGATAGAAGGTGCTTGGGCCGATGATATAGTGGTTGTAGTATCCTTCTAATCACCTTTTGAACAGATTGTGAAGAAGATGAATTTTGTAGTATGAGATACTATCTTGCTGAATTTTTTAGGTGGGACAATAGTTGGAACTACCTCTGGTATCCTATAGATATGACCCCCTAGAGTAACAATGATACTACGAGGTTGAGACTCATAGATAGCATGGTGCTTCCACATATATAGCTGGCCCAAGAGAAAATCATAGAAATCCAGTGGAGAAACATCACATAATACCTCAGCCTTGAAGGGATGGTTGTCATATGACAATCAACACTGTTGGATGACACAAAGATCTTGTCCCTGGCTAATCCACCCAATGTTGTATGGTTGCAGGTATGGTGTTGTCGACAATCCCAACTATTTGACGACCTCTGCTGAGATGAGGTTCTTTTGGCTTCTGCTATCATCAATAAAATGCATCGGTGTCCCATTCACCCACATCTGTGAATGAAAAAGGCGCTCCCCCTTTTCAGTATCTTTGGGTTCCTCTGGTTGAATTGTTGTCGTCGGGACAATAGCAGTGGGGTCTGTATCGATGATCTATCTTCTATCAATATTTTTTGAATCATATTCTAAATAGGGGTTTGGCTCCTTGTCTTTGATATCGAACACCAATGAATGTTTTGAGTGACATTTATCGGTGTATTGCCAGGGGATTTTGTGGAAATCACACCATTTTCCGGTGTCCTTCTTCGCCTTTTTGTGACCCTTCTTTTCCTATGGCTTGGACTGGTTTTCAGGAGACTGTTTGTTAGGGTTGTCTTTATCATACTTTGGTTGTTGCATATTTGCAGACCCAAACTCTCGTTTGTTCTGGTGCTTAAATTTCCACTCGATTTTAACAACATATGGATAAACAACATCGAGTGATGAGATGTCCAGGAAATCCATTTTAGTTTGCATGTATATGTGTAGATCCCCATGGTATTTCAGAACCAAATTTCATTCAGAGTCTTTGATACCCATCTTGGTGGGCAATTTACGGAAGGTATTGGTGAACTCCAGAACTTCTTGGCCCCTCTCTTTCCGCAGTGTGGTCCATCTCATGAACTGGTCCTCGTAGTTTCCAACAGGGTAATATTGTTCCTTTACTGCATCCACAAAATAATCCCAAGTGGGCTCGACCCCATATATTCCAGACTCCTCTATGGAACTTTGCTCCCAGTAAGTTTCCCAACAATGTTTGACATGGGAGAGAGCCTTAAGGAGTGAGAAGGTGATATTTTCCCTGTCGGATAAATCATGAACAAAGAACTAACCTTCTAGCAGATTTAACCATTTTTCTAGGGGATCTGCATCTATCTTCCCTTCAAATATGGGAATATAAAAATTAACTTGTACCTTGAAAGGTGAGGTGCCTCCAAAGTGGTTGCTTGATGAAGACATACATGTTGTTATCGACAGGCGTTGAAGGACGTGGGAAAAATTCTCCATCATTTTGTCCCTTTATCGCGTGAGAGCTTGCTCAAGCAACAAATTAATAGAATCATCTGCTCTATCATTTTTCTTTTCTTCCACCATGGAGGGTTTCTTGGGTGTGAGAGAGATATTTTCCTCAATAGAGACAAGCTCGAGACCCTAGTTTCTATACTTGGACCTCATCGGGGACATGCACTGGAAAACGATCAAGATCAACCTACTATGATACCACTGATCCAGATTATTTTTGGCATGAAATGAGAGAGAAGATATAATAAAGAAATGTATAGATATATCTTGGATATACATTAATATAAAATAAATGTATCAGATATGCAACCATAAACACAGAGATACAATAATATAGAGTGAGCGAAAATGTACAAAGACCGTAAAAATACAGAGTGAAAGACTCACTAGAATGGTGGCAACTTATCTCTAAGAAGAGATGTGCCTGCTACTCATATTTGTAAGAAGATGATTTTAAAATGAGGCTACAAAGGCCTTTTTTATCATAAATAAAATCCAAAACACTAACCCCAGAAGATGAAAATCCAACAGTTTTGTCGACCTCGTTTTGGGTAGTTTGGTGTATCAACTTTCCCAAGGCGTAACTTTGGCATACGATCTCCATTTGGGGTGCACGATAACTCGTTGGAAAGGTATCATTGAGGAGATTCATTTTTGGGGCTTAATGAGGGAATTTGGATATAATTGAGAATCTATATACCTAAAAACCTTCATTTAGGCCCTCAAAATGGCCCCCGAAGTTAAAAACTGCTAATAGTAAATTACCAAAATTGCAGAATGTTTTTTTGAGTCAGTTGGAAAAGGTGGGTAGCCACTGAGATACATGTAGATAAATACTTCTACTGGTACCACTCAAATTGGTTGGAATAAAATGAGGATAAATAACATAAATTATGGGAGAATGTATTGTAAAATTTACCAGATTGGAAGATTGCGCTGAGGGACTGGGCGATCCAAGGTAGGTTCCTGCATCTTCAGGATGGGATTATTTAACTCGAGGGGTAAAATTAGGATTCCATATCATATCAGTTCCTGTAGTGTACTTCACATCTTCGAGCGCTACATGAGTTGGTTCTCCCACAACTTCTACAGAGGTTACAACTTAGTCTTTTTCCTCGGCGGTGACTCCAATCTTGACTCTTTCTTACAGATTTTATCCATCTCGTCTAGTCTCTCTATAACTCTCATATTTCTCTCTAAAATTCTCCTTCAACCATTGGCTGGCCAACCTTCCTCGTAAATACAACTATTTCAACTTCTCTAACTCTATTTTGTGAATCTTCCTAAGGCTTACCTACTTCGACAACTGATCAAGCCTCTTCATCAAATTTTGTATCTATTCTCACCACCTCTTTTTAATCATCGCATCCATTTTATGAGCCCTCTTGTCTCTATCAATCTTCTCATGATGACCCCCCATATCTAAATAACTTATGTATCCTAACTCATGGATCCTCTCCTAAATCACCTGCTCCTCATGCATAAAGGGTTTTACTTTTCCATTTCAACCAAAGGAACCAATATCATTCCTTCCTCCACCAAAAAGATCTTCATCCATAACAAAATTTCTCTCAATAATATCCCTTGGGATCCCTTTTAAAATATTGCTTCTTCCTTTGAGAATGAGTGGTGATTTTTCATGACAAATTAAATGATGTATCCTTCCAGGGTAGTTTTCACTCGAAATTCCATAGCTTGACAAATATGGTGATCCAAATTGTGAAGAGAATATATCCACTCAATAGTCCAATTGAATCTTTTATTGAAGCGATATTTAACTTTTTGCGCTTCCTAAAATCAATCGAGCCACTGGTAGACCTCTTCTAGGAATCACATCCAAAAGATCTAGTACTGATTACTGACTGGTTCAGAAAAAAAAGACTATATCCTTCAGAACCCTCAAAATTTTCTATCGTAGCTCAATTTATTGGAATATGAACTCGTCACACCTTCTTTCCCATAATTTTTCAATATTATCCTTAAATATGTGATGTTGCATCCTCTAAAAACTTGCTCAGAAGTTGAGGCCCGACAACGAAACCATTTGTTGGCGCAGAATTGAAGACTGTGGTTCTCATAGGTTACCAACAAAGGTACCATTGTAGTCTAGTCACACTGGCATATTCAACCTTTCACAAGGGAAGTGAGTCTCACCTGAAGCGCTATTGAGACTTGTGTGATAAAGCGAGTTAAACAAGACACACCATCAATCCCATAGCATTACAATACAATTCCATACTTAAAGGTAAATATATTGTAACATTGAAAGGCTTAGACCAATAAAATCATTAAACAATCCATTTTGTGCAACATTAAAGTAAATACATACATTATAGAAATTGTTTAAACAACAACATAGCTAGAAATTACGTAGAATAGAAAAGATTAAACAGGAAAGAAATGATACATTCATCCACATATTGAATTTTTTTTGGGTTCCCGAATAATCCAACATATATTATCATATCATAGAATATCATACATGGAATACATTCCTTTCTATCAATACATAAAAATGAATCGGTAATGGGGTACCCGATATCGACTCTGAAACTCTACACAGTTGCGGTTCTTCTCAATAATGCTCAATAACAACAAAACCCCAAAACCCCACGACAACAGGAAAACAACAACAAAACCAATGGAAAACCTGGAACATAAAATTAGGACAAAACCCCAACCCATTACATAACTCCATGCTTTATAAATTTTCTGCAGGGCTTATTGGCTTCTTGATTCTGCTGTTATGATTTCTTGATTCTGCATCCTTCTGGCATGCGCTTGAACATTCCAGATCTTTCCGCTACTTTTCCTAGTTGACTCATCACTCTTTTTCCTTGTTGGCATAGTGGAAGTTAGCATTCCACCACTTGGATCCATTGTGGGTGGTTGTATTGTTCCACAAAGTCTTTAAACATATGAAAAACTTGGTAGTCTTCAAAACAAAGGGCCCAACAATTTCATTTATTTTTGAGGTGAGTTTTTGGGTGTATAATGTTACTAATAGAAAATATGATTCTATAGATGTAGGTCAATTCCAAATACCTAGATACCCTAGGAATTGGTAAAAACATATGGATGAGGACGAACCCTAAGGAGGAGTGGAGGATGATAAAGTACTTTGAAGAGTCTAGAGGAACCCTAAGAGATTGAGCTTCAAGGTAGTGACAACATAGATAAGGGATATTCTAGAGTGGATTGAAAGGCATGTAGTGGGAGCACCACATGCATGGGTTCAACTCTTTGAAAATTAGGCCATTTCCATCATTTATTATCATGAGACACATGTTGAGCCTACACTTGAGGCGTAATTTATTTTGTATGTATCAATTTTTGTGTGAATGAACCTTATATATCAAAGGCTAAGGATCCTTAACTTTGTATATGACTTCACATATTTTAGACATGATGTCATTTTTTAAATTTCATATATACATGGTTTTCTGGTCCTACTTGTAACTTTGATGTGATTTCCTTTTATAATAATATACATGCATGCTTAATTTTTTTCATTAATAATACGGATTCCAATCAAATACATGGTTATCACATGAAATCTTATTAGAAGATGAATGTATGTAACAAATTCAAGGTAATACTTGAGAAGTCTCCCTCAAATACGTCCTTACAAGCATAGGACTATGAACACACTAAATGTTGTTTAGTTGCAACACTTCTAATCGTGAATCCAAATGAAACACTATACACCAAATTCCAAATGAAATGTATTTCAATAGTTTTTCAGTTATTTCACTATATTCAATGACATTATTGGTTGCAGGACCCAAACAAATACCTCCTAATTTAAAAAGTTTTCTTGTGGGAGAATAAATCACCCAAGCCATGGAAGACAAGTTCCAAGTGTGATGACTAGTGCCATCCTCAAATCCCACATATATAAGTGAATCCAATGACATATTCCAACCAAGAATAGAACATGATAATAAAATACTAAAATACTAACAAAAATATTAAACAAAATCAAAGTGGAAAACTACTTATATACATGTATAAGGGTATTTCCCTCACATTATTTTCTATGCGTAATACCTCTTCATATAGAATCTGTTGTGTGTCTCATTCAAAAATCCCATCATAATCCGATAAATGATAATCTCCCTTACTAACAACACACCTCACAATGTAAGGACCATGAAACTCGAGGATTAAACTTTCCTACCCCAAAGGCATCTTTATCATGGTCATAAACCAATACTAGATCTCATTCACACAACACTAGAGGATGGATAGACTTTTTGTATTGAACATTAAGTTTTTTTTTATCATCCTCATTCATGGTAGCCACATATCTATGATGTTTGTAAAGTAATTCTAAGTAAACAAGGTGCCCTTCCTCAGAGGTTATATTAGGGAAAAAATCGACAACTAATTTCAATGAGGGAATTTCACATTAAATTGGTAATATATCCTCCACTTCAGGCACAAGGTAGAATGGAGTGAACCTTGTAGAATTATTGACTTAGGTTTATTATGCCCATAGTTTCAAAATAAACATCATGTGCCAATTAAATTTACTCTTGTTAATAGTTCTCTAGATAATAGTTTTCAAAACCTTGTTAGTAACTTCTACTTGTCCACTCACTTGAGGATAGTAATCGAATGAGTGTTCACGCTTGAAAAATAATTTAGTTTCTAACTATATCATCATTCTATTCTAAAAATGAGAGCCATGGCTAGTCACAGTTTCTCCAAGAACTCCTAAATTAGTGACGACATGATTGAATACAACCACAACTTTTATTTCACTATAATTTTCAAATGTAGGCATAGTTTCATCCCACTTAGTGAAGTAGTCCACATCCACAATAATATACCTATGACCTTTCAACAAAACTGGATGACGTGTCATAAAATCAACTCCCCATTTTATAAAGGGGCCAATAGATAATAAAGGATCCATATGTGCTTATATTTTTCATGAACACTTGACAAGGATGAGATTTATTTATCCCCTCAACATAATCTTTGAAAATAGAAGGGAAAAAATATCCCGTGCATAATATCTTCTAGGATCTTTCCAATTAAGAAAGTAGACTACCACATCCTCCACTGTGGAAATCATTGAGAACCTTCTCCGCCTCCTCATGATTCATAAATCAACATAACAAAAGGTTTACCTCTTAATGATACAAATTATCACCCATAACAAGGTACCTCCTTTCATGATGGTGAATTCACTAACATTCATCTCAAGAGAGGCGAGAAGGGAACCATTGAGTCTAGAGATACACCATGATGTCTCCATACCACAAATAAAAAAAGATGACGAGGAATAATTTTCATTAGCTGATGATTCAGTTTGAAACCAACCCTCACTATCTTGGGGTAACTTTCAGTTTGAAACCAACCCTCACTATCTTGGGGTAACTCTGACATCAACTCTGCAAAAGATAGATATTTCTTCAATATGGAAGAGGAAAAATCTAAATCAAATTATTTTAGCATTACTATCCACTTGTAATACTTAACTATGATTATTGTCTAAGACAACATATGTTGCATCGGAATAATTCCCACAACAAATATCATTTTTATGGATTTATTTGACACCATTATGTCTCTAATGCCCATATCGCCTTTATAATGATCATTTGCAGTGATTTCTAATCTCAAAGCATATTAAAAAATATGTTTTTGCCACTTACACAAACTTTCCATTGAAATAAGGTTCTTGAACACATGTTGTGCCTATGAGAAAGGTTTTCGTACCTTGAAAAATGTGCAAAAAATTAATAAATACACAAAAATCACGTGCTCCTGAGCAAGGTTTATATGATCCATATAGTTGTAGCTCTATAAAACCTGTTACCAACTACACCCTCATTCTAGAGAAGTTATAAGTGATCATAAATTTAAGATTTTATTATTGTCAAATCATATTTTATAAGTATGAATTCTTCCTTTGGGTTTGAGGATTAAAATTCCAAATTTTATCAATCCTTTTCTTGGTAAGGAGTTGGAGTCCAAAAGTTGTACTAAGTGGCCCATAATTAGAGGAACCTAGATGATGTTTATGAAAGGTGATATAAGTGGAATATTAGGAACATTTTTAATCTATTGTTACTAATAATAAAATGGATATCTCTATCCCCCGAAAAAAAATGCAATTGTTCTTCTTTTATTATCAATTTCAATTTGTACGCAGAAGTGTGAATTAACTTGCTTGATAAGTTAGTTAAATTTAGTTATTTTTATACTTGCTTTCTTTATAACCAATTTCATTGAGAAAGATTGTTTTTTCTTTATGTGTAGGTTTCATAGAATGGATTGGAATGGTGACAAGTATAGTGTGGTCAATGTACAATATACATCTCAAGGAAACCACTAGAACAAGGTATTTTATTTATGTAACCAATAGTTAGTTATTGTAAGTAGTGAAATTCTAATTTTGGGAAATAAGATTGTTATTCTCCACATTTCTCTATGATAGTTTGACCCTAGCAACTAGGATTATTTTATCCACAACAATCTCACATTGAAAAATTATTTAATGTCAAAGTCATTGGACAACATGAACTACTTCTAAAGCCAATTTTTCAGCATAACAGTATTGTAACTCAATTCCAACATGGCCTTGGCATATATAATAGACCACATGATCTTTGTATTCATCATCCTCCTAAACCAAAACCATACCAATGGTTTTGGTGGACTAAAAAATGGGGTAGACATCAGGGGATTTTTCAAGGCATCAAATGACCATTACACGTAGCCATCCCGTACAAATCAAACTCCCTTCCTTAAAAAGGAAATGGAACCTTTTGTGATATCAACATAATTGGATATGAATCATTATAAAAGGCTTTCCTTTCCTTAGATACTATGTAATTGGTGACTAATATGGGGAAGGCCATTGGAATATTGCTTTCGCTTGAAATGAGTCTACATTGATTTTGTACTTGGGCACTATGAAACCAAGCAATTTCTTATACATGACATAAAATATGCAATTATGGGACCAAGATTGGGATGGATTCTCATATCTTTCCTTTTATTGAATAGTTAAGTCATCTAAATATTCTTTGAAAATATGTTTGATATCATGAAAATAATATGACATGGCCCACTGAAATGGGGATCCACCATTTTTATGGTCGAGCATTTTCATGTAGGAAAATGTAACCCAAGGATATATGAATATGGGTTTGTGTTGGTATTCAAGGTCGATATATATTTGATTGTAACCCAAAAAACCATCCATAATTCAATGCACTAATCGATAATTTAATCAATGAATGGCATGGGATAATTATCCTTTAGGCACATTTTGTTCAAATAATGAAATTTAGTGCACGCATGGATGGCCCGTTTCTTATTATCTATGGGAATGAGATTTGACACCCATTTAGTTAGGGGGACTAGGTAGATGAATCCAAATTTCATAATAATTTTCACATGTTTCTTAATGATAGCTTCCTTATGAGGTTTTATCGATCAAAATTTATCTTGAATAGGTTTCACATTCTCATAATTTTAATTTATGTTTCAATGATTTGGTGATTAATGTTTAACATCTATTAATATGACCATGCAAAAATGTCATGATATTGTTTAAACATAACACTACAAATTTGAACTTCTTTGGGAGAATAGTATGCTCCAAACATAACATTGTCAACTGTGACAAGTTTAGTGGAGATGTCAATTGGCATGGTTTTAGAGACTCTTCTCCATGTTTTCTTCTACATACACATTATGTGTTGGGATAAAACTTTCATACCAATAAAAATCTTTTGGGATAATCAAACATTTTTCTCCAACTTCCATCTTATCTAACTCGGGAAGAAAGTATGATTGATTATGAATATATTCTCATGGTTTCTCAAAATATGTCAAGACATCCAAAATAGCCTCATCTCATGGTAAATACCACTTCCAAAAAATATTATGAAGTAGGGGAGCTTAAATCCCAAATGGGTGAAGTAAACTGATCATATTCTTCCTAGGGTGGAAGAATTTGATCAACATCTATTGAGGTTGACTGAATATATTGGTCGGTAATCTCAGGTATAGACAATCACATGTCTAACTCTGCATATCCACTCTCTTATACAAGATCATATGGTTTAGGAACTATCCATGGGTCCTCCTCAAAGTAGGACATTCTAAATGGGACCAAGAGTGGTGAGTTAGTGGTGACCATCAAAATCATGTATGTTTGAGTAGAGTATTAGGTGAGGGAGAAAAAAAGTACCCATAAACTATGAGTACATACCAACACCCACATTATTTTACACCCGCATGTAATTGTATTCTATGGAGAATTTGGATCTTATAGTAAAGGATAATTTGGACAAAATAAATGACAACTAATAAATTTTGATAATTTGTCCCTAGTGAGTGAAACAAATAAATCAAAAGAATGAAGACACTGCAATTGTCATTACATAAGTCTATTTGTTTTCTTAAGAGGGGGTTGTAGACTAGTGGAGCATTGGAAACCTCATCCTCTATTGAGATAGCTTTTCCCGTTAGGTCAATAAGAAACGAGGGTATAATTCCATGGGGTATAAAAGAATGAATAGAAAATTATTTCAACATGGTTGTTGAAAAAACAATATTGGATAACCTAGGGATATTCAACATGACAAGAACCTCACACAGGTAGAAGGACCTTTTTCCACCACCATCCTAAAAATGTTTGTTTTGGGAGATGATACCTAAATTTAAATGTAGCTAGATGGGGAAGACTCGGCTTGGAGTTGTTCAAGTCAAATGTTATATAATAAGGATCAAAGCAACCAATAGTTGTTAATAATACCTTACAATGCATGGGAAACTTTTAAGGAATTCCAATGTGAAAATGGCAAGAGAAGATTGGTAAGGACCTTCCATAATACTATAGTTCCGAGCTTAATAGGAATTAGGGCTATGAGCATACCTTCTTAAAACACCTTTTGGAAGGAGAGGAATCATATCAACTACTAGTTTCTATATTTGAAGGGGGGTAATTATTTGTGACATGGATGCTTCTTTATCCTTGGACTAGGGTTAGGAGACTCATAATCATGAGCTCTAGCTTGGACATCAAAATAATTATTGCACATGTATATCCTCACATTTTATGTATTTCCCCCTCAGGGAGGGGCGTCTTTATTACTCCCTTTCATAGTTACAAGAGTAATGGAACTTCCAACAACCATTTGTTGGGCTTCAAGAAGAAGATGGTTTGTAAGAATGGTGGGTTTCTATGGAACATCCTTTTGCACCAAGAATCATTAAGCTCCATCCACTTTGGGCAATTGGTGAGTCAAATGGTCCTCCTTACATAAATTGTAAAGGAAATTTAACTTATTCTTCTCTTTCTTACCTCGACTTCCATTATTGTTATCATTATAAGCTACATGCCCTTTCTTTTTATTTTTTCCTTTTTTCTTTCCCATAGTTTATTGGCTACCTTTTGGATTAGAACATTATATTGAAAGTACATCAAAGGACTATGCATAGATTGAGGTGTTAGTATCGCCTTTAGAAACTACAAGTGTGTTTTAATACAAGGACATTTTTCCCATTTGGTTCAATGCCTAACTAGATACAACACTTTATATGGAACCAATCTCACTATCAACACGTGGTCTAGGTTTCATCTTAGCAGGGTCAGTTTCTGCACATAGAGCATTAGGTAAAATCTCGTAAAGAACCTAAGATTGAAAATAAACTAATTCTAATTGTTGGGCTCTGATTACCACTTAGTCGTCAGTAGTTACCTTTGATAGGACCACATATTTGGTAATATATGGTAGAAACAATTTCACAAACGAATCAACCATAAATTGGTTAGGGATCTCAACATTGATTATTTGATGCTTCCTTCTCCACTCATGATTATGATTAGAGATGTGAGTGGACATGTCTTGTCAAAATGATGTCAACAACTCAGTTTGTATCTCATAATGGACTAGTAATTAAAAGTGTGATGCAAAGTCACTATATGTTACACATTTAAGCCCAACATACCACTTTGTGTCCACCCCATTCAGGGTCCACTGGCATAGTCTTAATCGAATTCTATCATCCATTAGTGTGTTTGATGAACACCAAAGGTGGAAATTCATGACATGGTTCTATGGATCTTCTCTGTTTTTTCCTTCCAACTTGATAATGTTTGAATTTAATTTTGGATGAATTGAGGGCTAGTTCAGTTCACGCTACACCAATTAATTAGTCAACTTTGTTAAATTAGGTTAGATAAATGTTGCAAAAAATGACAATTGGGTTTGGGCAATGGAATTCCAATTACCTATATCATGTCCTAGCATTTCAATATTCATCATATTGCCACTATGTTGAGGTTTCAACACACCCTAAATTTTTTTGCATAATTTTTTGTACCACTTTGTACTCTTCTTATAGTTTAGTTTCCTTCTTATTCTAAAAATTCAGTTTTGATGAAGTTTCATGAATAACAAGTTTTGTTTTTGCCTAACTTCTTTGCCAAAGAAAAGTCAAATTTTTTCTAATGAAAAGGTACATTTGCTAAGTTTTAAATTTTTTATTTAAGATATTTTAGACATTCATTAGAAGAATACGTTTACTTTGCCTTTGATTAAAAGTTAAAATTTACATCAATCGTGTTTACTTTGCCTTTGATTAAAAGTTAAAATTTACATCAATCGTCTTTATACATTGGAGAACACTTTGAAATTTCATTTTTCAGAACTTAAAATCTACTCCAATCATATCACGACATAAAGTTTAAAATAATTTTGAATGTTTTTGGTTTAAAAGTTGAAATTTACTTCTATCATTGGAGTGAATTTTAACTTTACATTATTAAAAAGTTGGAAAGTTCACTAATTTGAAAGATAAATGTTGCTTCGATTGAATTTCAATAGAAAATTCAAAAGTCGTTGATTTAAAAGTTTGAAATCGCTTCGATAATAACGTTCATCAAACATAAATTAAACTTTTCTCAAGCTAAAATTTAAAATCACTTTCAATGGAAAGTGATAACCCTTTTTCTACAATTTTAAACTTTCTCGTATAAGGTTGAAAATAAAGTTTTGTTATGTTCTGTTGCATTGCATAAATAACGAAAATTACTGCATCACTCTATTTTCAAACTTTTATAAAACTCAACTCATGGTCTGAAATATGAAATTGGTAAAATGCATTCATCATGTATTGTTTCAAAATTTTCCAAATCCAATGTGTTTTCACTATTCTGATCCAAGAAGGTTCGCTTATAGGACCCCTAAAAAATCTCCCAAAGGAAAACCACTCACTATTAAGACCATGGAGATACACAAATGGAATCAAATCCATAAAAAATTATTCATGTCATTGAAATATCTAAAATAAAAGTTGAACCTGTGAAACCAATCTCTAAAAACACATAATCACAAATTTCTTTTCCATGACAAGGAGAGATTTACAAGAGAAGCCATGAGGAGGGTTTTCCTATTGTAATCCATCTCAGTGACCGTAAAATGAGAAATGTTAATGATATTGTATTCAATAACATGAAAATATCTCAGCTTCATTTTATTGTTGTAAGGAATTTAATAATGCCTTGTTTAGAAGCATTGGGTTCGATCATTTCACAAACTAATGTTAAACATAAAAAATAAATATAAATGATGAAGGAAGATGCATTATGTGTTATTAGGATTCAAAACTAGAGAAATATTGTAAGTTTCTACAACCATTAAAGCACATGATCATAGTATTTTTAGAACACTTTTGTGGAGAACATGCATAAAAAATATACCCATCAACTAGTGGGTAGAATATAAAAGGTTTTTTATGAAAACAGATGGAGTCTATACTATGACCAACTTCAGAGATCCCTACATATATAGAATGGATTTTATAGACAAATTATATGCGGAATACAATTCTATCTATTTCAAAGATACTTGGGTTCCATTTGCATACACAATAGTCACCACAATTGGTGCTTCAACTAGGTTGATATTCTATATCATTCCCTAAATATAATGATAAAGAAAGAATAGAAAGCTAAAGCCAAGGATAGGGTTGTCCCTACATTCCACATGGCTTCATACTTACTGGATGTAATTTGTGCCATCAATATTTTTCCTAGGATCAACTAGAGTTGACACATGTCATAACCCCTTGAACGTGTATATTGTTAGAGAATATGGGAGAACAAATATAACAAAAATTACACTAAACTATTTGATTTCTTCCTTGCACCTTTTTGTAGATTAGTCTTTTACAAATAGTGTCTCAAATTGAGTAAATAGGCAATTACCCCGATAAAGAATATTGGAAATTGCTATCTTCAAGAGGATACACTTATTTGAGAATTTATGGGGTAACTATATCTCCACATATTCTACCTAAATATGTCTCGAACAGGCTAATATTGGCTGACATTTCCTATTAGACCATTTTGCAAGGGTTTAATGCATCACTAGATACATACCCGAGGAAAAACACTTTCATTCCATAAAACATATACTCGGGACATTATGGATTAGTGAACTCTAAATAAACAAGGCAAGAAGCTAATTCCATGCTTGAGTACAAATTCCCACAAAACTTCACTTTAGAAGGAATGACCCATCTAGTTTAGTTATAAAACACAATGAGATGGTCTCTATTACTTTTCCTCACACACATGAGTAGTGGGAAAATGAAATCCCATATAAAATTGTCGCAGACTAGGAGGAAGTCTAGCTTAGATTAAAATATAAGGATTTTTCTTCATTCCATAGTTTTTCATCTAATGATCAATTGGAAAGAATCAAGTGAAAAATAGATAAGGTTGAGAGAATGATTAAAAAAGATGAGGAGGATAAAATAAAATATGAAGGAGATAGATTGAGAGAATAAGTAGAGCTTAGTAAAAAAGTTAAGAAAGAATAAATCAAAAGAAGACAACAAGAACTTAGAAAGAAGACTGAAATGAGAAAATAAGAGGAATATAGAATGACATATGAAGTAGCATATAAATATAAAAAAGAGTTATAGCAAAAACAATTATATGAATAAGTAGAAAAGATGAGAATAGAGGACAAACAAAGTTTAAGAGGATAAATCGAGTGGCAAGAAAAAGAAAAATTGGAAGCAATTGAAAAACCAATGTTGGAGGAATACAAAAACAAGAAAGAAGAGAAAGAAAAACTCCAACAAGAAGAGATAGATAAAATAAGGTATTCAAAAAATCCTACTAATAATGAAGGGGTTACATAAGAACTACAACCATCCAACCAATTTGAGAAACAGTTAGACCAACAAACCGAGGAATAGGCTATGTCTCTTTCAAGAATTTTCATTGACTTGATCATGGAAGATGTAGTTATTCCAAAGTTAGGTAGATATAAAGGTGGATGGGAAAATTTTGTTACAACACTTTTGGATAAGAAGGATGACCATAATACACATGAAGGGTAAGCATAGATGGAATAATCTCACAAGAATCCAACTTCTTCCAAACATGAGAAGACATTAGGCATATGGATGCATCCTCATCAATGATACCTCGATGAATAATTATGTTCTTGATTGTGTCTAGAAGTAGAAAGGGGATAAAAAGGGGAATATGTGGCTTAGCTTTGTTGATACAAAAAACTATCATCCTATCATCCAAAGGATATACTATGGCCAATGGAAGTAAGAATTCCTTTCATCGTGAAGGCCAATTTTGGAGGACTTATAAGGAGGATATAGTTGCATGAGATTGAGCTAGATAATATACTATAGTGTAGTTATGTGAATCCCATGAATGAGGGTAGGGGACATTCCAATAGAAAGGGGCCTTTGGAACCTTGGGGTAAATATTGACACTAGGTCAAGGACTCTACAAAGGTCCATTAGTGGTCAAAGATGGATGAATTGGGTCATTAGGTGGTGCTTTATGGGGCATGTCATATTGATGATATAAAGTATATAGGTTAATATTGTCTAAATCCATGTACAAGATTTGATAAGTACCATATCTATAAGGGTTGGAATTAGTAGGATGACTAGAAGGAGGGGATTCTCGTATGGATAAAAATCCTTATTTTAGAAAATGGTTTCACAATAGAGTTGTTTGCGATGAAAAAAAAGGGTTAGGTTGAGTGGTAGGTTGATTGGTTGTAGCACATGATTTCCTGGCCACTTCCTTCAATCAAAGAAAATTAGGTAAAAGTGGACAATCATGGGTGCAATTTCCATAAACACCACAAATATAGAAAGGGTGATTTGTGTGAAGCTGAGGTTTCTTCTCCTATTTTGGTTGGGTATTATTACCTTGATCCTAATTTCCAATATTCTAGTTTCCCCGATTGTTATTATTAGGATGTTGGTTTTGGTTCTCTTGATTACCTTAGTTTTGGAAATGGTAATTTTTCCCCCTTATCATTACTCCTTTTTTTTTATTAGTATTCTAATTAGGGGGATTAGGTACATTCTATTGAGCATAAACATATCCTTGAAGAGTAGGGGTTGGTTGACCGACATTAATAATATTTTCAAGTAGCGTGATTGGAGGAAATGAAGCTACTAGAAAAGGGATAGGAAATGGATAGTATATATTTATGGTTGTTCAACCACAAGAGGAAATAGTGAAATCATGTCCATCCACATGTTGGTGTATAAGGGGAATTGAATATGAGGTATTGGATCCCACTTGAGATATGGTATGGGAAGAATCTTGTTGGGGGGTGGGATAATTGTAAGGAATCAAGGGAGACTCTATAGGAGATTGAAATTTGAGGGTAAGAGGAATTAATCCCACCATATGAGGTACCATATGAAATAGGTCCAGGAGCATGGGGTTATGGATGGTTGTTTGATACAAAAATAACCAAACTATCAACCACATGAGATGATCTTTGTACAATCATGTCACTTGAGTGAGAGTGAGGGTAATTGTAAAGAATATTGTACATATATTATTGTTCCTTTTAAATGGATTCATGTTCATTCTTCGGAATGGTCATGGCCACATATTTGGAAATGGAAGGAAGGACTTCAAAAACCATTCCATCGGGAACCTATCATTAATATCAACTTTACAGAAGCCACATTGTTTATGCTATTCATGGATATGATCTATGATATGGGTGGTGATAGTTTGAAATTTTTTGGTGAGGATATCAATTCCTACATCATGGAACACTGGAAGTTGAAAGCAGGTTAAGAAGACCTTGGCTATGGAATCAAATGTTTTATTGGAACATGTTGGTTGATCAATGTACGATTTGGAAACAACGCTTGTGGGAGTGAATTGAAAAAACCTTAATAGAGTTGAGTCCTCTATGATTCTATTAGAGAAACACCAAATATTGAAAGACATGATGTTATTATAAGGTTCCTCTCTAGGATGACCCTCAAATTTAGGGATATTAAAGGGTAGCTTAGTTGGCATAGATAGACAGGTGGTATCATGCAAGATAGAATCATAAATGATTTTTTTCAAATTAAGGAGATTCAATCCCACAATGTAAGAAAACATGGTTGGGTTTGTGTTTGGATTAGTGCTATCATTAGTTCCCACCATACTGAAAAATAGTGTGGAACTCAGGTTAGATGAGGGTAAACAAGTTGAAGGGGCAATGGTTATGAGAATACCTACACTAGATGACCTAAAAGGAGATGAGGGTTCATAATATGAAAAATATGAACCTCTCAAATTATAAAGTGATGAGACTAAAGGTCTAGGATGATTTACCCCAACTCATTGAGCATGCGATAAAAAAATTCCAAGAATACTCAAGGGATGTAGGCCTCATATCCTATGAGAGTCTTCGTTTGGGTGAAATGATTCCTAGGTGTAAATAAATCTCCTAAAAGGAAATCAATCTATCAAAGGCTAAAGTCACTCAAGAAATCATTCAAGGAAAATTGATCAAACAATAATATTTTATTCTCAGGTGGTGCAACAAGTTATTTTAAGTGTGTTTGAAACAAAATATAGGTGACCTAATTGAATTTTTCTTTCCTATCAAAGAAAAAGACTGTTTCCTAAGATATAAATTAAGTTCGCTCAAATAAGCCCAAACTATGGAAAATGGCCCTCCAAACAACTAACACTAGAGTTTATGGAGCTAGAAGAGTGAAGGTATGAATGCGATAGTTATAACTAGGAGAAAAAGGGTGTTGAAATCCCAATGGCTCATAGAAATCTATCTCAAGTTCCCTTCCTACTGCAAAAACCACTTGAATAATAAACCTAATAGAATAACCATTAAGCTACCTCTTCACAGATATGTACAATAGGTTTCCTGGCCTTCAAGATGAAATCAAAAAATCGGGAGATATTCAATACTGTAACGTCCCCTAGCCCAAACGAGAGACATTACATAGTGGAATATACATAAAAATGGAATTTCTGCTAACTAAATGAATTCATTATAGTTACCCAATTTCATGTAGCTTTCAGCTACGAATTAAAACATATTTAGATACTATCTAGAAACATAAAATAGATGTATCTACAACATGCTAATAATCAACATGAAATGCAGCTTAATCATTGACACAACATCATATAAATCATTCTCAAATACACATGGTTCATGCACAACAATAACACATGTAAATAACACGGCAACAAGATAAAACACTTATCTTTAAACAAGAATTGTGAAACCAACTACTTGGGATGGATGTTCCATCCAACCATAGACTGAATGTTCCAAATGTGAATAGTCAGTCACCCTAGAGATGAGGATAGAAATCCACAAAAGAGGTTGGTCTCTCACAGTCCACTCACAACTCATAAATATCTCAACCCAAATGATATTCTCCTAAAACTATCCCAATTTTCCACCAGCTCTCTTCATATTTATCTATCCAACCCAAGGAATGCACAATTCATTTATCAGGGATAACCCAAGTAATGTGTCATTATTTTATCAGGGTCTCTCTAGCACATGCAACTAGGAATCTCTCAATTGGGAACTCAAGGGAAACTACTGCTAGAAAAACTATTAGCAAACCATCAACAATCACTTATTGTTTTAGTGCAACTCACATGAGTTCACTCTTTGGGCATGACAACCTGGCTCTTCATTTTCCATCTCCAATTACGCTCCAACATTCTCTAGAATTATTCCTCCATGGCTGCATCAGCCTCAAGCTCTGTTTCTTTCTCTCTCCTTTCTCCTCATGCACAAAAACTCAATGTGTAAAAATTGTTGTCCCAACCCATATGAATTTCCTCCCTTTGGATTTCCTTTCTTGAATCACACTATTCCCCAAGTTGATTGTATTCAATCCCCATGTTCCCAATAAATTTTGGATGTGACCACTCACACCCACCCTCTTATATGTATTCAATGATTGGCTTTGGAAACACTCAATCAGAAATGTGAAGGTTCATATACAAATAGAAAATTTAGGAAAATGCGTTAAATTAATATACATGGGTATTTCCTCCTTGGACCCCTCTTGTCCATTATCCTAGAAAGTCCCCTCTCTTGTGGATTAATTCACCCCTCATCTCTTGTCCATGTCCCCTTAGCATCTGGCATCACATTCTTTTATTATTAAAACATCGAAATAGAATTCTCATATTACATTTCTTTGGATGTAGCCACAAATTATATCTACACAAGCATTACTTAAACCGGGGATTATAGTGGGGATGTTAAATTCCCCCTCCCCTAAAATTTTGCGTCGTCCTTGGTGCACTCTATGCCGATATACATACATACATACATACATACATATATACATACATACATGCATACATACATACATACATACAATACATACATACATACATACATACATACATATATATATATATATATATATGTATGTATGTATGTATGTATGTATGTATGTATGTATGTATGTATTGTATGTATGTATGTATGTA
>ML779767.1:419579-457612 GCA_009831015.1 Picea engelmannii | reverse complement strand
CTCCACTATATCCCACTATATATATATATATATATATATATATATATATATGTATGTATGTATATATGTATAAATTACATCATAATACTTAGAAATAAAATTCTGCAATTTAACAACTCCAACAACAACTCCAACCAAGATCTCATATTCCCCTCAACTCACCGACCCAAGGAATGCACCATTCGTTTATCAGGGATAACCCAAGGGATGTACCATCCATTTATCAAGGCTAACCCAATGAATGAGCCATTATTTTATCAAGGTCCCCAATGTAGTTGGCTAGGACTCTGAGATGTGGTTTCAAAACTCTAGTTGTTCAAAGCAGAGTCTTGCATGATGTGTTCTTCAAAAATGTCAAAACATTGTGGGTATTCTTCCTGCATGTTTTCTTCATGCTCCCATGTAGAATATTCAGGACCATACTAGGTTCATTGAACCTTTACTAACACTATGTATTTTCTCCTGAGCACATTGAATTTCCAGTCTAGGATGCGTACTGGTTCCACTCGGAAATCCCCTTTATGCTCCACCTCGATCAAATTCCAATCAATTATGTCGTTAGGATCAAACAAATATTTCTTTAACAATGATACATGGAATACATTATTCACTCTCATAGATTTAGGAAAATCTAACATGTATGCAATTGGCCCTATATTTTCTAATATTTCAAAAGGCCTACAATATCTTGCTGCCAACTTCGGGAAAGTTACTAATCTTAAAAAGCTTCTCTTTTCATTCACTTTCAAAAACAAATGTTCTCACACTTTAAAATATCTGGAAACTTTGTTCTTGTCTGCATAACTTTTATGCCTATCCTGGGCAACCTTTAAATTCTTCTTTATCTTTTCCATATGATCTTCCATTTCTTTTAATAATTCTTTCCCAACAACTACTTTGTCTGTTGGATTATCTCAACTCATTGGAGTGTTACATTTTCTACCATACAATGCTTCAAACATATTCATCTTCAATGAGGTCTGATACCCATTATTGTAGGAAAATTTAACTAAATGAATATATTCTTCCCACTTTTATGGTTGATCCATCACATACATTCTAAGCATGTCCTCAATTCTTATGTTAGTCCTTTCTATTTTCCCATCTGACTTGGATGATATGTTGTACTAATATTTGAATTTGTCCCAAATCCCTTGAACAAACCCTTCCAAAAATTGGAAGTAAACTTTGGATCTCTAACTGAAATTATTTCCTGAGGCACTCCATGTATCCTAGCAACTTCTTTCATGTAGATATATGCAATATTTGTTGCCTTGTGTGTAGTCTTTACTGGAATAAGATGTGATGCTTTAGTCAATTATCCACCACCACCATGATGGAATCATGTTGCTTCACGTTTTTGAGAAGCTTGGTAATAAAATCAACTGTAACTAATTCCCACTTCCATTTTAGAATGATAAATAGTTGTAGAAAATTGGTTGGGTGCCTATGTTATGTCTTTAACTTTTAGCATTCTAGACATTTGTCTATGTAATTAGCCACTTCCTTTTTCATTCCCAACCAAAATTATTGTCTTCTTACTGCTGCAATTGTCTTCTGATATCCTGGGTGCGAGACATATGGAACATTATGAATTTCCCTTAGAATTGCATTTTTTAGCTCAATAGAATTCAACACATACAACTTACCTTTGTACATGAGAATTTCTTCTTATTTCAGTCCATAAAGATTAAATTTCAGCTGAAAATTCCATTGTTGTAATATCTCTTTTATTTTCACATACTGTTAATCTAAATTTGCTGCTATAATGATTTTGCCTTTCATATTTGTCTTGTACATGTTGATGGCTGCAATATGCACTTCATGAGCTCTCTTGCTAAGTGCATCAACCACTTGATTTTCCTTGTCCTTTATATTCTTTATTTTGAAGTCATATTCACCCAGGAATTTCAGCCATCTAGTTTTCCTAGCATTTAATGTTGAATGTCCAAACAAATTCTTCAGACCACACTGGTCTATCCTTAGATCGAATTTCTTACCCATAAGGTATTGCCTCCACATTTTTAGTGCATGTATAATCACTGCTAACCCCAAGTCATGTGTAGCATAATTCCTCTCATGCTTTTTATATCATTTTTTTCCACACTAAATGCATCTTGCTTTGATGGCCTTCCCTTTCCCTATGCGGACTCAAATTCCTCTTTTTTTCCATTCCATAATAAAAAATTCAAAGTTTTATACATATACGCGGGCCACAGTGAGAAAACTTGCATTTATGTAGGTTGATCCATTACAACCCATGTACATTGGGTTTTGTGCTCAAAAATTAAAAAATATGTCAGGTTTCCATACCATGTGTCGAGTAAAATATATGCTATCTATTTCGACATTAACTTGTTGACCCAGGGCTCGTAGGCTTCGAAGTGCCAACACTGTATGTGCAGGTCTAGAGCTCTAGTATATCCTAGTATAGCCTAATTTAATCTAATGCCAACAACACACTCTAATAATAAAACAAACTAAGGTGTGGAAATCAGTACAAGGGAAGAATTGAAAACCAGTATCGGAATGAGGTTTGGAACAAAATCTATTCTAAAACTTAAATTCAAACTTGTAAATCAGAAAAATCAACAACTACACTATGAAATACATGTTCTAGAAATGAAATCTATCAACTACTCTTCAAAGTCAGCAACTATACTACTATATTGAACAATAAATAATTTAATTAACTTATCTTATTGTACCTGAAATTGGAAATACCTAGCTACTGCATGAAATAAAAAACTATGCATTTTGAATCAACAACCTATGCTACTACATTAAATTAGAAATCTATGTTATTGTATTTTAAATCAACATCCTTTGATTAGACAACCCTATAGGGGTTAGTTTAATATATCCTAATTAGTCATTCCTAGCTTCTTAACAAGCCATTGATGCTTTAATTACAAGAATAGTTAAAATTACATATTGATGTGGATGAGTTAAATGAATATACACAGTGAAACTGTATTTAAAAAGAGTGAATAATTATACACAGTAAAAATACAATTAAAGAGTGCTTGCTATAACTGAGGTACAAAAGATAGATGATACAATATGATTGTTAATATATAAAGATATTTCTATGACACATAACCTAAATATATAACATGCATAAGAGAATTATATGTCTAAATGAACAACACAAGCAACCTGCAAGCGATTCATAAAAATAAATACAATTTCAGCAAGCAACATGTAAGTAATTAAATAAAAGGAATTAAAAGCCAAAATACAAATGTAAAACAATGAATAAGTTACCCACACCACTGGTGGGCCCCCCAGCAGGTCATGGCTACTCTCCAAGATAAAAACGCAGGCTTAACCAAATACAATTCTATCATTAATAAAAAAATGAAATATGGAACGAAAGTTGCAAAGAATATCTGAATTACACAATGAAACTCTTCTTAACAATTATGTTTTGGTATTTCCACTAATGGTGGTATTTATAAGAGAATTACAACTCGAGATATCGACCACTGGAAGGGTCGACCTCCTCTAAAAATAGAAAATTCATTAAATGAGTTGCTAATAGCTTTGGATTCTAGAAACTGAATGAGCCACTCAGTGATTAGCATAACTGCCTAATATGAGATGTCAAGAGCTCAATAGCTGGAGGCCACGAGGGGGCACAAAACCCAGGTCTCTGATTCACCCATCACATGCCACCAATGCAACAACTGCCACCTCCTCTGTGCTCTGAGTGTTGGATCGCATGCTGGATGGAGTGTCGGATCGCGTACCGGATGGAGTGTCAAATCGCGTATTGGATGGAGTGCTAGATGGAGTACTAGATGGAGGCTCAAACTGCGAATTCATCCTGTTACACACAGATCACATATTAGATCCTTATAAACATTAAATCAAACTGAATCTAACTCAAAACCATTGCAAAACATCAATTACACATACCTGTTATAAAGCCATGATGAATTGATACAAAATCCTTCAAAAAATTCTTCAAAATGGTTAATAACACATATAATACTGGTACAAAAAGGATTCAATCATCATCATAAAAAAAACAAATCACGAGACCAAAATTACCCCCACGCCTAAGGATTTGCAGGTCAAACTCCAAACAAAAATGAATTACCCAATATGACTAGACTTGCTAAGGAGGGGATGGATTAGCTTTAGAAGCTTCTCTCTCTTGTCCGAAAGAATTTGTCTTGGCCCTCTTACGATGTTTCAATTGTGCCGGAAGGATATGATTGTCATTGGTCATTTGATCAACCAATCGTTAGAGGGAATTCACTTTTGCTTGTAATACCACATTGTCATGATGGAGATGCCTATCCATAGTCTTTCTCTCTTCCAATTGTTGAAGCAACTAAGCATTTTCTTGTTGTAATTTTTGAATAATTGGGGTATGGTCAGATATTTCAGAAGAGGGCTTGGATCCCTTGATGGGTGTAAAGGCTCTATCAACTTCAAAAGATGATGTAGGCATCTGGGAGGTAGGATTAATAGAGTGCTTTTGAGAGGGAATAGGTTAATATTTTACTTCTCTATCAGGCTCAAACTCTTCTTAAAAAACTTCCCTGAGTCTTTTATGGGGGTTTTCATGATCGAAAGACATTTGGATTAGATCTGAAGTGCTTGGGGGTTTTATATTAGGCTCTCCACTTGCACTTCGAGTGCTTTTTTGAAAAGATCCCCCTTTGAACCTATTGGCTCCTCTTCTATTCGTATGGACAAAAGGGAAATATTGTTGAATTGCCTATTTTAACTTCATGGATTGAGGATCAATAGGTGTTGAGGGAATCATAGAATTATGAATAGGATTTTTAGTTTTCTTGCCCGATGAGGTTGCAGGGGAATCGACAAGTTTCTTGATCTTTTGTTCAGACAGAGAGATAGTTTGAGTGGGAGGGTTTGGAGTCTTTGGAGAATGAGGCTTGGATGGAGTAACAATACCTAAATCAAGTGATTTATTGCTGGTATTGACTGTAAGATGGGGGTTTGATAATTGATAGAGGAATTCATCCCATGTCTTCCCCTATTTTGTCAACTCGGTTATGACAAGCAATTTGATGAGGCCGTGGTGGAATAGATTGTTATGAGGATTGGCCACATTATTTCGTACTTGGGAATACATTTTCTCAGGACTTTTAAATAATTAGAAAGGAAAATTCATGGGCTTATTAAATTGGAAATGAGCTAATAGATGAAAATGGCAAGCTTTGAAAACATAGTATCTACCTTCACTATGTCAACAAAACATTGAAGGCACCATTGTAGCAGAATTTGAAAAGGACATAGATTATTTTCTTGGTAGAGTCAATGAACACCTGGAGATGCTCCTGAAAAATGCCAACAGGGACATCAAGCTTCAGAGACACATGTCCAAGCACTACTACATTAGAAAATGGATTAGGAAAAGTCAGTCAAAAAGTGTTTTACAAGACCACACTGCGCTTTTGACTATGTTTTTGGTAATCATTTTCAAAAGAGGTTTTTGACCAAATAAAGATGAATTTTGGAAAACCAAAGGAAATGTTCTCTAATGACATACCAAATCACAATAACCTCCTTCATTGTTTACACAGGTATCATATATTGAGATATATTCAACGTTCTTGGAGACCTATTTCAGAAAATCAAATTCTCCAATTTAATTTCCTGTTTTAGTCATTATTTTCAAAATAGGTTTTTGACCAAATAAAGATGAATTTTGGAAAACCAAAGGGGGTGTTTTCTAAGGACATACCCAATCATAATATCCTCCTTCAAGTTTTACATAGGTATCATATATTGGGATATGTTCAACTTTCTTCGAGGCCTATTTCAGAAAATGAAATTCTGCCATTGCATGTTTTTGGTCATAATTTTCAAAAGAGGTTTTTAACCAAATAAAGATGAATTTTGGAAAACCAAAGGAGGTTTTTTATAAGGACATACCAAATAATAATAAAATACTTCATTATTTACAAAAGGTATCATATAGTGGGATAAATTCAACTTTCCTGGAGGCCTATTTCAGAAAATCAAATTCTCCAATTTAAATCTTTGTTTTAGTCATTCTTTTGTGGCACATATTCCAAGAACATGTGAATGCATTTATCCAAACTGAGATAGGTTTGTCTTAAAAACAACCTTATATACAAAAAAATCTCCCCTTTTTGTAAAATGTGCTATGGTTAAAGAATTATTGCTCCATCATTGACCCCTATTGTTTCGATGCACTTCTATCACAGTCGTTGCGCTTTTGGACAGTTTGTTTTCAAATCAATTTTTAAGGGGTTAGATGTAGTTTTGTTTCTTGGATTAGTGACTTTAGAGTGTAGAGGACATCGTCATCTTTCCATTCATAATTTTTCATTAAAAAAATCATCGATAAAGGTGATGCAGACCCCCTATCCCCCCTCAGGGCTGTGCAACCTCCTGGTCAGGATCTTTCGGTTCGGGAGCTGAAATGGCTCTTCTGGTTCCAAAATGGAACCCTTTGAATGAACACACAGGTCCCTCACTAATGCTCGGTTGGCTTTTCGAAGTTCCAAGCGTGAGATCCCACGTCACACGAACAAGAGCTGTGACCTTGCGCTAAGCCAAAAAGGGTTCTTATTGGGGACCGGAACTTCACAAGTCAAGCGTCCCGTCCATTTGTTCTTCGAACCCCCAGTGGCCAAAATGCCGAAATGTCCCAGCACCGGTTCCTTTTGGTTTTTGAGTTTCACGAAATCAAAATGCAAGGGATATCTCTGCTCTTTGGGATCCCCAGTTGCCGAAATGCCGAAAATGTCTCGACACCTATTCTTTCGGGTTTTCGCGTTTCGGGGAATCATGATGCAAGGGTCCCGCTCCCCTGTCTTCGAATTCCCGGTTGCTGAAATACCAAAACACCTTGGCCCTCGTTCTTTTGGGGCTTCACGATTCGGGGAATCACGATGCAAGGGTCCTGCTCCTCTGTCTTTCGAATTCCCGGTTACCAAAATGCCGAAATGCCTTGGCGCTCATTCTTTCGGGATTTCATGATTCGAGGAATTGCGATGCAAGGATCCCGTTCCTCTATCTTTTGGGTTCCCAGTTGCTAAAATACCAAAATTCCTTGGCGCTCATTATTTCGGGATTTCACAATTTGGGGAATCACGATGCAAGGATCCCGCCCCTTTGTCTTTTAGGTTCCCGGTTGCCGAAATACCAAAATGCCGAAGTTCTTGGGACATCAAAAAGCCCTCACCGCTAACCTCCTCACAACTCCACCTTATCCAACTGTTGGCGGGGTTTCGACGTTTCTCGTCAAGGACTCTCCATCGTCTGTTCAAATCTTTGGGATCTCCCTTCTCGGATCTACGTAGTGTTAAAGCCTGCACTTCTCCCTCAAATCGGATGATCTGTGGGATCTTCCACCGCGATCCAACACTCGACAGTGTTCTTCCTCCTGAGCTTCTACTCACTTCATAATTAGAAGATTTTATGAGTCTTCAAAGACTCGGTCTTCATTCCTTCCAGGGAATGAGTTCCTGGATCTTGATAACACTTTCCGAAGCGTTATCCCTCCTGAGCTTTGTCTGGTTCAGACTTCGATTTCCCACGCACTCCTTGCGTCTGAGGTATTTCGATAACTCAGATCCATGGTATTTCTCATAGAGAAATTCCTCCTGATCTCCTTACATTCCTCTCCAGCTCGATGCACACCTTGTAGAGCTTCCAATGAAGAGAAACAATTGAAACTAGAAAAATTCACAGTTCCATCCCCTTGTTCATGTAAACAGAAAAGACAGGAAAATGCACACAGTCCACACACCATACATTTGGATCAATTTTCCATTCTGTTATATTCACAAGTGCCTAATGGATATAGAATACATCCAAAATTACAGTAACTCAAAAACACTGAGATCTCCTGCTAACTCGCAGTTCTCTCTTACAACTAATTTCTCTTTGTATTCCCGCCCTATATAACTGGTTGTACAAACTTCTACATAACTCAAAAATGTTTCTAAGGTTTCCCCTAGCTACTTGCCTACTCTAAATTCATCCTATGCTATCTTAGTTCAGTCGCATTCCAGAGCCGAAGTGGAAACTCCTGCTTTGTTTACAATTTTCAAAACGTGCCTCAAAGGGTAAGATTCGGCACCGGTTCAAGCATGCCTCCAAAGGTGAATTTCGGCGCTGACTGGAGGCAGATTTTGAAATCGTTTGTAGCTTCCCTTGTTGAAGTTCTGGAAGAACTCTCACATGTTGAGTGGTCCCACCTCTGTGCGCTTCCAACGATGCTCCTGCATCATACTCCCCTTGAAAAAAATTCATGGACTCCTGTCCATGAGTTCCTCTACTGACTTTCCCTGCTTTTGGATAGCATCTTCATTTTCCCAACTGACATCTTCTATTGGGAATCCCTTCCATTTGACCAAATACTCAAAATAAGTCTTCCTCCTAGTCTTCATGCCAATCCTCTGATCCAGAATCTTCTCCATCTATAGATTTTCTTCCACAGGCATCTACTTCTCCCATTGAATCTTTCCTTGATCTTCTGATCCTTCTATGTCGTCTTTCCTGTAAGGGGATAGGTCCGAGACATTGAATATGGGTGAAATTCCCACACCATATGGCAGCTCAATTTCATAGGCGTTTGCATCAAACTTCCTCAAGATCTTATAGGGTCCTATCTTCTTCATCTTCAATTTGTTATATGTTCCCCTAGGGAACATTTCCTTCTTGAGATGTGTTAAAACCTGATCTCCCACTTCAAATTGAAGTTCCCTGCGATGATGATCACCTATGTTCTTGTATTTTTGGTTATAACTCTATAATTGTTCTTTGATCCGACTATGGAGTCTCTGGATTTCAACAGTAAAATCCTTTGCTCCAACACTTCTGATCTCTCCCTATTCCAAGTCCCTTAACTCAAACACTCCCCTGGGTTGCATTCCATAGAGTATTTGGAATGGACTCCTTCCAGTGCTCCTATTTGGTGAGTCATTATATGCAAATTCTCCTTGTGGAAAAATCTGATCCCACTGGTTATGGTGTTCAATAACCAGGCTTCTCAATAAGTTTCCCAAACTTCTATTTACCACCTCAGTCTACCCATCTGTCTGAGGGTGATAAGTTGAGCTGAAGGACAAATCTATCCCCATCTTCTTCCACAACGTCCTCCAAAAGTGACCAACAAATTTTGTGTCTCTGTTTGAGACAATGCTCCTGGGTAGACCGTGAAGTCTCACAACTTCTCTGAAAAACAGATTTGCAACATGTGTTGCATCACTGGTCTTCTGGCATGGGATGAAATGTGCCATCTTTGAAAATCTATCCACCACCACAAATATGGAATCAAATCCTCTTTGTGTTCTTGGTAGTCCCAACACAAAATCCATGCTTATTGCATCCCAAGGCCTCTCTGGTATTGGCAATGGTTGATACAATCCAATGTTTTGTATTTTCCCCTTTGCATGTTGGTAGATCCTACATTTGTTCACAAACTTTATCACCTCTATTCTCATACCTTGCCAATAGTATGAACTGCTCAATTGTGCAAACATTTTATCATGGACGAAATGTCCAACCAATCCTCCACTATGCTTCTCCTTCAGAAGATTGTCCCTCATTGAGCATCTTGGTATGCACAATTGATTTCCTCTGAACAACAATCCTTCCTGAACCATATAATCTGTCCACTGACTTCTATCTCTCAGTACAGGGCTTGTACATGCTTTGTAGGCCTCCCTGAAATCTGTATCATGACAATACATATCCTTAAGGTGTTCAAACCCCAAGGTATCCACCTAGAATTCCTGCATGATCAAACATCTCCTGCTTAATGCATAAGCAACCTTGTTAGCATTTCTAGCAATATGTTTTATGAAAAAAGTAAAATTTTGCATAAATTCAACCCATTTTGCATGCCTCTGATTAAGTTTTTCCTGTATGGTTATCAATTGTAAAGCTTGGTTATCGCTATACAAGACAAATTCTTTTGGGACAAGATAATGTCTCCATTTCTTCAATTCTTGAATTATGGCATAAAACGCCTTGTCATATGTGGAGCATTTCCTCTTAGTCTCATGCAACTTCTCGCTGAAATAGGAAACATGAAGATTGTCCTAACTCAGAACTGCTCCTATTGCAACTCCACTTGCATCACATCTTACCTGAAATGTCTTCCCAAAATTCGGCAAGACCAGAATTGGTCATTCTATTATCCTCTCCTTCAGTATATTGAAGCTCCTTTCAGCCTCCTCTGTCCATTTAAAAGACTTTTGCTGCTTCTTTATTGTATCCATCATGGGTGCACAAATCCCACTGAAGTCTCTAATGAAATTTCTATAAAAACTTGCTAAATCATGAAATCTCCTTACCTCAAACATGCTCCTTGGTGACGACCATTCTCTGATCACTTTCACCTTCTCTGGATCCATCTTCAGTTCATTTGAAGAGATCACGAAACCCAAATAAATGAGTTCTATTTTCATAAAAGACGACTTCTTCAAATTGATCAACAACTTCTCCTGTTGTAGCCTTCTCATTACTAGCGTTAGGTACCTCAAATGCTCCTCTTTAGTCTTGCTAAATATTGGTATATTGTCAAGATATACAACCATGAACTTGCCAATGAAATCTTTCAGAATTTCATTCATCAACCTCATAAAAGTACTTGGGGAATTCATCAAGCCAAATGGAATAACTAGCCACTCATACAGACCTTCATTTGTCTTAAAGGCTATTTTCCATTCATCACCTTCTCTCATCCTGATCTAGTGATATCCACTTTTCAAATCTATCTTAGAAAATAAATTTTCTCCACTTAAGAAATCCATTAAATCATCCATTGTCGGTAAAGGAAATTTGTACCTAATGGTGATCTTGTTGATGGCTCTCGAGTCTATGCACATTCTCCAGCCTCCATCTTTCTTTGGGCTTAACACAGTTGGTACTGCACATGGGCTCATGCTTTCTCTGATCAAACCCTTATCCAACAACTCTTGGACTTGGTTCCTCACCTCCTCATTTTCTCGAGGTGTTAATCTATACATTGCTTTGTTTGGAAGGCTTTCTCTTGGTATCGAGTCGATATGATGACTGATACTCCTGATGGGTGGCAATGAGTTTGGCAGCTCATCCACCACTATATCAAAAAAATTATCCAGTAGCTCTTGAACTTCTTCAGGAAAATCATACATTGACGTACTCATAAGGATGACTTTGGGCTTCCTTACCACAGTGAACTGCATCTCTTGTTCTTCCTTGACTTCTTTCAGGAGTTCCTTCCCACTCATGAGAAGTATGCTTGTGTTGGCTTCCTCTTTCGCTCCCTTCTCCTCCATTGGAAAAAACATATGCGTCCTACCATTCTTCTCCAATGTATATGTATTCTTCCTTCCATCATGAATGGCATTTCTGTCAAACTGCCATGGTCTTCCCAACAAAATGTGGCATACATCCATGGGAATTACATCACATAGGATTTCATCTCTATATCCTCCTATTTTAATTTCAACTAGGCATTGTTTAGCGATCGTTACCTGGTGTCCTTTTTGCAACCATGAGACTTTGTATGGACTTGGATGTGCATTTGTCTTCAACTCCAATTTTTCCACCATCTCTATGGATACTAGGTTGTCATTACTCCCACTGTCAATGATCACCTTGCATACTTTATCCTTAGTATTGCAAGTTGTCCCGAAGAGATTGTTTCTCTGCACTGGATTTTCAATTTCTACCTCTGGCTTTAAGAGAAATTTTCTCAACATCAGGGATGCTCCATCCTCTACTCCTTCTGCCTCAACATCTCTTCATTGTGCTTATGAAATGTGAGCTTCTCCTCCTTCTTTTTCTTGGGACATTCCCAAGACATGTGTCCCATCTTTCCACAGTTATAACACCTTACTCCTCCTTGGCCTCTTCCTCTAGAAGAGTTTCTTCCACCACTCTGTCTCCCTCGTGAACTTCCTTATCATTCCGAGTGATTGTGTGGTTTCTCAACCTCATCCTTAGACTTTTGTGCTCTGTCATGGTTAAATCCCTTGATCTTGCTTAGGACCGAGCTTTTACCTCTTCCTTGCTAGTTATGTTTTCTGGCCAGCTTCTCCTCTGCCTTCAGTGCAAGATGATAAGCATCTTCCACAGTCCTAAATGACATCATGCTAAGCTTTTCCTGTATCTCATATCTCAATCCATTTATATATCTAGCGACTTTCTCTTCGTCTCTCTCTTGTTGTCCAATTCTGATGTTCAACCAGTAGAAATCCTCGGTGTACTCCTTGAATGTCATCCCTTTTTGTCTTGGGTTCTATAGCTTGCTGAACAGATTGATCTAGTAGTCCTTGGGTATGAAATTAGCCTTCAGTTTGGCTACCATCCTATCCCAACTCTTTATCCTCTGTTTTCCTTTACTTCTCCTCTCAGCCTGCAGTTCGTCCCACCACAGTGTTGCATGCCCTTTTAGCTGGGTGACTGCCTGCTTCACCTTCTTCTCCTCATCGACATATTCATAGTCGAAGTGTTTATCCATGGACCTTATCCAGTCCAACAGCTCTTCAACATCTAGATTACCCTTATACATAGGGACCTCTATCTTTGCTCTGCCTCCCAATCTGGCAATTGCTCTCAACAAACATTCTTCTGCAACATCCTCTCCTGCAAATTCTTCAACCTCAACCTCTTCACTTTCCGCATCAATGACATCCCCAACATCAGGTGTTCTTCTGAGTTCTTCTTCCATTGTCTCCAATCAGGCGCGAATCTCTCGCATCTCCCTCTCTACAACATGGTTAGCTAAAGGCGGTTCTCATCTTCTTGGCAACATTGTGTCGACTATCTGTCACACACAGAGTATAGCTCTAAGTTCTCTGTTTCCTTCTTTTCCTCCATTGCCTGAATTCTACAGACAAAAAACTAAGGCTTTGATACCACCTGATGCAGACCCCCTATCCCTCCTCAGGGTTACACGACCTCCCGGTCAGGATCTTTCGGTTCGGGAGCCGAAATGGCTCTTCTGGTTCCAAACTGGAACCCTTCAAATGAACACATAGGTCGCTCACTAATGCTCGATTGGATTTTCCAAGTGCCAAGTGTGAGCTCCCATGACACACGACCAAGAGCTATGACCTCGTGCTAAGCCAAAAAGGGCGCTTATCAGGGACCGAAACTTCACAAGTCAAGCGTCCTGTCCCTTAATTCTTCAAACTCCAAGTGGCCGAAATGTCGAACTGTCCTAGCACTAGTTCCTTCGGGTTTTCATGTTTCATGAAATCAGAATGCAAGGGATATATCTACTCTTTGGGATCCCTAGTTTCTGAAATGATGAAAATGTCTCGACACCTATTCTTTCGGGTTTTCGCGTTTCGGGGAATCACGATGCAAGGGTCCCGCTCCCCTGTCTTTTGAATTCCTGGTTGTCGAAATACCGAAACACCTTGGTGCTCGTTCTTTCGAGGCTTCACGATTCAGGGAATTGTGATGCAAGGGTCCCACTCCTCTGTCTTTCGAATTCCCGGTTACCGAAATGCTGAAATGCCTTGGCGCTCGTTATTTCGGGATTTCACGATTCGGGGAATCACGATGCAAGGATATCACTCCTCTGTCTTTCGGGTTCCCATTTACCGAAATACCAAAATGCCTTGGTGCTTGTTCTTTCAGGATTTCACAATTCGAGGAATCATGATGCAAGGATCGTGCCCCTCTGTCTTTCGGGTTCTCGGTTGTTGAAATACTGAAATGCCGAAATGCTTTGGATGTCAAAAATCCCTCACCGCTAACCTCCTTGCAGCTCCACCTTATCCAATGGTTAGCGGGGTTTCGGTGTTTCTCCTCAAGGACTCTCCAAAATCCGTTCATATCTTCGGGATCTCCCCTCCCAGATCTATGCAGCGTTAAAGCCTGTGCTTCTCCCTCAAATTGGATGGTCTGTGGGATCTTTCGCCGCGATCCAATGCTTGACAATGTTCTTTATCCTCATCTTTTACTCACTTCAGACTTAGAATATTTTCTGAGTCTTTGAAGACTCGGTCTTCGTTCCTTCCAGGGAATGAGTTCCTGGATCTCGATAACACTTTCCGAAGAGTTATCCCTCCTGATCTTTGTTTGGTTCAGACTTCGATTTCCTGCACACTCCTTGAGTCCGATGGATTTCAATAACTCAGATCCATGGTATTTCTCGTAGAGAAATTCCTCCTGATCTCCTTATGTTCCTCTCTGGCTCGATGCACACCTTGCAGAGCTTCCAATGAAGAGAAACAATTGAAACTAGAAAAATTCACAGTTCCATCCCCTTGTTCATGTAAACAGAAAAGACAGGAAAATGCACACAGTCCACACACCATACATTTGGATCAATTTTCCATTCTGTTATATTCACAAGTTCCCAATGGCTACAGAATACATCCAAAATTACAGTAACTCAAAAACACTGAGATCTCCTGCTAACTCGCAGTTCTCTCGTACAACTATTTTCTCTCTGTATTCCCACCCTGTCTAACTGGTTGTACAAACTTCTACATAACTAAAAAATGTTTCTAGGGTTTCCCCTGGCTACTTTCCTACTCTAAAATTCATCCTATGTTGTCTTAGTTCAATCACATTCCAGAGCCGAAGTGGAAACTCTTGCTCTATTTACAATTTTCAAAACGTGCCTCAGAGGGTAAAATTCGGCACCGGTTCAAGCGTGCCTTCAAAGATGAATTCCAGCGCTGAGTGGAGGTGGATTCTGAAATCATTCATAACTACCCACATTGAAGTTATGGAAGAACTCTCACATGTTGAGTGGTCCCGCCTCTGTGCGCTTTCCAACGATGCTCCTGCATCAAAAGGCCTCCAAATCATCCTCCAAAGTTGTTGCTCTTTTTCTACAATTTGTTGGCATTTCCATGCTTTCCTATGATTGTTTCATAATATTATAACAATAATTCGAAGTTATTTTCTCAGTTTTGGATGAAAATTTCATTTTATGTTAAACCTTATTCTGATGAATGTATTCATGATCTCATTCCCATTTTGAAACTCATCTCATCTACCCTATACACAATGACAAATCCTAAATGCTACTGAGTATACCTACCTTTCCCCATTCTATCTTTGCAACTCATCTTTTGGAAACCCCAACCTACCTCCCTAGACCTAGAATCTCATTCAACAAACTCCAAATCAAAACCACACTCAGCTAAATACCTAGCCTAATACATAACCACTTAGCCTTGTTCCTCTATTCATAGGTGTATAACACAGATATGTAGTGAGTTTAACAATGTGTTATTGATCTGTAATTGTAACAAAGAACCAATTAAGAATTATTCCATTATATAAACATAAAAATGAATAAATAAAATGCACAATAGGATTATAACACACAATGATGTCATTGGTATCTAATTAACATTTCAATAAAAAATAACTACAGATATAATAGCCCATATCATGAAAGAAATATACATAAATTTTACAAAGATTCTACTTCTTCTTCTTATGGATTATAGCTAGGCAATATTTATCATTTTTCAGCTCATGAAACCCATCCCCCACTCCTAAGTGTTGTGACACCTCACAATAAAAAATACAGGGAACTAGTCAATTCTCCCAATAGCCTAAGATTTACAGCTTTCCAAGTGTAGAGATAAATTTCACACATAAGTCTGACGAGACAGTTAGAATATGGCCCCACCTATAGGATAAACCATCCTACATATATTTAAGAAGAGGTAGGGGAGAGAGTCTTAAGATAGTCTTAAAGCTAGTTCCCAATGGAAGAGTTATGGAGTTCATTGACCTTAGCTTAACCATGCATACTTCTTGTCATCTTTATCTAAAAGTAATTTCGTACATCAAGACAATTTTAAGATTTAGGAATTGTATTTTTTTTTTTGTCAGATTATAATCCTCACTAGGTAGAATGCCCCACTGCCAGCAAGCCTATTTAGTACTACGACGGGTTTACCTTTTCATACCATAGGCCGATACTCGCTGCCAACAGAACTATTCAGTATCCCGGTGGGTTATCCTCTTACACCCTCAAAGATTGGTCCACCATCTTTTAAGATTTTAATATAAATATTTCCTTTTGGCAAGAAGATGGGGAGACAACTTTGAAAATTTTATTTAAGACTGGGATGGTATTTATGTTAGAGGATGACTCTCCTTTATTTATTCTTTAGACATTGTCCTGATGTAAGGGGTGATTAAGCGGATGTGTCCTATCTAAAGATATGGTATAATCAAGCATTTTTAGTGTGTAGTGGATGACACCATTGCGAAAGAACATAAAGGCATCTTTAGGCTCAACTCACTTTTTTTTTTATTTTTAAAGTTATTGTGATGTTTCCATGGATAACCGCTAATTAAACCTCCCTGTTATTCTTTAATAAATATACTTTACTCACTTACTCAGGGTTCTTGGGAAAATTGTACGAGTAACCTCTAGGTTTGATAGATAAGGTGTCACTTCCTTTTATCCTCTAGTGGTGGAGGTTACGAGCAATTTCCATTAAAGATGCCTTCAGAAAACGAAGATGGAAATCTTTGCAAAAATATGGTTAATTTATAGCAAGTCATTATTTTATTGATGTTGTTGGCCCTTGACTAGGTTTTGTTGATATCTGGTCAAGTTTGAACTATTTTTGGACTTCGACAGCCTGTCAAAGGAGGAGTGCAATATGAAGTAGAGATCATGTGAGCTCAGCCCCTTTTTGGGTCCTTTTTGGGATGTGGGAATATGTAACGGGAATGGGATGTCGGCCCATGGGTTTACCCATGTTTATGCCTATTTTGTAATATATATTTATAGATGCTTAGGCTAGATAGAAGGGGGTGAATCTATGTGATGTGAATGTATGCTAAGTGAAAGTAGAGTCTGTGAGTGCTTTGTGCATGACTGTAAGAGACTTGCAGAGCTAAGTGTAGGTCCTTGTAGCATATTGTGGAAGGCTTAGTATTGTAACACAAGGAAGAAGGATCTAGCAATATGCACACATATTTTGTCCTGTGCGGAGTAAGGTTTTTGAGGCTTTGTTCTTGTAACCGATTGACTGAAGACAATAAAGAAGAAGAGTTGGTGGACGTAGCCCCAGGGTGGGGGTAAACTAGGTAAATACTGTGTTGTTATGCTATGTGCTTGTCTTAATGTGTCTATGATTCTCTTGATAAGTGATTTGATAGATATAGATAAACCTGTTCATGCTTTGTGCTAATGATGTGTAAGAATGTTATATTTGACTTCTATGAATGTTCTTAGTGCTTTCTTCTACTATATCTGATCCATCTGTTCGTGCTAAGTACTTAACTACATTAGATTAGTGTGAATGTTGTGAAGCTCTATTTTATCAATGAAGTAGGTATTGATTGCATATTGAGAATACCCTCAGGAGACTGAATTACTTACTCTAGATAAAGAAGAGGTATTACCTCTGAATCCTAGGAAAGAATCTCAATAGCGCACAGTGACTATGTCAAATGAAGATAAGAATCAGAATGGAAAACGACATACCGAGACAAAGCTCACTGGAAAGAAGGCTAGAAAGCTAAGTAAGAAAAGGGCTAAGATTGAAAAGTTACAGAAAGTAACAGAGGGAACTTCGCAGATGGAAAAATTGCACAATTGGAGCTTTGCCAGGATATCAGAATAGCGACACTTGGCACTTCGCCATGGAAAAGTAATATAGTTGTTGGGGACATTATAACCATTCGATTGAGGCTCCAAATAGGCAGAAAGGAAATTATGGTTCGTCATCAGACCATTGGACCACGCCATAACGGACAGAACAGGGTTAATGGAGGCTTCATACCTGTTGCGAGAGAACCGTTGTTAAGTTACCTATTTATCCCATCGCGCCACGCACCGAGAACAATTTTTCTAATTGAGAATTTGAGCCCACAGACTAAGTTGAGTTTATACCGTGATAATCGTGCTTCTGCTCTCTCTCTCATTACTGTGTCTAAGATACCCCCCCGAACCTGAGATTGTTAACCCTGAGTGTGTATGTCAGATGAGTTGAGCACTACAAAAAGAGTTGTTGAGGAAGATTTTATTGACCCGATGAATGAAAGAGTCATGTTAGAGAGAGGATTATCCACAGGTGTACAAGCATCATCCACGAGAGGACTTTCAGCCTCTTTGTCAACTTCTCAAATCGGACCATCCTGACCATCAGATGAGAAGAGAAATAAGCACAGGGATGACCTCTCAAATGCTAAGTTGATTCCGAGCATATTACCTACCTATATACCACCTTTGAGTGGTGTTGTAAATTGCGACAACGTACCTAGATATTTTGAGTACGCCTTGGTCACTGTGTACCTCCCGAAGGGGATATGCGTAGTTCGCGTAGACCAAGAAAATATTGCATCGTTGAAGTTTAGTGAATTCAACCTCGGTGACAGGAAAGTTTACAACATGCTCACCCCACATAGTACTTGACCAGAACAAAGGGAAAGAATTCAAAGATCATCCCTCAGTCATGGACCCATAACCTCACACAGTCCACCCTGCTAAACGTTATGAAGATTTCACAATTTAGATGACACCACAAGGTGAATACGTGTGTCAAATTGCTACTTTCTTTTTATCATGGAGGTTATATTTGGTTAAACCATCACATAATAGGGGATCCGATGTTGATAAATCAGATCAACAAGCTTAGTATGCAAGGCCCTGACCCACAAGATTTCTATCCCGAAAAAACCATGGATCGTGCTCTATCTCAACGGATCAAGGACACCTACAGCGATGTCGAGAAGGGAAAAAGAGGCTACAAGGTAGCCTATATATAGAGTGACACAGTGCACCTCACCTGTCAATTGATTGCAGGAAATTTAGTACGAAAGAACTGACCCACCCAAGTGACTAGTTTTGTAGTTGACCTCCCAGGGAAGTGCGCGGAGTGCCTACAAATGAATTGGGTGAAGTACCTAGTGAACCAATTAGAAATTGACTGTAGAGAAGTGTAAGATCAAGGGTACGAATTTCACTTCAGCTGGCTATTGATCCTGATTGCTTTCATTGTCTGGGAGATGCCATAAGATGCGACCTTCTCGGACATCGATCCCTTTGAACCTTTGGCCATGAAGTTCAGTACATTGTGGTACTCCAGTGACATGAATAAACAATGGAAGTCAAATTTCATGTTCCATACATACTACAAACAGTTTAAGGTATCCATACAGTCTGCACCTCACATAACTCTGAATACTTTACATGGGTTTCGACCTTTGATGAAATTCAGCGCAGATAGTCATTTCATTTATATTACAGCGCGTGCTGATGAGCATAAGAAACAAATTCAGTCCTACTATAAGCTGACAGAGGAGGACTTAGAGGAGATCACCAAGGAATGGTCGATGAACCTCCTTATTCCAGCAGACCCTATGGAGATATCCGATATAGACAGTCCAGAAACTATGTCAGATACACCAAGACCTAGAACGTTAAAGAAAACTAAAGAGGTTAAGGATTTAGACAGTGCATCCGTGAATACTGCTTCCATCTCACCAGAGAAAGGAGGTGATGGCGGAGAGATAGATGGCACAGAATTTGAACAACAGAAAGGCAAGGTTACACTGCCTAGAGATGAGGATGAACCCTCGAAGAAAAGGAAGGTTTCCCCTCCAAAGCCTTCCTCCCGGAAGAAATCAAAAGATTCTATGACCAAAATGCAGACTATCCTCACCTCATATGACTTCGATTTCATTATATCGGCCCTAAATGATGCTTCACTATAGAGAGCAGAGAAACAAGAGGCTAAGAAGGAAGCAATGTACAATCGAATTGAGGCTGAGGTCCAAGGGGTGCAGCAGGCACTACAGTCCAACTGCACAGTCTTCATTGCACCTCTACCATTAGGAACACCAGAACTGGGAGATGATCTAGATCAACTCTACTGAATAGTTGACATAGTTGAAGTTCTCCTTCGATGAGAATAAGAGGAAATAATGCAAGCCACCCAGGATTTGAAACAAGTACATGGAGTATTTGTCGAACAACGTAGTGCTATGGAACAAGAAAATCTTTCTATGAAGAAAAATCACAGCTGCAGCAAGGCAAGGAACAATTACTAGCAGAGAAACTTGCAGTAAAGGAAGTGGTCAATAGAGCACTTCGCTCTATGACAGTCGTAGAAGTAAGGGCCAAAGAAATAGTTCCACAGAAAGTAGCACAACTTGAAGAAGTGATCCAACAGCTACAACAATGCATAGCATATTTATAGCTACGTGCAGTACCCGAGACACCTCAGGATGTAAGAGACCGAAGGGAAGAAATCGCCAGGAGTGCAATTGAGAGACTGAAGGCTCTTGCCAGGGAGTGCAAGTAGTTGAGTAACCACAGTGCCCAAACATATGAGAACCTCACCGAGAACCCATAATTGTAGGCACTCGTGTCGCAACTCCAGGAAGTGAAGTAGCATGTAGTCACACTACATGTGCAACTAAAGGCCCTGCCAGCTATAGATAGAATGAAGAGGTCTCAAGAGAAGTGCACCACCCAACCACAGATCCATACGATTGAAATAAAAGCTATGGAAGTCACTCAATGGCTCCAACTAGTACAAGATAAGGCGTGCCAATTGTTCACAGAGATCGAGAGCTAAGGAGTAGAGCTAGAGCAGGTTGTTAATGCAGCAGAACAACACCTAGAAGGGCTAGTGAATGACGTAGTAATATAGGAGTTCTCCGAGCAAGAGGTTGTAGCACAACAGTAGGTCGAAGCAGCTCGAGCCAATATCGAGGCGTTCAAAGCAGAACTAGTCAGGCCATAGTGACTCGGGACAAGTCACAGGTGAGTGTTGGGGCCCTGTTGTCCCTAGACCAGGTTTTGTTGATATCTGGTCAAGTTTGACCTATTTTTGGACTTCGAAAACCTATCGAAGGAGGAGCGCAAGACGAAGCAAAGATTGCAAGATCTCTATCCATTTTTGGGTCCTTTTTTGGATGTGCGAATATGTAACGGGAATGGGATGTCGGCCCATGGGTTTACCCATGTTTAGTCCTATTTTGTAATATATAAATAGACACTTAGGCTAGATATAAGGGGGTGCATCTATGTGATGTGAATGTATGCTAAGTGCAAGTAGAGTCTGTAAGTTCTTTGTGCATGATTGTAAGAGACTTGCAGAGGTAAGTGCAGGTCCTTGTAGCAGATTGTGGAATGCTTAGTGTTGTAATGTAAGGAAGAAGGATCTAGCGAGCTGCGCAGATCTTCTATCATGTGTGGAGTAAGGTTTTTGAGGCTCTGTGCTTGTAATCGATTGATTGAAGACAATAAAGAAGAAGATTTGGTGGACATATCCCTAGGGTAGGGGTGAACCACGTAAATACTGTGTTGTTATGCTATATGCTTGTCTTCATGTGTTTATGACTCTCTTTCTAAGTGCTTTGATAGAGATAGATAAATGTGTTCATGCTTTGTGTTAATGATGTGTAAGAATGTTAGATTTGACCTCTATGAATGTCCTTAGTGCTTGCTTCTGCTAGATCTGATCCATATGTTCATGCTAAGTACTTAACTACATTAGATCATTGTGAATGTTGCAAAGCTCTGTTTTATCAACAAAGTAGGTATTGATTTCATATTGAGGATATGATGGTGCTAAGTACTCTATTAAGTATCATAATCACAGATCTGTATCCCAGCTAAGGTTGCAGACACCCAAGTCTCGCAACCACCCCTGCCTCTACCTCAAGTGAGACTTCATCTGCTTTGCATATGTTTCCAAAAGGGCTAGTAGTTAGGTTTTTGTTGGTGTGTTGTTGTAGCGTTGAACCCTGGTTTTTCCCTTGTGCCAACAGATGCTTAGAAGACAACAAGGTTCAAATATAGAAATATTTTTAAAGGAAAATACTTCCTTTTTGTTTCCTTGAAATTATATACTCTTGGTGATATAAACACTTGCAGATTTCTTCTAAAACTGTTTGTCAAAAACCACTCTAAAATATAAAAAATTGATGAGATCAATGAGATCAAGTCACGGGAACATGTATCTCATAGTTATTTTATTAAAAAGAAAATGTAAAATGAGGCTACATTAGACTTTAAGCTAAACTAACAACATGTAGTTTTTATTTACTATCCTACCCTACCTAAAAAGAAAGAAAAATTGTTATTCAACTGTAAGAACTTTTCCAATGTAACCATGTGCGAAGAAAGATAGTATACATGCCCATATCCGCATATGAAAAAGTTACTGCAATGATTATGTGGATATGAAGAACCAACCAACCTACTTGTTTTGGCATCAAAAGGTGTTGAAGAAGAGAATAGTATTGTGGCCTGATGACCTCTTGAAACCAAATTTCAATGTAATCTTGATGTTTATCAACAATAATTTATGTGTTCTCCTTCATCATGCTATGCAGATCCTCTTCTTCTGGATGATTGATTTCTGAAGTACATAAAGGATCTATTGAAATGGATGTTGAGAACTCCTCAATCTCAGGACTTAGTGGTTTCTCTCCACCAGATGTAGTCCACAATTTTTCTTCTTCCTTCGCAGTTTGACAAGGAAAAACATTTTGTATCTCATAGGACCTTGATTCTTCTAATATTTACGGAGAGGTAGATACACTTTTGGTTGCTGCAAAAATATGTTCTTCTTGAAAAGAAGAAATCTCAGATGCTGCTAGGATTTGAGAAAGTTCCCTCAAGCTAATGGTTTCTTCTGAGTTCATTATGTTGGTTGATGGATCCTGCCTCACAAAGGGATTAGTGTCTAGGGTTCTTAAAACACCCAAAAGTTTTATTTTATTTTATTATTATAGAATTTTTTTTAAGTTTTTAATCACAACTACTTAAAAGGTGAAAGACATATTTAAAAAATATTTGCGCAAACCAAACACACCACACTTGCAATAAATCACACTTACAAGAAAGAAATCAAAGCATAAAATAAAACACGATTGCAGGAACGAAATCAAACTCACACATATATGAAAGTAAACACACTAGAAGGAAAAATAAACACACTTTGTGAAAGGGAAGCACACTTGCATGAAATATATAAAACTTGCATGAAAGAAAATAAAAGAAAAAACTCTTGTGGTAAAATAAGCATACTGTCAGGAAAACTAAATTGCAGGAAAGTAAACACACTATGCAGGAAAGAAATCACGCTTGCGGAAAATTAAATTGCGGGAAAGTAAGAGAAATATGCAAGAAAGAAAGAATGCTTGTGGGAAAGTGAATTGCAGGAAAGTAAACAAACTGAGAAAAGTAAACAAAGTAAGAAAAGTAAGGAAAGTTGTAGAAAAAGTAAACACTCTTGTGGAAAGGGAACAACAATGCTTTGGAGAGACCCATTAAAATGGATGCGCAGGTTCTTACCTCTCATCTTAAAGTTTCTCCTCCCCCTTGTTGTGTAATTAAAGGCAACCTACCTACCTAATCTCTAATCCCTTTTAGCACCTCCCTGAAAACGGCGCAAAAAATGTCGAGTAAAATATATGCTATATGTTTCGACATTAAATTGTCAACCCGAGGCTCGTTGGCTTCGAGGTGACAACACTGTATGTGCAGGTTTAGAGCTCTAGTATAGCCTAGTATAGAATAATATAATCAAATTCTGTCAACACGCTCTAATAATGAAAGAAACTAAGGTGTGGAAATCAGTACAAGGGAAGAATTGAAACTGGTACCAGAATGTGGTTTGGAACAAAATCTATTCTAAAACTTGACTTCAAACTTGTAAATCAGCAAAATCAACAACTACACTATGAAATACAGGTTTTGGAAATGAAATCTATAAACTACTCTTCAAAGTCAACAACTATACTATACTGAAGAAGAAATAATTTAATTAACTTGTCTTATTGTACTTGAAATTGGAAATACCTAGCTACTGCATGAAATAAAAAACTATGCATTTTGAATCAGCAACCTATGCTATTGCATTAAATCAGAAATCTATGTTATTGTATTTTAAATCAACATCCTTTGATTAGACAACCTTGTAAGGGTTAGTTTAATATATCCTAATTAGTCATGCCTAGCTTCTTAGCAAGCTATTGATTCTTTAATTACAAGAATAGTTAAAATTACATATTGATGTGAATGAGTTAAATGAATATACACAGTGAAACTGTATTTAAAAAGAGTGAACAATTATACACAGTAAAAACACAATTAAAGAGTGCTTGCTATAACTGAGGTACAAAATATACCCGATAAAAGATGATTTTGAATATACAAAGATATGTCTATGACACATAACCTAAATAGATAACATGCATAAGAGAATCATATGTCCAAGTGAACAACACAAGCAACCTGCAAGCAATTTATAAAAATAAATACAATTTGAGCAAGAAACCTATAAATAATTTAATAAAAGAAATTAAATGAAAAAATACAAATGTACAACAATGAATAAGTTACCCAGACCACTGATGGGATCCCTAGTAGGTCATCACTACTCTTTAAGAGAAAAACATAGGCTTAACTCAATGCAATTCTTTCATTAATAAAAAAATGAAATCTGGAACAAAAGTTGCAGAGAATGTCTGAATTACACAATGAAACTCTTCTTAACAATTCTTTTTTGGTCTTGCCATGATTGGTGGTATTTATAGGCGAATTATAGCATGAGAGGTCAATCACTAGAAGGGTTGACCTCCTCTAAAAATAAAAAATTCATTAAATGAGCTGCTAACATCTTTGGTTTCTAGAAACTGAATGAGCCACTCAGTGATTAGCATAACCACTTAATCTGATATGTCAAGATATCAGTAGTTGGAGGCCACGAGGGGGCAAAAAACCCAGGTCGTTGATTATCGCATCAGGTTGCCAATGCAATAACCGCCAACTCCTCTGCGCTCCGAGTGCTGAATCGCGTGTTGAATGGAGTGCTAGATCGCGTACCGGATGGAGTGTCAGATCAGGTATCGGATGGAGTATTAGATGGAGTGTCGAATGGTGTACCGAATGGAGGCTCGGACTACGAATTCTCACTGTTACACACAGATCATGTATTATATCCTTATAAACATTAAATTGATCTGAATCTAACTCAAAACCATTGCAAAACATCGATTACACATACCTGTTATAAAGGAATGATGAATTGATACAAAATCCTTCAAAAACTTCTTCAAAATGGTTAATAACACATATAATACTGGTACAAAAAGGATTTAATCATCATCATAAAACAACCAAATCACAAGCCCAACCCCATTTCATGAGATCCATGATCGTTGACCTTCCATATATTGGTGTTGGCACAGGGGCAGACTCGAGGTTCAATGCTACAACAACGCACTAACAAAACCCTAACTACCGGCTCTTTTGGAAACACCTACGAAGCATATGAAGTCTCACCCAAGGTAGAGGTAGGGGTGGTTGCAGGACTCAGGTGTCTGCAACCTTAGCTGGGACACGAATCTGTGATTATAATACTTAATAGAGAAGTTATCACCGTTAGTTTTTCATTGTTTAACCAATATCTACTCCGCAGGGAAAACAAAGAATCACAACATTCACCCTGATCTAAAGTATTTAAGAACTTAGCATACATAACTGGATCAGATCTAGCAGAGTCAAGAACTAAGCACATTCACTTATATCATATCTAACATCCAAATTCATCATAAGCACAAAACATAAACAAATCTATCTAACTATCTATATCAAGCACTTAGCAAATAACACATAGATACATTGAAACATCGCACATAGAAGAATAACACAATATTTACGTGGTTCATCCCCACCTTGGGGATACGTCCACCAACTCTTCTTCTTTATTAGCTTCAATCAGTAATCTACATGCACAAAGCCACAAAAACCCTACTCCACATAGGACAAGAGATCTGTACACACCTCGCTGGATCCTCCTTCCCCGAGCTAGGTCTAGCACAAATCCTTTCACATACTACTACAACCCCTTGCACTTATCTCTACAGTTTCTTACAATATGCACAAAGAATCTACAAATAATACTTGCACTTGGCACTTATCTTATCGGCTTTACATCACATAGATGCCTCTTTTCCTCTCCTTACATTTCCTAGACATATATTTATACATTACAAAATAGGCCTAAACATGGGTAAACCCATGGACCGACATCCCATTCCCATTACATATTACCGAATCCCAAAAAGGAACCAAAAAGGGGTCGATATCTCGCGATCTCTGCTTCGTCGTACGCTCCATCTTCGACAGGCTGTGAAAGTCCCTAAATAGGTTAAACATGACCAAGAATATTCCAAAACTTGGTCAAGGGCCAACAAGCCTCCAACACTCACCTGTGACTCATCCTGAGTCACTCTGGCTTGAATAATTTCACTTCGAATTCCTCGAGCTTGGATTTAGCTGCTTCGACTTGCTGCAATGCTACAACCTCCTATTTAATGAATTCTTGAATGACTGCGTCGTTGATAGGTCCTTCTAGACGTTGTTCAATTGTAGTGGCAACCTGCTCTAGCTCTACTCCTTGGCCTTATACCTCTGTAAAAACTTGATAGGCCTTGTCTTGTATGGGTTGGAGCCTCTGAGTTACTTCCATAACTCTACTCTGGAGAGTGTGGATTTATTGTTGTGAAGTGCGTTTCTCTTGGGAGTGCTTCATTATTTCCACAACTAACAAGGACTTCAGTTGTGTCTGTATCTTTTCGGCTTGATACTTTGCCTCTTGGAGCTGCGACTCCAGTGCCTTCAATTATGGGTTATTTGTGAGTTTTTCATAGGTCTGGGCACTGTGATTGGTAAGTTTCTTACATTCCAGGGTAAGAGCCTTTATCCTTTCAACTACACTATGAGTGGTTTATTCTCTTTGGTCTCTTACATCTTGTGGGGTCTTAGGTACAGTGTGTAGCTCCAAATCTTCTATGCGTTGTTGTAGCTGCTGGATGGATTCTGCGAGTTGCTTCACCTGTTGTGTAACTCGGTCTTCTACCTTGATTTCTACGACTGTGACAGAGAGAAGTGCTCTATTGACCTCTTCTTTTACTTCAAGTTTCTCTGCGAGCAACTGTTCCTTTTCTTGTTGTAGCTGTGCTTTTTCTTCATCAAACTTTGCTTGGAGAGAAATTTTTTTCTTTTCTGCAGCATTGCGTTTCTCTACGAGTACTCCTTGTACTTGTGTCAAAGCCTGGGTGGCTTGTGTTGTTTCTTCCTATGCTCGTCGAAAGTGAGCTTCGATTGTATCAACTAGATGGTGTAGTTGAGCTGACTCATATCCCAATTCTGGCTCTCCCGACACAGGAGACTGCGCGACTGGACTGTAGGGCCTATTGTACCCCTTGGAGTTCAGTCTCAATTTGATCATACATCGCCTCTTGCTTTGATTCTTATTTCTCTGCTATTTCCAATGAAGCATATTACAGGGATGCTATGAGGAATTTGAAGTCATCGGTGGTGAGAACGGTCTACATATTGGTCATGGTGGCCTTCGATTTCTTTCGGGAGGAAGGTTTCGGAGGTGAACCTTTCCTCTTCTTCATGGGATCGACCTTGTCTCCTTCCTTCTGTTCGACTTCTTTTTCATTCAAATATTCGCCATCACCTCCTTTCTCTGGTGATATGGAAGTAATATTTATGGATGCACTGTATATCTGTTGGACCTCTTTGGTATTCTTTGTTCTGCTAGGTCTCAGTGTATCCTGCGTAGTTTCTGGGCTGTCAATGTCGGATATCTCTGTAGGGTCTGCTGGAATAAGGAGGTCCATCGACCAGTCCTTTGTGATCTCCTCCAAGTCCTCCTTTGTTAGCTTATAGTAGGATTGAAGATGTTTCTTGTGTTCATCGGTGCATGTTGTGATGTAAATAAAATGCCAATCCACGCTGAACTTAATCAAAGGCCGAAACTGGTGTAGGGTGTTTGGGGTCATGCGAGGCTCCGAATGTATGGCTATCTTCAGTTGATTGTATTAGGTATGAAAAACAACATTTGATTGGCACTATTTATTCATGTCGCTTGAGTACCACAGTGTACTGAACTTCGCGGCCAACGGTTCAAAAGGATCGATGTCCGGGAAGGTTGTACCTTCCGGCATATACCAAGAAACAAAAGCTATAAGGATCAAGAGATAGCTAAAATGAAATTCATATCCTTGATCTTGTGCTTCTCTGCAGTCGAGTTCCAATTGGTTCACTAGGTACTTCGCCCAGTTCATCTAAAGGCCTTCTCTGCACTTCCCTGCGAGGTCAACTACAAAACTAGTGACTTGGGTAGGTCAGTTCTTTCGTACTAAGTTCCCTGCAATCAATTGACAGGCGAGGAACATTGTGCCACTCTAGATAGAAGATACCTCTTAGCCTCACGTACACCTCTTGACATCGCCATAAGTATCCTTTATATTTTGTGCTAGAGCGCAATCCATGGCCTTTCCTGGGTAAAAATCCTATGGATCAGGTCCTTGCATACTCAGGCCTGTGATCCGATGTTTAACATTGGATCAACTATTATATGATGGTTTAGCCACAAATATCCTCCATGGTAATAAGACAACAATAGCTTGACACATGCATTCACCTCCTGGTGTCCTCTAAAGTGAGGAATCTGCATGATGTTCAACAGGGTGGACTGTGCGACGTTCATAGTCCATGAATGGGGGATTATCTTCAATTTTTCCGCTTAGTTCTGGTCAGGTACTTATGTGGGGAGAGAATGTTATATACTTTGCGATCTCCAAGGTTGAATTCGCTAAACTTCAATGCTGGAATCTTATCTTGGTATGCTCAAACTGTGCGTATCCCCTTCGGGAGGTACGCCATAACCAAGGTGTATTCGAAATCTCTGGGCACACTGTCTCGATTTACTGCGTTGCTTAGAGGTGGAATATAAGAAGGTAATTGTTACACATCAAAATTACTCATTGCGATGATGGCCTAGTGTCGTCATTACCGAATGTTGCAAGAGTCGCATTTTGCCTACATGTGTTGCAAATAACATACTGTCGTCTTGCCTATGTTGTGTCTCGGACAAAATTATCAAGAACACTTACAAGACACCTCAAAAGACTGGTTTTGAAGAGGAGAAGTCATTTGAAAAAGAGTACAAGTATTTTTCCATGGAAAAAACCAATAAAAAATAAATTTTGGAAGGCAACGCTCCCTTATACACTGTTAGGGAGTGCCAACGCTATGTGACCTCTTTTGGGGGAGCGTTCCAATGCTTTGTGCCCCATTCCGAGGGAGCGCTGGCCTTTTTTGAGAGAATCTTTGGATTGTTGAGAGAAATCAGGGAATAATCCCTTGATATCTGGAGTTGGTTGGATTTGGATATGAGGTCAAGGCTCGATCTTAGGGAAGATCCACAACTAAAGGAGAAGAATCCTCAACTTATCCGAAGAATATCTTAAGTGTTTAGGCCTCTCCAAGCCTATATAAGGAGACCTCTTCATGGTGAAAGGGGAGACATTGTGAAGCATCAAACTTATGATTTCATAAGGGAGATATCATTAAAGCATCAACATTTTGTGTGTGGATTATTTGAGAAAGGGTCTGGACGAAGAGAGCTTGGTGAAGCTGCTGTACCTACATCCATGGATGTAATCATCTCACTTTGTTTTCATTAATATAAATCTATGCTTGGCCTGTTTCCTTTAAAGTTTGTGTACGTTTCATGAACTTGTTTCTTTCATAGATCCATTATGAAGCTAATCATGGTAGAGTAGAAAGTATCGTTGTCGTTTATCATTGTATTTTAGGACCTTTTGAAGAAATTGGAGATCAATATCAGCCTGGATTGAGCAAGGAAAAACATTGATAAAAAGGTATTTACCCCTCTTCCTTCTTCTTCTTTGAATAATTTAGCTTCATGCAAAGGAAAGTCAGTGTCTACAATAGAAATTTTTTGTCTTGGTCTTAGGAGTCTAGAGCCCAAGAGAGAATCCACTTGTCTGTAGGGGGATTTCTCTGTAACAGAAATTGGCGACTCCACTCGGGAGGGACATTGATTTATGTATTCTTTTCCTAGGTATTATCTTGGGTTTTTATCATTCTTTGACATTCTCCATACCATGTCTCTGATTCTTGGATCTGTTGATTGGCTCTTTATTTCATCATATTCACTCTGATTTCTGAGTTTGTTCGAAATTTTGATTTTCTGGGCATTTTTCTGAAGTTTCAGAGGCTAGCGCTCCCCTGCCATTTCTACCAGGGCACTGGCACTCCCTGTTGGTATTACACAGGCGTTGGAATGCTCCAGTGCCCTTTACACCGGAGCGCTGCCCCTTTTCTGTGAAAAATCTTCTAGCTTTTCATTCTTTGAGTTCAGTTTCTTGTTGTTGGGACTTGCTCAAAGTCCCTACAACCTCAGTACATATTTTTCTTGGCCTTCAACACTTTTCTTTCTGAGATTTGATCACCTTTTGTTTGGAATTTTGATATTTTCTCCTTACCTTGAAGTCACTCTTTGTCTTTGACAATTTAGAGTCAACTTACTGTTTTCCTCTCACTTATCTGACTGAGTGGAAGATTTTGTGAGGAAATTCAAAGGTCTATGCACCATTCCATTTGATCTTTGAGTTCATCTTGTCCAAGCCTTTTTACATATTTTTGAGTTTTTGGTTTTCTTTTTGCAAGTTTTGTTATCTTTGTCTTTCTTGTTTAAATCACAACGAGAGTGTGTTTTTGTTTGTGTGAAACTTGCTTCTGATTGTCTGAATCTCGTTGATCTTAAAGTCTAAATGAAATAGGAAGATTTACATCAAATTGATTATCATTCACACATGAAGAAAAAGGATACGTTTTTCATGATTGTTTTTGGATATTAGAAAGGAATTCTATGAAATCTTTTGCATTATACTAGATTTGATTGAGAAATAATTGATTGAGGATTCTGCATCTTAGTGTTTGACAGTGAAAAGAACATTCTTCTCTTTCCCTTAAATAGCCATTCATTGAAAGAAAAGAATGTTTATCATTTCTTATTTTTGGGGGATTGAGTCATAATACCATCAGTTTCACATTCATACACCCTTGAGTAAAGAACAACTACAAAATTAATGCTATTTAAAATTTATCTAGAACATTTTGTTTTTAGAATCTTCCACCAACATTAGAATAGGATTAGCACTTTGGATCAGGCTATGAGTACAACTCTCCAAAGTATTCAAAACAAACATTAGCATCTTTCCATAGGAAGAGAAAATCCAATTGTTGTATAGGCTTTCTAGGATCCCCCTCTCAAACAGGGGTTACGCACAAGGTCACATTCGAGAGAGTTACAAAGATTATCCCTTTGTTGTTCAACCGTTTGTAGTGGTTAGATCGTATATTGAGGGTTCTTCTTGAGGTTCAACTGGTTTCATTTGATCCTAGTGCTTCGTGAACTCCAAATCCATTCAGGGTCCTCTTGAGTTCTACCAGTCCACTTGTCCTTAGTTCTCTCGAAGGATTTCAGACTTATTATCCTGCTCATACGTTCAGACCGGACTATCAACTGGAGCCACCCAGGGGCTGACTGCAAGTTGGTGTCCTTATTAGCCATAATCTTTAGGTACTTACATAAGGTGACGGTGAAGGGAAGTCTCATTGCACCTAGAATAGATGTTGGTCAAACTCACTCGGGCTCCTTGGTAGGTAAATCCACAATTACTATGTGGAAGCTTTCACCAAGGTGTAAGTCCATTAAGCAAGTTTCCATCGTAACTGTTCCACCATATCCTATCCCTTTCTTGACTTGATCACACGACGTTGGATTTCATCACCAACTAGTACAGTCATCGAAAGAAGGTTTTGTTTTCTTGGTTTGATTCCTAGATTTGATTAGTGTATGATGTTTCTTTTTCATTAGTTGGCCATAGATTTTTTCTGTCGACATTTTTCTGCCAACATCGACCCTCCATGCCATTCATGTAGGGTACAATGACTTCCCCCAGAAACTATGGAAGATTCTACCCCTTTACCCCCTCATTCTATGGAGGGTTCTCCTCAACAGAGCGAGGTCCACGACATTATAAACTCACAGGAGGAAGTTTCCACCTCTTTAGAAAATTTTTGAATTGTTATGGATCCTATGGAGGCTTTCCGCATTCCTGCGGGATATGAAAGGCATTTTCTCCAGCTGAATTCAGCCGGAGAACTTGTTGTCATTGATCCTTCTGACATTCCGACCGGGTCTCATTCAGGCCCTTATGTCGGAGACCCCCTTTGGATTGTTGACATTGTTCTAAGCTCACCTCGCATGGTGCGAGACCTTTACAGATTAGGAATAGGCGTTGATATACCTGTCATATCCCAAATACCCGAAACATCTGTTACCTATACCATACCTTTAGATCATTTTATTGGTACAACCATTAGTTCAATCACATCGTCCATTGGTCTGAACATGCATTATGTCGGTCCGAGTTCCACTATTTCTCTCCATATGGCCCATTCTACGATGGTCCCTCACATTGCGACTATTCCCATCAGTAATGTGGTGGTTAGACAATCTCCCATTGGTACACCACTATCATGTATGCCTTCTTCGTCACTTCCCCTTCACAACAATCCGGAGGTAAGAAAAAGACAAAGAACAAAAAAAAAAGAATAATAACAATGAACAACCTAAAACTCAAAACCCACGACCTACTAATGAAAAGAAACCATAGTGGAAACCAAAGTTCCAATGTCTTATTTGTGGTGATGATCACTACACTCGAGATTGTCCACATCGCGATGAAGTGGCCAAACTTTTCAAGGGGAGTTACCAACCTGCCATGCTAACTTAGCCTTTTCCTCAGCAACAATCTATGGTTGCTCAAACCCCCTCTCTAGGGGGCAGTTCCAGCCACCCTTCTCATGATAAAGCCTCGAAAAGTGACCATATATATCTATTTAATAGGATTGATTTAACCACCTGCTCTACGATCTACGACACACCAGTCAAAACTTGACAAAGGAAAGGTCACTAACGGTTCTTTACCAGATCCATCACCATCCTACATTAACCCTCCATCTGTCAGTCCTACGTTTGGATCTATTTAGATCGAGAAACCTACGTTCGACTCTATATTACGCCCTCCTAAGGGCACTATCCGTAAATCTACCTTTAATCCTAGTTCGCGTGCTGCCTAGAAATACAACATTGTTGAAGATTTGGCTCAAGCACCGTGTGCTATGTCTGTGTTAGAAGTTCTACAAGACTACTCTAGTCAACATAGAATGCTCTTGGCTACTATTGGTGCTTTTGATCCTGAGTCGTCCAAAAATATCATGTTTAACCTGGATAAGTTTACATATCGACTCTCTCACCAACTTGCTTTCCAAGTTGATGTTTTTGTTCACAATCAACAAATTCACTGAACTATTTTGGATGAGGGAGCCTCTACTTGTGTCATGTATTTAGCCTCCTAGAAAAGCTTGAAATCACCCACACTTAACAAATCCCCAATGATGTTGCGTGCATTCGATGGGAGAGGTTTTCATCCTCATGGACTATTATAGTCCTTAGCCATTCAGTTAGGTGGAAAAACTGTTACTGTTGATGTCGAGGTGGTCGATGCTCTAGATTACAACCTGTTACTTGGAATAAGTTGGTTTTATGTTATGACTGTTGTTTATTTGTCAGTATTTCGATGTGTACAATTTCCTCATCAGGGAAAAATTGTCACCATTGATCAGTTAGATTTATGTACACCCGATGCTCGCGCTCCCGTTACCAACAATATTCCATTATTGGGAGATCACAAGATCACGTATGAAAGCATTGGTGTTGGCTTGTTGAAATACTCTAGCCTTATGGGTACCTTCCCTACATCACTTCCACCCACCACACATCATGTTGCCACAATCAATATGATTTCCACTATGGTTTACCAATCCTTGGAATCATCTAACCCTTGGATTGAACCTAGTCCGTTGGAGTTCGATGCACTAGGTGACACCATGCCACTTAGTCTAGACAAAACCTCATATGTTTCTATCCAATATGCCTCTCCCTCCTCATTAACCAACATCTCTTGGCACCCATTAGTTACTCGATGCCATCGTGGTTAAATTCCTTCTCGTATGCGATCGACTATATTTCCCAAATTTTTCCTTCCAATGAATCTATTATGGAATTTTTTAGCATCGATGACTTACCTTGGGATGATATCCATCATCGATCATATTTTATTCCACCTCTCGAAGAAATTCGAGAATACATACACTCTGTATTCCCTCCTAATGTTATCGATTTTCCACAATCTCCCATCCTCACACAAGATACTCTTTCTTAGGGGAATTTGTGAAACATTTCATCTACGATCGTTATTGACATTTTGATCAATAAAGGTGTCATGGAAAACATTAATCTCGGTGCTAATTGTTCACCTGAGGAAGTGGTCTCTTATATCGCTTTATTTAAAGAATTTTGCGATGTCTTCGCTTGGAGCTACGAAGAGATGCCAGGGATTGATCCATCGATCATTGTGCATGAGATTAAAACCTACCTAGGTGTAAAACCTGTTCAACAAAAACTCCGCCCAATCCATCCTAAGAAGACCACGGCTATTATTGAGAAGTTATTGAAATCTGGCTTCATTTATCCTGTCCCCTTGACAGAATGGGTTTCAAACATTGTTATGGTTACTAATAAGAAAGGGACCATTCATGTCTACGTTGATTATACGGATATCAATAAGGCTTGTCCGAAATACAACTACCATACACCCTTCATCGACCAGATTATTGATAATTGCACTGGAAGCGTAATTTTCTCTTTTATGGATGGATTCTCTGGGTACAACCAGATAGACATTTTACCTGCTGATCGACATAAGACAACCTTCATCTTCCCATGGGGAAATTTGGCCTATAGGAAACTACCATTTGGCCTTAAAAATTTTGGTGCTACATTCCATCAATCCATGTCATATGCTTTTCATGATATCAAACATATTGTAGAACCTTACCTTGATGACTTACCTACCCACTCATCCAGTCGATCAGACCATTTTGGTCATCTACGGGCTATTTTTCTTAGATGTTGGTTCTACCTTATTTGTTTGAACCACATAAGTTTATTTTTTCTATCGAATCAGGCCGACTCCTCAGCTTTGTTGTCTCCAAGGATGGGATTTGGGTGGATCCCTTAAAAATTAAGGCTATCCTTGCTTTACCTCCACCTAAAAATCTGACACAACTCCAAAGTTTGTAGGGGAAAGCAAACTTTCCTCACCATTTCATTTCTAACCATGATGAGATTACAAAAGGATTTATGTGATTGTTGTAGAAAGACACCCCTTTCCTTTAGGATGACACTGCTCAACGATATTTTGCTTCTCTTAAGCATGCATTGACCAATACACCTTTGTTGCATCCTCCGAACTATACGCAGGATTGTATCCTTTACTTAGCAGCCTCTACTTACAATATTTCTATGGTGTTAGTTCAAGAGGACCCTATCGGTGAGGAACATGTGATATATTATTTGAGCAAGAGTCTATCTGGCCTCGAGCTCTGATATTCACATGTTGAAAAGTTGGCTCTGGCAGCTATCATCGCTGTCCAGAGATTCTATCATTACATTTTTCTACGCACCACTACAATTATCACGGACTCTAACACCATGTATCACATTCTGACACGTCAAGTTATTGGGGGAAAATATTCTAAATGGATCATCATCCTTCAAGAATTTGATCTTGAATTTGTTAAGTACAAAGATAAAAAATCTTTGGTGTTTGCGGAGCTTATCTGCGACTTTCCCCATGTTGATGATGATAATAAGCCCAAAGATTCTCTCCCCGATGATAGTTTGTTCCCCATCAGCATGTCTGACCCTTGGTATGGATATATCCTTCTTTATCTCCAGACCCAACGCTTTCAGCCTAATATCTCTCTTGAAGAGCATTGTCGTATCCACCATCATTCTCGTCACTACCTTATTGTCAGTGACACTTTGTATTGCCATGGTATTGATACTATCCTACGGAAATGTCTGACTCATGAAGAAGTTGAATGCATCATCAATGAATTTCACCTTGGATTCTGTGGCGGTCACCTTTCTGGGATGGCATCAACCCAGAAAATTTTACGTGCCGATTACTTTTGGCCCTCAATCTTCAAAGATTATATTGAGGTCGTCAAAGAGTGCCCACCCTACCAAGTTTTTCAAAACAAGGCACACACCCACCTTGCTCCGCTACATCCCATTATTTCCATTGGCCCCTTTTCCAAATGGGGCATTCATTTCATGCAGTGTAAGCCTACCTCAGCCCAGGGGCACGGTTATATAATCGTCGTCGTCGATTACTTTACAAAATGGGATAAGTCTATGCCTACCTTTCTGAATGATGGTCGTAATACATCTCTTTTCTTTTTTAACCACATCATCACTCATTTTGGTGTTACACACGCCATTTTCAATGATCATGGTTCACACTTTCAGAACCAGATGATGAGTGAGTTGCATGCCAAGTTGGGTTTTCGCCATGAAAACTCATCCCCGTATTATCCTCAAGCTAATGGACAAGTTGAAGATATCAACAAGGTCCTTAAAACTATGATCCAATGGATGGTATGGGAAAACAAGACATCTTGTAATTTACAACTTTTATCCACTCGCTGGGCTTATCGGACCTCAGTAAAAACTGCTGCTGGATTCACTCCCTTCCAACTAGTATATCACATAGAAGTTGTTTTTCCAATCGAGTGCAAAATTCCCTCACTGAAACTCAAAGTAGAACTCCTGACCCACACTTCTGCTGAAGAAAGGATGTTTCTTACACTTGACTAGGCTATATGAAACATGTCGTGATGTTTCTATTGTCAATGAGACATATCAAAAGTGAATCAAAAATTAATACGACAAATCCGTCCATCCTCGTGCTTTTGCAGAAAGAGACCTAGTCCTCATTTATGACCAGGCTCATGACAAGTTAGGGACAGGGAAGTTAGAACCTCTATGGCATGGTCCTTACATTGTTAAATGTGTTTTACATAGAGGTTCCTACAATCTAGTTGACTACGACAAAATCTCCCTGGGTGAGCCCCAAAACGGGCTTTACCTTAAGAAGTACTATGCATAGGATATCTAGCATACGTGCTTTGTACACTATTGTATTTTTAGTTTTGTGTGTCTTTTTCTTTTGCGTGCTCGAGTTTTTTACCTTAGCCACTTATACTGTGTCATGTGCTTTCATGCGCAGATGACATCTTCCTTTCCTATCTTTGTCGGGTTTGCAAATGGTGCTAGTCGACACACCCATCACGTTGCTTCTACAGCTTGGGTCATTTACCACTCTAACAAGTTGGTGAGTTCTGGAGGTATTTTCTTAGGATCGACAACTAACAACATGGAAGAATATCATGCTGTCATTGGACTTTTAACTGAAGCCTCCTCCCTAGTCATTTATCGCATGATCATCAACCTAGACTCCCAACTTGTGGTTTGTCAACTTAATCGAATCTACGCTATTCACAATCCTATCCTACTACGTCTCCACTTACGAGTTCATCCTCTTGAACGGATGTTTTATTTTATCGAATATAGACACATACCAAGACAACTCAATACCATTTCGTATTCATTAGCTAATTACATCATGGATAGGTATCTCACACATAGATAAGTTTTCATAAAGGAAATAAATCACATCACATATCATCATGTAAATTAAAACACATCACATAAAATACATCATTATTTGCAAATCATTTGGCACTGTAAAAAATCGGAAATGTATATATGTACGACATGACTGAAATTTTTTGATTACATCAAAATGGTACAAAGATAGGAAAAATGTTGGGTCCTCGTGCCCATAACATCGTCATAAAGACTATAAAAAAATATTATTGAGGTCCTAGTCCTCCCGCATCACATTGTGCTCCAAGTAACACATCACCGCACAGGCTACTCATCTTAGTAAATAGTTAATACTCTCAGGAAATCCCACTGTGTGTCTTTACAAGTGTTGTTGGACACACCTACCACACTTAGAGGGGGGGTGAATGAGTGTGGGGCTCTTTTTTAGAAAACTTCCCTCTTGCACAAAATCTCATCAATTAGCATTCAACATTTATTCATTACCCATTGCTACAGGGATGATTTTAGGGGCTAAATTTCGCTCATGGGCTAATTTTCCATGTTTTTTCCAAAAACGAGATTCACTATTTTAAAAATGATTCGCCCAAATTCTATAGGATAAAATTATTTTACCTTAAAAATCGCCAAAATTTTATA
>ML779767.1:377585-398497 GCA_009831015.1 Picea engelmannii | reverse complement strand
TAATCAGATCAGCCTATCTATTGGTGAACTTGTTCCATTGTCACTTGTTTTTAGTTTTTATTTTCATGCTCATGTTGTTATTTAGTTCTTGTTTAATTCTTGTTAATACCTTTATTGTTTGCTTTCTAACCTTTTGCATTACAACTGTCATGACTAGAAGAGCCCAACTAGGCATGTAAGTGCTCACTTTTTGCTCACACATTGACGAAAAGAGCACGAACAGTAGGTTTATATTTAACTATTCTCATTTCATATGTAGTCAATGTTCCTAGCAGTTGATCAAACTCCAAGGGTTTTAGATCATTAAGTTCTTCTATAGCAGAGACCTTCGGGTTGAACCTATCTGGGAGAGTTCTCAAGATTTTCTGAACTAAAGAAGGTTCATCAATTGTTTCACCAAGTGCCTTCATTGCATTACCATTTCTTCTACTCTTAGAAAGTATTTTCCAACAGTTTCATCTTCCTTCATCTTCAGTTGTTCAAACTGTGTTCTGTAGGTTTGAAGCTTTGCATCCTTTACCTTCTCATTACCCTCATAGATTCTAATGATTTTGTCCCACATTTCTTTGGCAGTTCCTAGGTTCATAACTTTTACGAATTCTGCTTCTGCAAGCCCACTCAAGATAGCATTCATAGCCTTAGCATTGAACCTAAATTCTAGTTTGTCATCCTTATTAGCTAGCACAATTGGCTTTACATAACTAGTATCTACCACATCCCAGACATTTGCACCTAACGACATTATGTAGGTTCTCATTCTAACTTTCCAGAAGGCAAAGTTTGTTCCATTGAACAAAGGGGCCTTATTGGTTGAATTTCATTCATCGATTGAAATGTTTAAGCTCTAGGATCTACCATTAGATAAAAGGGGTTGGCTCTGATACCAATTGTTGGACAACTGAGAGGGGGGTGAATCAGTTGTTACCGTGCTTAAACAATTATGCTTCTTTTAAAATCTTTACAAGGAACTCAATGATGATCACAATAATGTAGGGAATTAAACAATGGCACATTCAGCATCAGTCACATATGTGAGAAACACAGAGACAAATATTTCCCAAGGAAACCCATACAGGGTAAAGACCTCTTCTTCTTTATATGATAAGTATTATTTACATTCTTTACATTATCATACATATGAGCACCAACTCATTGTGACGCTACCTCATTGTGACGCTACAACCTCTGTTTTGCAAGCTACAACTTGCTGAGAGTACCAACTCTCTGTTTTTCTCTAGCACCCACTAGAAGGAAGCACCAACACCTTGGTTTCTCTAGCACCAACTAGAAGGAAGCACCAACTCCTTGGTTTCTCTAGCACCAAATAGAAGGAAGCACCAACTCCGTGATTTCAAGCACCCACTTGAACCTATGAGGACAACAGTCCTCCCTAGCTCCTCCCTACCACCCTATTTTATAAATCTTTGCTACCGAAATGCATTACGGTGATATAATGTTCAACAATGGCTTACCAGACTCATCATTGTTCTACTACATTTCGTTGCTTTGTGCCTTCCTGCCCACTTGACTTGCGTTGTCTGTTATTCTACTTTTTATGCGCTGTGCGCCATGTCCATTCACTGCAAATTTCCTCTTCTGTTCAATTTAGCTGCTGCACTCTGATCTTTCTTCATGCATGAATCACCTTCAACAACGACAATCACAGCTACACCAACTGTCACCACATCTCTTCTCTATACCGTGTATATATAGCTTCTGTGCATCTTGTGCATGCAATATTTTCCATTCCTCTGCATGATCATACTGCGCCGATATCCTCCACATCTCAAGTTCTATGAGTGATCATCATCGCGACTCTTCAGCTTCTCTGGCAGTTCTTCCACTCGTTCAACATCACTGTATGTTATGCTGAGATTCCTTAGCCTCTCTAGCAGTTGAGACTCTTCGTCTTCTCTGTCACAGACGAGCTCACCTTCTTTGTTCCAGTTACAGGCTTCAATTCTCATCCAGCTATCAATCGCCTCCACGAGCATCTTCATCCCTCTTGAAGATTCCCAGAGACTCTTCATCTCCTCTATCAATCACCCCGAAGTGTCTTCGAGTCATCTCACAGAAACCATTAGTGGTTTCTGGCAGTTACACTGTGACGTGCAACAGTAGTCCTCTAATCTCCTTCAGTTTCATCTGCACCATTGTATTAGCTTTGAAGGATATTGTCATGATTTAAGCATTTTGCACTTTTGCAATTCGGAGATTCTGCGATGAGGCATCTTGACTCTTCATGTTGCGAGCTCCAAAAAGGAGCTTGGTTTCTCTAGCTCCCTCCTCTACGTGACCATAGGTGGTGACCACCAGTTATAGCGACATTTCACCTTTTCGGTATTTCGACATTCGTACCATATGCGATCCCCGAAATTTCGATGTGGAGATGATCTGCACTAGGTCCTTCCTCCACGTGACCATAGGCAGTGACCATTGTTTGCGCTAAAAAGGTGTTGCGAACTCATGATCTTCATCGACCCTGATCGACGGTCCATGATCTCGATGAATCAACAGTCCAAATTTTTTCGCGATCTCACATCTCGCTATTCCTTAGATGGAGGCTCTTGTCACTCCAAGTCGTGATAGGAGAAACTCCGAGATGGAGCTCAGATCGATGGTCCACATTCTAGGTGATCTGACGGTCCTAATCTTTTCACGATATCGCATCTCGCGGTTCCTTATATGGAGGCTCTCATCACTCCAAGTCGCGATAGATGAAGCTCTGAGATGGAGCTCAGATCAATGTTCCAGAACCCTTGGTGATATGACGCTCTAGATCTTATCATGAGTTTGCATCTCACGATTCCTGTGATGGAGATTCTCGTCACTACAAGTCGTGATATGTGAAACTCAAATATGGAGCTTTGACATGCTCTGATATTCTACCACGTGTCCCTCTTGGATCAACGGTCAAGATTTTATCGAGACTTCGCAACTCCACGAGCCTTCATTGTGCCTGATCAATGGTCCATATTTGGCCTCGATCTAACGGTTGAGATTATTTCGCGATTTTTCATATCACGAATTCGAGAAGTTAGGGAACCCCGTTCCTTTGACTTTCTAGTCAGTGACATGACGATCTTTCTCCACGTGTCCTCTTGATCAATGGTCCACGACTGTCCCCAATGGATGACCATGATTCCTTCCCAGTTTTGGGGAGTTGGATGACTCTTGGACTTATCTGCCTTGCAGCTTCACCATATCTAACAGTTATTGAGCCTTCTTAGATACCCCAGATCCTATGGCCCAGATATTCTCACAATTTTTCCACTTCACAATTTCACTGCTTCGCGATTTCGTCCACCTTCATGATTTCGCCGCTTTGCGATTTCGTCACTTCGCGATTTCGCCACTTCGGTGGTGAAGTTTTTCGACACTTCAACTCCCGGTATCCAGAATTCTAAAATGGAGTTTACTCTTCCATTATCATTACACTGCTGATCATGTTGATCTTTTCCATCGTTGTTCTTTCCATCAATGACAAGCTTACTCCCAACTGTAAACCTTCCAACAGGGGGTCCTTCAATTTCGTAGAGCCATAACTCTCAAACTGTGAGGAGTTATGTGACATTCCACATACCACCGAAAATGGCATGACAAGCACTATCCATCTAGGATAGTTTCACCAACAACTTCATTGATCTTCATCTCATTAATCCACATTCAAGCATGGGTCCTCCAATCGTTCTTCTAGGATAACTCAATCTGTAAAGCGTCTTCCCGTGAGGGCTTTCATGATAAGGGGACCACTTTGGAGTTCATCCATTTGTGCACCTTATCAACCATGATAAGACAATAATGATTCCTCTTTGCATCAATTCACCACTGCATCATATATATCAACTATGCATCATGTATCAATGACAACTCATTGATCCATCTTCATCAATGCATCATATCAATGATCCATCTTTATCAATTGGTTTCCACTTGGACATCTATCATTCTTATCAATGCATATTCATTGTTCATCAATCATCAATCAATCAATTACTTGACATCAATCAATGAAATCAATCAAACCAAACCATTTACATCAATGACATATGATCCAACAATATCCCAGATAATCAAACTATTGGCATCAATGACAGCATGATCCAACAAGTGCAAGGGTACGTTCTCCCTCTCAAGAGGAGGGATACCCGTCATAAGACCACGGAGGTTTGTCTCCACCTCTTGGAGACCCCCTGCCACTACTACTACATGAGCATCCCCATGGAACCCCAATGCCAGTATCTCTGCCAGACGTGTTACTCCCCTGTCTGCATGATGAAATGATATATCCGTTAGGAATTCTTCTATGTACCCCAAAAAAATAATATAAGTTTAAAAAAAAAAAAAAACTTGACAAGATCTTTTTTGGTTTCTTACCTGACAAATACTAGTGCACCCCATCTGGAAGGACCAGGTCCATGCTTCCCCAAAAATCCACTCTGGCATATGGAAATTCTTATATCATGATCAATTGGCTTTTCATTGAAGTGAAGAAATCACCATTGAATTTAAACTTTGAATCTGAGCCTAGTCTCAGAGACAGGCTAGTCCATTTCTCCATACATGGTTCTCCCACTAGTCGTACTGATAATGAAATTTGAGGTTGCATCTAAGGAATGATTTCTAAGAAGAATGAAACCAAGAATGAACCATACCCGAACTACTTTTGTTGCCTTGCTCTCAATCTCGTAATCTTCTACTTCACATTCTGAAGGAACCCTGCACTCCAGTTAAACAGTGTTGCCTCTAGACACCCTAAACCATAGGCCACCTATGATATTGAAACTAGATGCATGCTGGTGCTTCCTGTTATACTCTTAATGGAAAACAAAATCAACCGAAGAGGTAGATACATGATATCTTTGATTGTGATTCTACCTCTCACTAGTCTCGCTCCTTTGACACAATGGTTTGCTAGGTACTCATCCACAGGTGCAGGAAGTGCCCTCTATCCGGATAAAAATACGGGAGCCCATATTTTTGAGAGGTCAGTCTGGAGCCCATATTTTTTGAAGTATACATCTTCCAACTCCATGGTGAAAAGATTCATTCCAATTTGGAACCTTTGTTCCGCGATGTTCCATAACTCGGTCATATGCTCGAGAAGAAGAATCTCTTCCTTCATTTTTTGCATTTTAAAGCACTTGAGGAGACCGCAATTTCTCAATGCAGCCCGTGTTTGTGGACTTGGAAAAGAGGCCACATAATCGATATCATTCTCTCTTTCTTTCCACTTGATCATGATTATTGACGAAGTTACCTACAATCATCAACAACCAAAGTTCATTAATCACATTTTTTCGGCAATTTTTGGACAATTGAAATTTTTTGAAAAAACAATTTGTTTTCCTTATATATGAGGCCAACAACCCTTTCATATGGACATCAGTGCACCAACGAAGCCCCACAGTAGCCACCAGGGTGCTTTAAAAAATTAGAACGCACACCATTCACGATTTGAGAAAGCGCTCGCAAATTTTGTGCATTTTTTCTTGTGTTTTTGGGAAGCGCCCTCTCCACCACTACACCAGTGTGTTGGCATACCTTTCATCAGCTTGTATGGGTGCTTTAACAAATGGGCATCACTTAATATAGAGGAATGCTGAGCCCGTTTGGGCGTTTGAGACAACCCAGGGCATCACTTTTTGCACCCAATCATTGCCTAAAAATGAAATTTGAACCATACAAATGAAAGAAAGGAAGAAGAGCACCGACCTGGTCCAAATGGTGAGGAAAATGGTTGATCGTAGCTCTAGCACTGAACAATGTAAGATTCACCTCCAAAGCAAAAATTCTCCACTGCTACAAATCTTTGCACAAATAAAATGGTAAATGGTATTTTTACCCCATTTTACTATTATAAATTTCATTTTTGCCTAAGATATAGTTATTTTTGGGTTTTGAAAATATTTTGGAGGCCTTATTAATCCCCTGGAATGAATTTTTGGCATTATTGGTAGGTTTCGGAGTAGTTTTGTTCGTTTTTTCATCTTGTCACATTCACAAGCATAGTCCTAGTTTGTTCTCAAGCTCAAAAACATAAGAACGCACCCAATAAACTTTTATCTCTTTTTCGGACCCACATGGATACATGAAAAAGGAACTACTTGGAGTCATCTTTAAGCTCTTTTCAGACTCTCTAAATGTGAAAATATTTCCGAGTCATCTTGCTTCCTTTCCCACTCGTTAAAAGGTTTGAAAGGGCATCTTTCAAGTGATAATTTATCTCTTTTTTGGCCTCGCGAGACTAACATTATGAAAAAGGAAAACACTGGAGTCATCTTAAAGTCATTTTCAGACTCTCCAAATATGAAAAACCATCTATTTTACCTTCTCTGGACTCGTTAAACAATCATACATTAAAGGGCCCATATGGGACCAAACCCTTACTTCTTCCAGTTCGTTAAATAAAGGAAGAGGGACTTACCGAAGGTGAGTTATATCGAGCATGTGTTACCCTCCTCGAGCTCATTAAATTAAAAAGAGGTACTCGTCTATCTGGATGGGGGGAAATTTGAAGGAAGCAAGCCAATCAGTTTTTGAGAACATTACTAGTAATCCTTATAGTTGCCCTTGAACATGACATTTTATCTTTGAATGCATTTTATCATTGAACCTATGCACTAGACCAATCCTTTGAGTTTTCTTACTCCTTTGGGTCACCCGAATAAATTCATAGTATCCACTGCATTATCAGGTTTTGGTCCATGTTCAGTTTCTGTTGTCATGCGTTAGTGTTCAAGGGAAGTATCTGCCTCAAGAGTCAACCATCACAAATTCCTGTTTCAATACCCATGTCAGTCCATGTTCATTTGATCCACCAATTACATCTCTGTGTCAGTTTCGTGTCTTTGATGGGGAAAACACCAAGGCCCTCCTTCAACGAGTCTATTCCTATCGACTTTAGCACATTATCCAGGAGTTAGACTTAGAAACCAGTTAGTACCTTGGAACCTGCATGCCTCAATGGCGGGCCTCCTTGCGTTTGACAGTGGGTTTACATCATTGACCTCTAATCAGATGATTCCACAGATGTTTGACTTCATCTCATCCATTCACATTCGTTGGAATGTACTAGATTACCTTGGGAATCATTGACATCAATGGTGATTTCCCTCGCGCTTGTTAACGGTTTACCTCATTGACCGGTAATCAAGTGGTTTCTTCCATGTTCGACATCAGGACATCTATTCACATGGTTAGATTCATACTACATTGGGATCAGTAAGAAGACCCTAGGTTGAGTCATCACTCTGATATGTACTTTGCCCAGGTTGCGATGAATTTTCTTTTGAACGTTGACACATATACTGTTACATAGATCCACTTTGTATTGGTCGTGGCTATGTCTTGTTGTCTTATAGATCCACTATGTATTCTTCGTGGCTACGATCAGTTCAGGTCATAGGAGTATAGATCCACATTGTATCTTCAGTGGCTATACCTTTTTTTCAATATAATTATGGAACTGCAGTGTATTTTATGGTGGCCATACCTTGAAGGTCTTTTTCACTCAAGCATAGGTATGCCTTCCTTGGGTTTGAAACATGTCATAATATTTGTTTGATGGTTGTGTGCAGCTTCTATCTGGTTCTTTGAGTCCATACCCTTGCTTGAAAAAGTCTACAAAGTACTTTATTCATCAGTTCTCATCTTCTAACTTCGCACTTTGGGGGGGAATCTATTACACATCAAAATTACTCATTGCGATGATGGCCTAGTGTCATCATTACCAAATGTTTCAAGTGTCACATTTCGCCCACAAGTGTCAAAAATATCATACTGTTTTCTTTCCTATGTTGTGTCTCGAACAACATTATCAAGAACACTTACAAGACACCTCAAAAGACTGGTTTTGAAGAGGAGAATTCATTTGACAAAGAGTACAAGTCTTTTGCCATGGAAAAATGCACTAAAAAATCAATTTTGGAAGGCAACGCTCCCCTATACACTATCAGGGAGTGCCAACGCCCTGTGACCTCTTTTGGGGGAGCGTTCCAATTCTTTGTGCCCCATTCTAAGGGAGCGATGGCCTTTTTTGAGTGAATATTTGTATTGTTGAGAGAAATCAGGGAAGAATCCCTTCATATTTGGAGTTGGTTGGATTCAGATCTGAGGTCAAGGCTCGATATTAGGGAAGATCCACAACTAAAGGAGAATAATCCTCAACTTATCCCAAGAATATCTTAACTGGTTAGGCCTCTCCAAGCCTATATAAGGAGACCTCTTCATGGTGAAAGGGGAGACATTGTGAAGCATCAAAATTATGATCTCATAAGGGAGATATCATTGAAGCATCAACATTTTGTGTGTGGATTATTTGAGCAAGGGTCTGGACAAAGAGAGTTTGGTGAAGCTGTTGCACCTACATCCATGGCTGTAAGCATCTCACTTTGTTTTCATTAATATAAATCTATGCTTGGCCTATTTCCTTTAAAGTTTGTGTACATTTCATGAACGTGTTTCTTTCATAGATCCATTATGAAGCTAATCATGGTAGAGTAGGAAGTATCGTTTTTGTTGCTCATTGTATTTCAGGACCTTCTGAAGAACTTGGAGATCAAGATCAACCTAGATCAAGCAAGGACAAACATCGGTAAAAAGGTATTTACCCTTCTTCCTTCTTCTTCTTTGAATAATTTAGCTTCAAGCAAATCAAAGTCAGTGTCCACAATATCACTTTTCTCTCTTGGTCTTAGGAGTCTAGAGCCCAAGAGAGAATCCACTTGTCCGTAGGGGAATTTCTCTGTAAAAGTAATATAATCAGGATCAATTTGGCATTCGCTAGATTGTCCCTATGCTTGGTACTATTTTCATCGGATGGTCAGGATGGTCCGGCTCTGTGAGCAGTGGACGAAGAGGCTGGAAGTCCTCTCGTCGACTATTATTGTACACCTTTAGACATCGACATGACTCTTTCAGTCATGAGGTCAATCAGAACTTCTTCAACAACTTTCTCTGCAGTGCTCAAGTCGTCCGACATACACACTCGGGGTTAAAAATCTCAGGTTTGGAGGGTAACTTAGACACTGGAATAGGATAGAGGGAAATAATGTAATGACCACTGTGTAAAATCAACAAGTCTGTGAGCTCAAAGTCACGATTGGAAAAAGTGTTCTCGGTGCCTGGCACGTCGGGATAGATAGGTAACTTGGCAATGGGTTGCTTGCAACAGGTATGAAGCCTTCATAAACTTTGTTCTGTACATTATGGCGTGGTCCCAATGGTCAGATGGAGAGTTGTCTGTCCATAAATGTATTTATTCTCATTCGTCTCGTTGGTCTAACGGTTATAATCTCCCCACCGACTATATTTCTTTGTCATGGCGAAGTGCCATGTGTCGCTGTTCTGATATCCCGACAAAGCTCCAATTTTGCAAATTTTCCTTCAGTGAGGTTCCTTCTGGAACCTTTTGAAACTTTTTGATCTTAACTCTCTTCTTACTTAGATTTATAGCCTGCTTCCTAGTGAGCTTCATCTCAACATGCCTTTTTCCATTCCGATTCATATCTTCTTTTGGCATAGTTACTTCACACTGTTGAGATTCTTTCCTAAGATTCGAGGGTGATCCTTCTTCATTATCTAGAACAGGTACTTCAATCTTCTGTGGGTCATCCAGTTTTCTTGAAACTTCGACATCCGGGCCTATGGTGGTAAATAACTTCGATCTGTTCTTTTTTTCTTCAATCAAGTGTGTGATCCTTCTAGTCATGAATTATTTTAACTCTTGCTTCTTCTTCTCTAAATGTTCTTCTTCTTCTTGCCTTCTATCTTGATATTGTTCAATCCAAGGTTTTCCTAATATCATGGTAAATGGTGCATTGTCCTCAATAAATTTGATAATCTCAAAATCTTCCTCTGTCGAAGTTCCATTAGCATTCATAGGTATCTAGGTGATCTTTCCACATAGGTTTATCAACTTTCCTTTGAATATTCCTATTCCTCCTAAGGAAGGAATCATAGCATGCCTCCCTATATCTTCCCAAGTTCTCTCTGTCATTATATTCACCTGTTTTTCCTCATCCAGAACATAGTTAGTGTCAAAGTCTCCTATTCTCGCTTCAAGGCATTCCTTTTCTTTGAAGATCTCTAATAATCTGACATGTGAGTGGTCCATTAGGGTTTCTTTCATATGTAGCAATATTCTTTCTAATTCTTTCTGGGGTTCTACCATAATCTAAATTTCTAGATCTGCCTTAGAGTTTTCTTGTCTCATGTTCATTTCTTTAAGCTTAGATATCATTCTAGGGAAATCCAATACTTCATGGTTCATAGCTTTACAACAAAGACAACTAGGTCTTCTCCTAGAGAATTCCTTAGCAAGATGTCATGGTTTTCTGCAACTGTAACAGAGGGTTAATCCTCCTTTCTTTTAAATGATCCCCAACCTTTCCTATTGGCACCGACCCCGACCCGTGGGTCAATATCTATGCAGGATTGTTCTGCATCTGCCCTTGAGCCAAATTGACTTTTTGATTCCTCCACAGGGAATCCCACACACACACAACAATGTTTTCCACAGGTCCTTATAGGTATTCCCTCGTGATCAAACACAAGGCATCAACCCAAATCTCCTGACCAACAATATGATTGCGCCCTTTTCCAAATCAGGATTTTGGGTTTCATGATATCGCGATTCCTGTTGTCGAGTTTCTTGTCTCTTAAAACTTCAAAACCCAAAATGTCGAATTGCCAAAATCCTTGGTCGCGTCCTCTTCCACAGTTGTGTCGCGTTTCGTGACTTCGGGAATTCTAGAGTGAAGAACCTTGATCTCTTGTCTTTGAAACTGCCAAAATGCCAAACCCTGATGTGTTCAACAAAGGTTGGCTCCCCAACGAAACTTTTCATCGATTCAGATTTTCGGACTTCGTGACTTCGCGAATCCGGATACAAGTCTCTCGGTTCTCCAACCTTCAAAACCCCAAAACGGTCAACGAGGATTGACTCCGCCTATTGACGAAAACATGCCACCTGTCTTCTCCACTGTACTCTATTTCCTGCATGGATTCTTACCACCTGTCCACTCAAGATTTCCATCTTTCGAAACTTGAACAACGCTTCAACAACCATTCCTCTATCCTTCAAAACCCCAAACTACGAACTGGCACCTTCCATAGAATCAATGGCTATAAGCCTTCGTTTGATTCGATGACCCACATTATTTCAGACTTCTAAGTACTGGGAGTTTGAAACTCTCGATCCCAAAATGATGCCTCCTCTGCTTCCCGACACCCGAAGTGTCGAAATATCAAAATCCACGCCAAAAATCCTATCGCAACTCGCGACTTCGGGATTTTCGCTCCACTATGCCCTGAATCCTTGTTGTTAGGACCCCCGAAATACCGAACTCCGAAATTCCGAAGCGCCAAAAATTCTATGCCTCTTCTTCACACACGAGAATCCATTTCACGATTCGGAAGTTCGAGTGTCCAAGGGATTTGTCTTGCACTCCGAACTTACAAACCCCGATTTGCTGAAATGATCTTAACGCTCGACGATCACGATCAACGGTCAACGTTGAATCTTGAAACCAACGTAATGGGTTCGTTCAACCCTTATCCACCTTGCAACTCCTCTAGATCCTACGATGCTCGTGACTTTGTGAGTTCTCTACAGAGAATTTCGACCATCCGATTCACTCCTCAATGAATCTCTGGCCAAACTGACTAGCTTCCTTCCACTAAACTTAACTTCTACGCGATTATTCAGCTCCCCATCTTCCTTTGAATACTTCAAAGGTGTTGATCCTCCTATTTTTTTATTGCAACCTCAAGTCTCGAAAGGACTCCTGCATGCACTCTTTGCGGCAATCTTTCAAATACTCTTGTGTATTTGATTCTTCGACTCTGTGCACTCTCGACAACAATAGTCTTTCACTCTTCAAACTTAGTTGATAAATTCTAATGCTTCAACTAGCCTACGCACACCTTGCACGGCTTTTGTGCTTCACCTGCACTTCTGCTAGAAATGAGAACAATAGTATCTCTCCTGAGATTTATGAGATAAAACTCAGGCTTTTGTCAACGCACACCTTGCGGACATTTCACTGCACTCCTTGCAGGAACTCTCAGGATGAGAAACAATCGAAACTCATTCTTCTCCTCTCTCAGACTTCATATACTTAACATGAAATCACACGTTCAACACAACATTGAAAACAAATGCATAAATAGAGAGAATAAAACCACTGTAAACATACCATTCAGCAAATGTAAACAATAAGCATCATAACACCATGAAAATGAGTCAAAGCTTCATATATTAACTCAAGTGCTCCTATACATGGGTTCTTCTCTACAGCTCTTTGCTTCATCTCTCAATGATGATAATCTCATTCCTCTAATGATCCAATAATACAAGGGTGTGGGTGTCTATATCCATTTTCCCTCCTACTCTCTAAAATGTCTAATCTATGAATTCAAATCTACCCACTTTCATTAATTATGTATGAATGCCTTTACATTCTACAGATGAGAGCAATCACTCAAGATCTGTTTGCAATCTCCAAGATATAAATGCAAGTACGCTCCTCCTATATTATTACATTAATGCTTCAGTTTCAAAATTCAAAATGTTTTCATAAATAAAAACATGCTCTTTTTCCATCTGCATGTCCAGTTGCTCCTTTGTCTAGATGCGTATTTTGGCTTGTTACGATGCTCCTGCATCATACTTCCTCGCTTGAAAATTTTCATGAAATCCTGTTCATGAGCTCTTGCATGGTCTATCCATGCTTATGAATTTCTACTTCATCTTCCCAACTAGCATCTTCAACTGGATGTCCCTTCCATTTGACCAAGTATTCAAAATACTCTTTTCTCCAGGTCTTTTTGCTAATCCTTTTGTCAATTATGCTTTCCATTTGCTGCTTTTCAGCTACAGGCATTTGTTTTGTCCATTGAATTTCTTTTTTTTCCTTCTCTGCTCCTACTTCTTCAGCTCTGTAAGGGTACAAATCTGCAACATTGAATATCGGTGAGATTTTGACCCCATCGGGTAATTCAATCTCATATGCCTTTTCCCAAAATTTCCTCATGACCTTGCACGGTCCAATATTTTTCATCTTCAGTTTATTATACGTTCCCCTTGGAAAGATTTTCTTCATCAGATGTGCAAGAATTAGATCACCAACTTCAAATTGAAGTTCTCATCTGTGTTGATCTGCTCTCATCTTGTATTCTTGACTTGAACTCTGCAATCACTTCTTGACTCGGCTGTGAAGGTCCTTCATTCCTTCTGCAAAGTCTTCTAAACTAGCACTCTTGAATTCATCTTGTTCCGAATCTTTCAATTTAGAAAATCCTCTTGGTTGCATTCCATATACAATCTGGAATGGACTCTACCCTGTATTTCTGTTAAGCGAATCATTATAAGCAAATTCCGCCTGTGGCAGAATGTGATCCCATTGAATGTGGTGTTCAGTCACTAAGCTCCTCAACAAATCTACCAAGCTTCTGTTCACAACTTCTGTCAGCCCATCCGTTTGAGGATGACATGCTGAGATAAAATACAAAATTGTCCCCAGCTTTTTCCATAAGGTCCTCCATAAATGCCCTATGAACTTGGTATCTCGATCAGACACGATACTCCTTGGCAAGCCGTGAAGTCTGACGACTTCCTTGAAAAACAGGTTCGTAATATGAGTTGCTCACTGGTTTTCTGGCATGGTATGAAATGTGCCATCTTTGAAAATATGTCAACTACCACAAAGATTGAATCATAGCCTCTATGTGTTCTTGGTAGTCCCAATATAAAATCCATGCTCACTGCGTCCCACGACCTTTCTGGTATGGGTAATGGTTGATATAACCCTGTGTTCTGCCTTTTCCCTTTTGTGTGCTGACAAATCCTGCATCTGTCCACAAATTTATTAACATCTATCCTCATCCATGGCAAAAAATATGAGCCATTCAACTTTGAAAACATATTTTCATGACCAAAGTTTCCGGCCAATCCTCCACTATTTTTTTCCTTCAAGAGGTTCTCCCTCATGGAGAATTTTGGAATACATAGCTGATTTCCCCTGAATAATAATCCATCCTGGATCATATACTTGGTCCATTGGCTTCTGTCCCTGAGAACTAGATTCTCAGATGCCTCATATGCCTCTTTGAAATCTGGGTCATCCTTATACATTTCTTTGAGGTTATCAAAACCCAAAGTCTTGACTCTGAATTCCTGCATAAGAAAACATTTCCTGCTCAAAGCATTAACAACTTTGTTAGTAGTTCCGGAAATATGCTTAGTTACAAAAGTAAAATTATGCATGAATTCAACCCATTTAACATGTTTTTGATTCAACTTCTCATGTTGAGTCACGAATTGTAAAGCATGATTATTATTGTACAAAAAAACTCTTTAGGAACCAAATAATGCCTCCATTTCTTCAGTGCTTGTATGACTAGATAAAATTCTTTTTCATATGCTGAGTACTTGATTTTTTCTTCATTCAGTTTTTCACAGAAGTATGCGATTGGCCTGTCGTCTTGGCTCAAGACCAGTCCAATTGCAAATCCACTCACGTCACACCTGACCTGGAATGTCTTGCTAGAATACGACAAAACTAGAATTGGTTGTTCTATGATCTTCTTCTTCAGTAGGTTGAAACTTTTCTCTTCTTCTTCGTTCCAGTGAAAATTTTTGTGTCTTTTCTTTACCGTATCCATCATTGGTGCACTGCTTCCAATGAAATTTTGAATGAATTTCCTGTAGAAACTTGCCAAACCATGGAAGCTTTGAACTTCAAACATGCTCTTCGACGATGGTCAATTCTTAATTGCATCTACCTTTTATGGATCCATCTGCAACTCGTTTGCAGAGATAATAAAACCTAAATAAATGAGTTTTGTCCTCATAAATGACGATTTCTTTATATTTATCAGCAATTTCTCTTGCTGTAATCTTCTCATTACTGCAGCTAAATGTTTCAAGTGTTCTACTCCTGTTTTGTTGACGATTAATATATCATCAGAATATACAATGACAAATTTCCCTATGAAATCCTTCAGGACTTCATTCATCAATCTCATGAAAGTACCGGGTGCATTAGTTAAGCCAAATGGCATAACAATCCATTCATACAGCCCCTCATTCATCTTGAATGTTGTCTTCTGTTCATCACCTTCTCTCATTCGAATTTGATGATACCCACTTTTCAAATCAATCTTTGAAAATAATCTTTCTCCACTCAAGCAATCCATCAAGTCGTCCATCCCTGGCAATGGAAATCTGTATCTGATGGTAATCTTATTCATCGCCCTTGAGTCTATACACATTCTCCAACCTCCATACTTCTTTGGGTTGAGCACTGTCGGAACAACGCATGGACTCAAGCTCTCTAGAATCAATCCTTTGTCCATTAAGTCCTGGACTTGTCTCTTAACTTCTTTATTTTCCTGCGGCATCAACCTATACGCGGCTTTGTTTGGTAAACTGGCTCTAGGTATAAGATCGATATGATGGCTTATACTCCTGATAGGTGGCAAAAAACAAGGTAGTTCGTCCACTACTATATCAACAAACTCTCCCATCAATTCTTGGATTTCTTCTGGTAGATCATCTATTCTCGTATTGGTCAAAACAATTTTGGGCTTCCTTACCATAATAAATTGCATGTCTTCCTTCTTCTTAACCTCCTTAAGAAGTTCCTTCCCACTCATGAGAAGTACAGTGTTGTTCATCTATGTTTTCACCTCTTGGATTTTAATCGGCAACAACATGTGCGTCCTCCCATTCTTCTCTAGGGTGTATGTGTTCTTTCTCCCATCATGAATTATGTTCCTATCATATTGCCACAGTCTACCCAACAATAGATGGAAAACATCCATGGGAAGGACATCACATAATATTTCATCTTTATATCCCCCTATTTTAAATTCAACTAAATACTGTTTAGTGATATTTACCTAATGTCCTTTTTGTAGCCACAAAACTCTGTATGGGCTTGGATGTACAACAGTCTCCAGCTCCATCTTTTCTACCATCTCAGTAGATACGAGATTGTCTCTGCTACCGCTGTCCACTATGACCTTGCATATCATGTCTTTGGTTTTGCAAGCAGTCTGAAATAGACTGTCTCTTTGGGCTGGGTTCTCTGCCTCCTTCTCTGGCTTCAAGAGAACTTTCCTCATCATCAAATATCTCCTGCCCTCAGTATCTTCTACCTCAACATTCCATCCTTGAGCTTCAGCAATGTGAGTTTCACCACCATCTTTTTTCTTATCTGGACACTCATACGATTTATGTCTGATCTTTCTATAGACAAAGCATTTTACTTCACCGCCTCTGCCTCTTCCTCTTCCTCTGGCTCGAGGAAAAGTATTTCTATCAACAAAATACCCTCTTTGTGAGCTTCCTCCTCTCTCATGTTGAGTTTGAGGTTTCTTCTCTTCTTCTTTAGATTTTCGAGTTCTGTCTTGGGAAATTGTTTTGCCTCTGGCTTGATTTCTACCTCGACCTCTTTGACCTTGTTTCTGGCTCAACTTCTCTTCGGATTTCAGAGCTATCTGATAAGCATCTTCCACATTTAGAATGGTCATCATGCTCATATCATCTTGAATGTCATATTGCATACCATTCATGTACCTGGAAAATTTTTCATCATCGCTTTCCCGATGACCTGCTCCGATGTTTATCTTGTAGAAGTCTTTAGTGTATTATTTTAGTGACATCAACTTCTATCTCAAATTCCACATCCTCCGAAATAGAGTGATTTGATAATCCTTGGGTATAAATTTGGCTTTCATCTTTGCAACCATTCTATCCCAGCTTTTGATTTTCTACTTGCCGTTGCATCATCTATCTGCCTGCAGTTCATCCCACCATAGTGTTGCATGCCCTTTAAGTCTAGTAATGACATGTTTGACCTTCTTGTCTTCCTCAACATCCTCATAATCGAAGTATTTTTCTAGAGCTCTAATCCAGTCTAGAAGCTCTTCAACATCTAAGTTTCCCTCGTAAATGGGAATCTCCATTTTCTCTCTGGCACCTATCCTTGCAACAACCATGAATAGGCATTCGTCTGCAGCATCTTTGACTGTGACTTCTTCTCCTTCATTTCCAGTTTCATTTTCACTTTCATCTTCGCTGATATCCCCAGCGTCAATTGTGTGCCTCTATGTTGTCTCCATGGAATCAATCCTGGCACGTAACTTGTGAATTTCTCTTTCTCTTGGTGGATCAGGCATTGGCATTTCCATGTCTCTTCTTCTCGGCGGCATGGCTGTAAAATGTTCCCCTCTTCTCTGCTACAGAAAGCAAAGATCTTGTTATGCAGCTCTGATACCAGAATGGTGTGTATCAGACTACTCCTTTTCCTCTAGCTCCTTCTGCCTGAAATATATAGACACAATCAAGCTCTGATACCACAATTGGTGCCGACCCCAACCCTTGGGTCAAGATCCATGCAAGATCATTCTAAATCTTCCCGTGAGCCAAATTGACTTTTTGATTTCTCCACAGGGAATCCCCCACACACACAACAGTGTTTTCCATAGGTCCTTATAGGTATGCCCTCGTGATCAAACATAAGGCATCAACCCAAATCTCCTTACCAACAATATGATTGCGCCCTTTTCATAATTGGGATTTTGTGTTTCGCGATATCATGATTCCTGTTGTCGAGTTTATTGTCTCTTCAACCTTTGAAACCCAAAATTCCAAATTGTCGAAATCCTTGGCCGCGTCCTCCTTCACAGTTGTGTCGTGTTTCACGACTTCGGGAATTCTGGAGTGAAGAACCTCAATCTCTTGTCTTTGAAACTACCAAAATGCCGAACCCCATTGCATTCAGCAAAGGCTGGCTCCCCAACGAAACTTTTCATCCATTCAGATTTTCAGACTTCGCGACTTCACGAATCCGGATACAAGTCTCCGGATTCTCCAACCTTAAAAACCTCGAAACGGTCAATGAGGATTTACTCCGTCTACTGATGAAAACATGCCACCTGTCTTCTCCATTGTACTCTGTTTCCCATGTGGATTCTTACCACCTGTCCACTCAAGCTTTCTGGCTTTCAGAACTTGAACAACCCTTTGACAGTCGTTCCTCTATCCCTCAAAAACCCGAACTCTGAAATGGCACCTTCCACGGGATCAATGGCTATAAGCCTTTGTTCGATTCAACGACCCACGTTATTTCAAAATTCTGGGTACCGAGAGTTCGAAACTCTCGATCCCAAAACACTGCCTCCTCTGCTTCCCGACACCCAAAGTGCCGAAATCCCGAAATCCACGCCAAAATCCTATCGCAACTCGTGACTTTAGGATTATTGCTCCATTTTGCCTCGACTCCTTGTTGTCAAGACCCCCAAAATACCGAACTCTAAAATTTCAAAGCATCGAAAATTCTACACCTCTTCTTCACACACGATAATCCATTTCACGTTTCGGAAGTTCGAGTGTCCAAGGGATTTGGCTTGCACTTCAAACTTACAAACCTTGATTTTTCGAAATGATCTTAATGCTCGACAGTCACGATCAACGGTCGACGTTGAATCTTGAAACCAACGTAATGGGTTCGTTCAACCCTTATCCACCCTGCAACTCCTCTGGATCCTATGGCCCTCGCGACTTCGCGAGTTCTCTAGGGAGAATTTCAACCGTCTGATTCACTCCTCAATGAATCTCTGGCCAAACTGATTGGTGTCCTTCCACTGAACTTAACTTCTGTGCAATTATTCAGCTCCCATCTTCCTTTAAATACTTCAAAGGCAATGACCCTCCTAATTTTTCTATTGCAACCTCAAGTCTCGAAAGGACTCCTACACACACTCTTTGCGGAAATCTTTCAAATACTCTTGTGTATTTGATTATTTGACTCTGTTCACTCTCGGCAAAAATAGTCTTTCACTCTTCAACCTGAGTTGATAAATTCTATGGCTTCAACTAGCCTGCGCACACCTTGCATGGCTTTTGTGCTTCACCTGCTGATCAGGGGATCAAATTTTGCTCAAAAATTAAAAGTGCTCGGAATCACTTCAAAACGGACGAGAGTGTGGGCCTCATCGTTGCAAACCCACCGTAACTCGTTTCATCTCAAACGGACGTCGGGAGTGAGAGATATTGCAATCTGTTCATAAAGTCCAACAGGCAAAAAAAGGACATTGACTGTACAGTCCGTACAGGCTGACGTGGCAGGGCCGTACGACTATACTATGACATGGCATGTGATGATGTGGCAGAGTTTGGTTGGCTGTTGAGGGCGAATGATATCTTGACATGTGGAATTGTTTGGTCAAGTGATTGGGTGCCATGTGGTTGAATCATGGGCTGCCACGTGGCACCCCTTTATTGGCTTTTGGTTGTTATGTAAAATTATATTGGATTCCATGGGGTTCGACCCTCGGACCTCCCCACCGCATAGTGCCTTCACAAAATCTGTCTGACCAACGGACCTCCAGTTATACCTTGCTATGTATGCGGGCTCATATATATTTGAATTTGCAAATTGTAAAGTTTGGGAGGGGGTCGGGCCGGGGCTTAGCCCCGACCCGTAGTCATATCGTTTGCTATGTGACCATATATATATGTATTGCGCGAAAATGTTAAACCATAAGCAAAACCCTGGTCGCATGGGTTATATTTATATGACCATGCTCTATGTTGAAAGGGTGCGCGGGGTTTTATGTTTGTAATGTGTAAAAGTCGCGGTCTTATGGTATTATGCCATGTGCCCACGATCGGAGCGCGGGGAGTTAGTACAGTTGGCACGGTTTCAACTGTTTGGCCTTATTTTCCATAGCGCACGGTCATATGATCCTTATGTGCCCAGGTGCTAGGCGGTTAGGGGCTGGCACGCCCATAACCGTCCTACAGTTTGCATCGTTGGCACGGTTGCACTCGGTGCTGGGTTTTTACGCTATATATTGCGTGTGTGCCAGGTTCATTACACAAGGGTGCATTTTGTAGATGCAGAGACAACAAGCTTGAAGGGGGGACTTCCAGGAGCTCTAACTTCTTCGTTTTTCGACCGATTGAGGTGCCGAAAAAGCCCAGCCAGGGGTTTTTGGACGCTCTAAATCCATTGGAGAAGTTGGTTGGTTAGTTTGAGCATTGTAAGGAATTTTTTGGAGCACTTTGAGAAATTAATAATAATGATCCATTGGAAGCTGTACCAGGAGATGTAGCCTAAGAGAGGGGTGAACTACTTTATCAATTGTTGTGTTTTATGTGCTTATGTTCATTGATTATGCTGCTGTCTATGTGTATTTTGCATGAGTAATCCTTAAATTTATGTGTTGCAAAGTTGATCCATTTGCTTTTAACACATAACATTTACTTGCAATAATTTCAAGATTTTCAAGTCTTCTTCATTTTTAGATCAAGTCTTCTTCATTTACTTGCAATAATTTTTAGATTTTCAAGTCTTTATGCGGTGATGCTCACAAGGTTGAAACTCACAAGAGGAGAAGGTCAACTTGTGGAGCCAAGTTCTCATCCGACAAGGAGGAAGCATATACCATCACCGCAAGTTTCAGGGAGGCATTCACCAAGTATGGCTCATGAAGAAAGTCATGAATGTGTTCCTACAGAAGATGAAGATCTCAGAAAGGCTGTCATGGAGATGAGAGAGATGATGAAGATCTTGATGGAAAGGAACATATTGTCGCAAGGTGAAGGCTCCAACCCTTCCAGGCATAAGGGAAATAGTGGTGACAAAACTTCAGACGGAAATGGAGGGAATGGTGCTTCTCCACCACCCTCTCCACCATCATTTTCTTCTTATTCTTCTACCAGTTCAAGACCTCTTCCGAATTCTCCAAAGGGGTATGGTAAAACTCCTTCACAAATTCCTTCATTAAAGCTTGATATAAAATTTGAATTTCCAATATACAATGGAGAAGTTAATGCTGAGAAGTTAGATAATTGGATACGTCAAATTGAAGTATATTGTAGAATAAAAAAAATTCAA
>ML779767.1:337654-369337 GCA_009831015.1 Picea engelmannii | reverse complement strand
ACAGTGGTGCATCTTCTTCGTGCTTATTGCAGCAAGCATCCTAAACTTTGGGATGAGCATTTACACTACATTCAACATGCGTACAATCGAGCTAAGCACTCTTTGACTCAAACGTCGCCATTTGAAGCATGTTTTGGATATTTTCCTAAGTCTCCTTTAGATTTTATCTTTGGGAAAGATATTTCTGTCGATGGTCAATATGACATTGATAGGGTAGAAAAGTTCATTGAACAAATTCAATCGATACACCAAGTGGTGCAAGAGAAGTTGGAAAAGAGTCAGGCCAAGTACAAGACGAGACATGACAAGCATCGTGTTGATCACAATTTCCAAGTTGGAGATGAATTTTGGCTTTACATCAGCAAGGAGAGGCTTAAAGGAGAAGGTAAAAATTTGAAACCAATTCGATATGGTCCTTTCAAAATTATCGACAAGATTGGTAATAATGCCTTTCGTTTAGATTTGCCTCCTTATATGCAGATGTATGCAGTTGTTAATGTTGAGAATTTGAAATTGTATGAGCCTCCATTGATTGATGATCAAGGATAGCATGTTCAGATTCCTTCCATAGATGATTTTTCTCCAGAGTATCTTACGGAACTGCATGAAGACACCATCCTTGACAGGAGAATGCGAACTTCAAAACGAGGAAATGTGGAGTATCTTCGAGTTGGTCTTAAAGGGACGAATCCAAGTAAGGCCAAGTGGATTGAGGTTGGAAGGGTGAGGGAACTTTACCCTCATCTTCACATAGACTGAAAATAGTCTTTTGGAGGTCCAAAAGCTTTCCCATGGGGAGGTGTGATCAGTGGATCAAATTTTTCTCAAAAATTTAAAGTGCTCGAAATCACTTCAAAATGAACGAGAGCGTAGGCCTCATTGTTGCGAACCCAACGCAACTTGTTTCGTCTCAAACAGACGTCGGGAGCGAGAGATATTGCAATCTGTTCATAAAGTCCAACAGGAAAAAAAAGGACGCTAACTGTATAGTCCGTACAGGCTGACGTGGCAGGGCCGTATGACCGTACTATGACATGGCATGTGATAACATGGTAGAGTTTGGTTGGTTGTTGAGGGAGAATGATATCTCGACACGTGGCATTGTTTGGTCAAGTGATTGGGTGCCACGTGGCCCAATCATGGGCTGCCACGTGGCACCCCTTTATTGGCTTTTGGTTGTTATGTAAAATTATATTGGAGTACGTGGGGTTCGACCCCCGGACCTCCCCACCGCATAGTGCCTTCACAAAATCCGTCTGACCAACGGACCACCGGTTATGCCTTGCTATGTATGCGGGCTCATATATATTTGAATTTGCAAATTATAAAGTTTGGTGGGGGTTCGGGCCGGGGCTTAGCCCCAACCCGTAGTCATATCGTTTGCTATGTGACCATATATATATGTATTGCGCGGGAATGTTAAACAGTAAGAAAATCCCTGGTCGCATGGGTTATATTTATATGACCATGCTCTATGTTGAAAGGGCAGGCGGGGTTTTATGTTTGTAATGTGTAAAAGCCGCGGTCTTATGGTATTATGCCATGTGCCCATGACCGGAGCGAGGGGAGTTAGTACGGTTGGCATGGTTTCAACCGTTTGGCCCTATTTTCCATAGCGCACAGTCATATGACCCTTATGTGCCCAGGTGCTAGGCGGTTAGGGGCTGGCGCGCCCATAACCATCCTACAGTTTGCACCGTTGGTGCGGTTGCGCCTGATGCTAGGTTTTTACGCTATATATTGCGTGTGTGCCAGGTTCATTACACAAGGGTGCGTTTTGTAGATGCAGAGATAGCAAGCTTGAAGGGGGCACTTCCAGGAGGCCTAACTTCTTCGTTTTTCGACCGATTGAGGTGCTGAAAAATCCCAGCTAGGGGTTTTTGGATGCTCTGAAGCCATTGGAGTAGTCGGTTGGTCAGTTTGAGCATTGTAAGGCATGTTTTTGAGCACTTTGAGAAATTAATAATAATGATCCATTGGAAGCTGGACCAGGAGATGTAGCCCAAGAGAGGGGTGAACTCCTTTATTAATTGTTGTGTTTTATGTGCTTATGTTCATTGATTATGCTGCTATCTATGTGTATTTTGCATGAGTAATCCTTAAATTTATGTGTTGCAAAGTTGATCGATTTGGTTTTAACACATAAAATTTACTTGCAATAATTTCAAGATTTTTAAGTCTTCTTCATTTTTAGATCACTTGCACTTTTGTTGGAAATGAGAACAATAGTATCTCTCCTGATCTTTCTGAGATAAAACTCAGGCTTTTGTCAACGCACACCTTGCGGATGTTTCACTACACTCCTTGCAGGAACTCTCAGGATGAGAAACAATTGAAACTCATTCTTCTCCTCTCTCAGACTTCATATACTTAACATGAAATCACACATTCAACACAACATTGAAAACAAATGCATAAAGATAGAGAATAAAACCACTGTAAGCATATCATTCAACAAATGTAAATAGTAAGCATCATAACACCATGAAAATGAGTCAAAGCTTCATATATTAACTCAAGTGCTCCTATACATGGGTTTTTATCTATCACTTTCTTCTTTAGCTCTCAATGATGATAATCTTCTTCCTCTAATGATCCAATAATAGAAGGATGAGGATGTCTATATCCATTTTCCCTCCTACTCTCTAAACTGCCTAATCTACGAATTCAAATCTACCTACTTTCATTAATTACGTATAAATGCCTTTACATTCTACAGATGAGAGAAATCGCTCGAGATCTGTTTACAATCTCCAAGATAAAAATGCAAGTATGCTCCTCCTAGCTTATTACATTAATTCTTCAGTTTCAAAATTCAAAATGTTTTCATAAAGAAAAATGTGCTCTTTTTTCGTCTGCGCGTCCATCTGCACCTTTGTCTAGGTGCGTATTTTGGATTTTTATGATGCCCCTGCATCACCTGTACTTCACGCTAGGATCATGGTATCTAACCTGTAAACATTTCTTTCTAGGGTCCTGCATACACTTATTAGTCCAAACATTCTTTCTATGCATAGGTATAACATATTTTTCACTATTCTTATCAGATCTACTCATATCAAATCTTATTTCATCTATCAATACCCTAGTTTTCAAGCTAGTATAGAATCTATCAAACATACCTAGATCCATACTGTCGAAACAAAAATTTCCACTTATCTTACTTCTACAGAGCACAAAGCTTTTAGATCTTACCTATTTTAATAAAAAAGTCTCAGTTTTACCTTTCTCAGAGCATGAAGCTTTCAGATATTACCTTTTTTCTTCACATTAGACTTCTTTTCCTTAGCATAGAGCTTGTCAAACTAAGTAGAGTATTTCTCACTAGAGCAACAAATCTATGCACAGAGCTTTCACAATGTCAGGTCAGATCTTGGCACATAGTTTCTTCTTCCTCAGTTCCCAACAATCACAGTTTCAGGTCCCAACAATGGAACCATTTGTTGGCACAAGGGAAGACTAGGGGTTCAACACTACAACAGGGAATCAAAAAAACCCTAACTATTGACCCTTTCAGCAACACCTGCGAAGCAGATGAATTCTCACCCGCAGTAGAGGTAAGGGTGGTTGCAAGACTCAAGTGTCTACAACCTTAGCTGGGACACAGATATATGATTATAATACTTAATAGAGAACTTAGCACCATTAGTTCGTCATTGTTTAACCAATATCTACTACGCAGGGAAAACAGAGCATCACAACATTCACCCTGATCTAAATTATTTAAGCACTTAGCATACATAACTAGATTAGATCTAGCAGATTTAAGCACTAATCACATTCACTTATATCATATCTAACATCCAGATTCATCATAAGCACAAAGAATAAATAGATCTATCTATCTATATATATCAAGCACTTAGGAAATAACACATAGATACATCAGAACGTCGAACATAGAAGAATATCATAGTATTTACATGGTTCACCCCCACCCTGGGGATACGTCCACCAACTCTTCTTATTTATTAGCTTCAATCACTCATCTACATGCATAGAGCCACAAAAAACCTACTTTGCATAGGACAGGAGATCTGCGCGCACCTCGCCAGATCCTCCTTCCCTGAGATGGGTCTAGCACAAAGCCTTTCACAATCTACTACAACTCCTTGCACTTATCTCTATAGTTTCTTACAATATGCACAGAGAATCTACAAATCATACTTTCACTTGGCACTTAGCTTATCAGCCTTACATCACATAGATGCCCCTTTTCCTCTCCTTACATTTCCTAGACATCTATTTATACTTTACAAAATAGGCCTAGACATGGGTAAACCCATGGGCTGACATCCCATTCCCATTACATATTCACGAATCCAAAAAAGGACCCAAAAAAGGGTCGAGATCCCATGATCTCTACTTCGTCTTCAATAGGCTTTCGAAGTCCCAAAATAGGTCAAACATGACCAAGGATCTCCCAAAACTTGGTCAAGGTCCAACAACTGGAAACACTTTGAATCGACCCTTCAATACCATTTGAAGGCTATAAATTGAGCCATATACAAGCCTTGAATAAAACTCATCATAGAGAGAAAAGACACTATGGAGAAATTTCACTTCATATTGAGTCTGCATCCCTTTTTCCTTGAAATTATGAACTTCTTTTGTTCATCCCCCAATATCTTCTTATATTGAGAAGGAGAAACTCAATTACTCCTACTACTTGTGAGCTTGCCTTTCTGGAGGATTGAAGTGGCGAGGGACTTAGTTTCTTGGTTTCAATATGTTTCGTTATAGAAGTTTTTCACCTATGTACTTTTGTTGATTACATTAATAAAAATACTCTTTTCTCGTTGTTATAGTAAAAAATTCCACCACTATGAATTTTTTATCATGGCCTATCCATATACACACTTGCAAATTTGTTTTACCTAGTTTCCTTCTTAAAAACTCTATTTTCAAGGTGTATGCACCCTGATATAAATGAAGCACACGTACATACGTGTTAAGCCATAAATAGTGGCACATTACACCCTAATTGGGGAATATTACATTAGTATTTTTATTTTATTTACGTCGGCTTGGGTCCATTAGTTGTAATTGTAACTCGTAGTCTCCTATATATAATAATGAGAGATTTTCATTTGGAATCATCTTGTGTTTGTAAATTTATGTGGTGTATAAGGAGGTTTCTCCCTAGAAGAAGATTATTATATGAAATTATCTCTTTTTCAAGGTGTTGATTACATATTCTAAGGTTTTTATGCTATTTTGATATTTGGTTCTTAACATTTGGTATCGGAACTCAAGGTCTTGGGGTTTCGTTGTTGCATCTGAGACACCTTGGGATTTTCCCTATAACTTATTTTCTACCACATTTCAAAATAAATTCCTTTCAGGATATTTATCATATGGACCAAGGTACTTGGTGTTAAACTTTGAAATTTCGAGGATCTATAGTTTCATATATATAGCTTGTGTAAGATTGGGTTATAGAATCATCCAGAATTTAGTCATCTTGAAATTGTCTCTATATAATTATTTATGTGATGTTTCATACCTTGAAACTCAGAGAATATTTAGATAGATTATCAAGATAGTTGTGAGAAAATGTTTAGCTTGTGGGTCATCCTATGTTTGTAGATACACCTTGTGTAAGATAGGGTAACTGACTAGTCATATTAACTAGTGTCAAATAGGTGTTCCAGGTAAAAAAAATGATATATTCTTCAGTGAGTATACAAATTAATTGAGACTAGTTGAAACGATATTGGACAATCTACAATATTTCTAGTTCATGTTTCAGAATCAAATATCATATATTGTTCTCTTGGTATGCTTTACAAGTATGCTCCTCTGGAAGGGCCATAAATCATCAAGGTGTGGGGAAGTTACCATAACTTCCACTTGGAAAAATCAATTTCTATTAGACCTATGGAATTATAGAGAAGACATATCAAAGAACTACAGAACAAAATTTCATACCTAGAAGTGACAAAATTTTGGAGATACAATAGAATAAAGATCGTCTAGCAGAACCACCTCCAATTCAATGTTTAAAGGGTGCATTTTTTTTTTGTTTTGAAAATTTGCATACCTTTTGACTATAAGATTCAATTGGGGTGATTCAAAAGGTATGTTAAAGTAGGATAAAAGGAGTTCCACATAAATTTGAGAGAATCTTAGGGATTTTTAGGCACAGACATATTCTGGCATGTCTAAACGTAGGAGTTGTCGTTACTTGTCAGCGCTACAACCTGGGGATGGTGTGGTTCTTCCACATATATAGAGTATATCAGAAGGTCCCTTTCAAACTGTTGTGCATTAGAAAATACTAATATGGATCTGAGCTCCCACGTACCTTGCATATATTAGGAGACCCTGTAGAATCCTGAGACTTACTGAGTAAACTTTTTAGCCATCTTGTTGCTATAGCACACTGAGAACAACACTCGGGGAGATCAATATCTAGTACCTGGGTAGTCATATAGTATGGCTAAGGGCATGTTCAAGCATCCTTATTTAGTTTCCTAATATATTGGGCTGAGTATTATTGTTAGACCTCACACGTATATTAGAGAGCTATAACACCTGACACTGCCTTGTCTGTGAGGACCTCTACCTAAGACAATCATGAATTCCTACATTGCAGGGATACTTGGTGTTACACATTATTTTCTTCATCCCTATGACCATTAATGATGTAAATCTATTTGTTGCCTTTAGAGGGGTTAGTGGCCTGATTTCCTGAAGAGAGAAGGGAGAAGAACTTTTCCTGAGAAAAGAAGTTGCATTTTCCCTTGTAAAAACCCTGTAAAAAAGGAAGTTCGTAGGTTGCTATATAGGCAGGGTGCGAGAATGCCCGATTCTCGCAGGTTGTACCATAGATAGGGTGTGAGATGTTCACAGGTTTCTCTATAGGTAGGGTGCGAGAATGCCTACATGTGGGAAAAACAAGCGTTTTCTCGAATCTTCTAGAAAGAGAAACTTATATGGTGAGGTGGCATCCGAATGGTTTGGATCTTACTCGCTTTCATGATTTAGTGGGATCATCCTAACCTCCTCACCTTATCCTCTTCAACTTATAAAAGGAGAGGAGTTCTCATGGAGAAAGTTAGCTTTGGTTAGATTTTGAGCTTGGTTAGCTTTGGAGCTTGGTTAGCTTTGGAGCTTTTGGGATTAGCTTGGATTGGATTGAGCTTTGGAGATTTTTAGCTTGGCTAGATGAGCCACTTTGTCAATATAGATTGTGAATATTATCATATCTATGCTCATAATTCTTGAAGTGGAAGTGTGTGGGGAACGAAGTACATTTGGAAGGGACCTTACGACATCAAGACCATGGTTGTAATCTCTCTTTCACATTCAATATGATACAATAATATGATTCTTTCCTATAAAGCTTGTTGTGTTTTATTGTATGATTCCTTGATCACATACATAGGTTTATATTGAGTTTATGCTATTTCTATCACTTTGGTTGGTTGTGTTCTTTTGTAGGATCATCATTGTATGAGTATTGGAATGGAGCTAGGATGGCGATGGCGAGAGGAAGCGACATTTAAATGGTATTTCACTCATCTCTCTTTAGTTAGTAAATTCTATATATAAAACTTAAGGAAAGTGTCATGTTCTAGTGCATTTTGTTCTAGATCTAGGTGGATCTAGGGAGATCTGTTAATGTCCGCACCTACCGATTAGTCCGATAACAAAATTGGAGACTCCACTGGGGATCGGATTGTTTCCTAGTTAGTCTAGTTTCCCTTACATTGATTTCTTGTTTTCTGGTCTCTGAGTCTGTGGGAGATTCATCCAAACTCTTTGGATCTGGAAGTTCACTCAAATTTAGTCCTTTTCAAATTTTTGCTTGTTTACAGGCATTCTCGCATTGTACCCTTTAGTGGCCTGCGAGAAACACCTGAGTTTGCACCCTAGTTTTAAGTCCAGTGCGAACCCCTCGCAGTCAAAATTTGTTCAGCCTACAAGAATCTTTGATTCTCACACTGTAATACACTGCCAACCTATGAACTTGTTTGTAAAAAATTTTGGATTGGGTCTTGTCATTTTTTTATGCCCAGTTTTGCTTTGAATAGCTGGATTGAACTTTTGGAACCTATATTGATCTGTTTACAGTCTTCTTGACATTCTTTGAGTTTCTTTTATCCATCTTTTCTTTGTTTAGTTTTGAAGGATTAGTCTCTTTCTTGGAGTGTCTTTCAATTACAAAGCATGTGTTTTCTTTAGAATTGTTTAGGGAAAGATCAGATTTATTTTGAATAGTTCTCTTTAAAAGAGAACTTTTAGTTTGGGTTTCTTTGTTTTAAGAAAGTTCATTATTGCTTATAGTAAATTTTTGAAACAAAAAGATTTAATTTCTTGCTTTATATTAGATTGGGGGCATCCTTGCATTTGAAGTAGCGAAATTGCATGATTCTTGGCATTTTTTGATCTTAAATTATGAATCGTGCATTGGTGTTCAGTACCTTTTTCTCATTTCTTGAGAATCTTGATATTGATGAGTTTAATATATTTTGGGACATTGTGCGTATGGGAATGATAAATGTTTTCTCCTTCTCGTAGCATAGCTTTCATCGAAATGAAAAGATTGCATCTTCATATCTTTGCATAATTTTCGAGTCGGTCAAAACACCATATTGTTCACGCCATTTTCCTTTTGAGTAACAACAACCATAAAACAAAGTGCTTATAAAAATTGATTAGACATTTTTATCTTTTCTGGTAGCAAACCTACATTAGATTAGTCGTAGGGCTTTGGAATAGGTGTGAAAGATAACTTTCCAAAGCTGCAAACAAACATAATATCTTGTGATAGGGAGAGTTAAATCCACTTACTACATTTTGTCTTGGGAAGCCCTTCTAACACAAGGGTCAATCACGAGGTCGCATTAAGACTGGCAGAGTTACTCACCCTACTTTGTTGGTCTTGGTGTAGAGATTACGTGTATTATGGGGGTCGCTTGAGAGGCATACCCACAATGATGAGTGGAAGCTTTTCAAGTTGATTTTGGGCTAGATACCCTGCCCTTGTGCGTGGATCAGACTGTCGACTGTTTCCCCAGGCATCAATGTAGTGATTGGTAACCTTAGTGGCCTATCTCTCTAGGTTCTTTACACGAGGTGACTATGGAGGGGTAAGTCTTCATCGTACCTGGAATCGACGTTGGCCAAACTCACTCGGGCTCCTTGGAGGGTATACCCACGATTATGTGTGGGAGCTTGCACCAAGGTGTAAGTCTGTTAAGTAGGTCATCAACGTAACTTTTCCACCCGATCTATCTCAACCCCTTCTTACATTGTTCTCGCGATGTTGGATTTCATCACCAACTAGTGCGTTCATTGTGAGAAGGTTTTGTTTGCTTGCTTGTTTACTAGATTTTTAGTGTATGCTGTTTGTTTTCCTTAGAGGACTCTAGATTGGATTTTTGTTTTTAATGGAATCAGTTCCCAAAATGATCAATGAAGGAACCTCTGCTCTAGGGGAACCTTTTGTTTTTCCTTCTTATGGAAACATTGGTCCTCCTCACATCACTACTTTGAGCCTTCCAGGTCTCACAATTGGATTGTCGGTGTGGTTGTTTTCCACTAAGGTAATCCCAAATGCAGTAAGTGCTTCAATCATAAGTACTTCCCCCCAAGAACATCAACCTCATGTTGATCCTTCACCATCTTCACCAGTAAGATCTTCTTCACCTTCTTCGCTTGCAAGGTCGCCTTCCATTTCATCTTCTTCATCAAGTGAAAGTTCTGAAGCTAGTAACCCGATGAATAAGAAGAAGAAGAAAAGGAAGATTAAGAAGAAGAAAGATAAACACGGGTCAAAACCTCCAACCATTTTCAAACATGTTGGAAAACAACCAGTTACTGTTAATCGTGTTGGGAGTGTTGATGATGTCACGATCAGCCAAACAACCCATAAGCCCAAGTACCCTTGCAAGCTTTGTAAGGGTAGCCATCTTCTAAAGGACCGTCCTGGTCTATCCAAGGTTATAGAAGCATGGCCTACACATCCTAGCCAACCCATGTCGTTAGCCTCTGAACAACATGCTGACAACCCCCCGTCAACCAGTCATGATATGGTTGGGAAGAAGAAAAGTAGAGTCAAGTTCCCGTGTATGTTATGCAAAGGGAGTCATCTCACTCACCTTTGTCCTCATATGGATGAAGCCTCTAAATTACTGGAAGACATGACTATTTAACAACCTCAACTTCCATTTGCTTATCATAAGATTTCTCTCAACCCTCCAATAGTTGATGGAATGATCACTTTGGTCCCTTCACTGGTCAATCTGGTTGATCATGTCGTCAATCTGGTCACGTCCTTAGTTGAACCAGTTGACAAAGTGGTTGATCCGATACCATCCTCAGTCAATCCCACTCTCCCCTTAGAGAGTGAAACCCAAGAGGTCGATCTGTTTCCACATGTCGACCGCATTCTCCCCTTGGAGAATGAAACCCAAGTGGTCGACCTAATCTCTCCATTGGTCGTTCCTACTCTCTCGCTAGAGAGTAAACCCGATACTGCCCATGTTTTCTCACTGATACAGACTCTTTCATGTTAGGGGGTATTCCTCCTTCTCCCGTGAAACTCCCTCCAAGTAATGAGGCCATCCATTTTGATTGGGGTGTGCTAACTGGACCTCGTCTTCCCTCTCACGTTCCTTTCCAGATTACAGTACAGGTTTGTGGTCGATACGTTCCTCAGACACTGATAGATGAAGGTTCGTCTGTTAGTATTTTGTCCTATATTGCTTGGCAAGATTTGGGTTGTCCTCCACTTGCGCCGGTTACGCAGAATCTGTTAGCTTTTAACAGAGGAACCAATCAACCTTTAGGGACCCTTCCTTAGTTTCCTATAACTTTGGGAGGGAAAACTGTCTTTATTGATGTCATGGTAGTCCAAGACCCCTTGGATTTGTCTTTACTCCTTGGGCGAGATTATGTCTATGCCATGAAAGCTATTGTGTCTACTCTTTTTCATGTGATATCGTTCCCTCACGATGGACGGGTTGTGACTGTTGATCAACTTTCAATCATTGACCCTGCCTGGATTGCCTCCCTGAATGGTTCTTATATGCAGATGGTATCGCCCCTGCCACAGGTCAATTATGTGGCGTTGTCTCCCATGAATTCAACTTCTGATGACTTAGATCCAGTAGTTGACACGGTGATCTCTTCGATAGGGTTGCTAGAGCTTGATCTCTTTACTCCTGTCGCAACCCTCGACATGGTGTCCTTACAGAGTGTGTTTCTTCCTTCCAGTGAAGACCTCTTATAAGCCATGACCAAGTTTTGTCCCTTGACATGGTCTCCTTCTAGATCATTGTCCTCTTGGTTTCCATGATCAAGAGGTTTCGAGGATAGTTTTTTGTGTCTCTGCGACAACCTCGTTAAAAAATGAAACAGATTTTTTGAGGATAGTTTTTGCGTCTCTGAGGCAACCTCACTAAAAAATGAAACAGAGGTCTATGAGCATGATTTTTTGATTTCAAGCTCGTTAAAAAATGAAACCAGACTTGAGCATGATTTTCTGATTTCAAGTTCATTAAAAAATGAAACCATACTTGAGCATAGTTTTCTAATTTCAAGCTCGTTAAAAAATGAAACCACTTGAGGATAGTTTTTTCGTCTCTATGGCAACCTTGTTAAAAAATGAAACAGAGGTTACGAGCATAGTTCTTGTTTCTGTGTTAATCTCGTTAAAAAATGAAATAGTTTTCCCCTCTCTATTTGAGTCAAGTCCTTCGTCTAGTATTTGAAGCTTTATTTCATTCTCCTTTTCAGTTGGATGAAACGAAGCTTGGGGGGCATTTTCCTCAGCCTCTGGACTTCATGCTGAAGTTGAGCCGCTAGTTTATTAATTTGGGGGCTAAGTACCAACCATCCATGTGTTATGTGTTGGGAAGTCCAAGCATAGTTTTCTATGGTTCAAGCTTGTGTAAAAATGAAACCACTTACCTCAAGCATAGTTTCCTCTGGTTCAAGCTTGCGTAAAAATGAAACTAGGTCCAAGCATAGTTTTCTATGGTTCAAGCTTGTGTAAAAATGAAACCACTTACCTCAAGCATAGTTTCCTCTGGTTCAAGCTTGCGTAAAAATGAAACTAGGTCCAAGCATAGTTTTGTTTTGTTTTAAATCTTGTGTAAAAATGAAAACAATCCCGAGCTTAGTCTTTGTTCTTTCTCATGCTCATTAATAAATGAGAATAAGTTAGCGAGCTTAGTCTTTGTTATTTCTTGTGCTCTTAAATATGTGAGAATGTAACTGAGCATACTTTTATCGCTTTTTCGGACTCGTAAAGGTTATACGAAAAAGGAACCCACTGGAGTTCCCTTTAAGCTCTTTTCAGACTCTCTAAACATGAAAAGATTGCCGAGCGACCTTGTTGTTTTCACGCTCGTTAAAGTATTTGAAGAAGGCATCTGTTGGGCAATAATTTATCTCTTTTTCGGTCTCATAAGACTATTTTACGAAAAAGGAACTGAGAGATTTCTCTTTTAAGTGTTTTTCCAAACTCTATAATCATGAAAAACCTTCGAGTTTTCTATCTTTGGTATCGTTAAACAAACATCGAAAGACCTATAATGGGACCGAACCACTCCTTCTTAGGGTTCGTTAAACATACTCCGAAGGACTCATCTGAAGGATGAGCTTAAATTGACAAGCATATGTTATCCTCCTCAAGCTTCTGTAAAAATAAAGAGGTACTCGCCAGAAATGGTGGGGGAAAAATTGGGAAAGAAATGTATCTAAACATGTATTCCATGGAAGAGTCACTTTTGAACATGACACCCTTTCACTCGCCTTGTGTCTTAGTTGGAAAATCCACTCATCTCTTGGTCATACTCCTTTATAAGATTACAAATTGGTCTGTGATCCCTGTTGTTGAGTCATTATTTTCCAAGACAGTTGTCGTGTCGTCAATATGTTCAAAAAGATGTCCAACCTGAAAATCCTTCTATTGCATCAGCCATTTCTGCAGTCTTTAAGCCTTCTATTGCATCGGCCATCCCTGAGTCAGTCCTGAATCACTTTTTACTCTGATCTACATCAAATCTTGTTACCTGTTTCATGTCATCTATGTGGGATACATTAAGGCCCTCCTGTGACGAGTCTTTTCCTGTCGACTTCAACTCATTATCCAGGAATTAGACTTAGAAACCAATTGGTACCTTGGAACTTGCATGCCTCAATGGAAGGTTTCCTCGCTTTCGACAATGGGTTTTCATTATTGACCCCTGATCGGGAGATTCCGCCGAGTGTTCGACTTCAGCTCATTAATTCACATTCGTTGGATTGTACTAGTGTACCTTGGGATTCATTGACATTAATGGTGATTTCCCTCGCACTTGTTAATGGTATACACTAATGACCGGTAATCAAGTGGTTTCTACCATGTTCGACTTCGACACATGTATTCACATGGTTATATTCATACTATAGAGTGGTTTGCATTGGAGTATATTCAATTTGTATTGTTGCATAGATCCACATTGTATGTCTGGTGGCTATGTTCAAATTTCAGTCTTTAACACATAGATCCACAGTGTATTTTTGGTGGCTATGTTCATATTTGAGTCATATAAGCATGGATCCATAGTGTATGTTTGGTGGCCATGACTTGTCTTACTCGACATGGATCTTCGCATGTCGGCATTTATTCTTTGAGTCATTTGTATTCTGAGTATGGGAATGCCTACCTCAGTGATGATATATTATTGTACTGTATTTCCTTGTTTGTTGGCAGGTTTCCGACCGACTGTTTCTTCTTCCCTACACACACTCGACAAAGTATTTCAGCTATCACTCTGTTCTAACTTCATACTTTCGGTGGCACTCTGTTACACATTATTTTCGTCATCCCTATGACCGTTAATGATGTAAACCTATATTTTTCCTTCAGAGGGGTCACTGGCCTGAGTTCCTGAAGAGAGAAGGGAGAAGAACTTTTCCTGAGAAAAGAAGTTGCATTTTCCCTTGTAAAAACCCTATAAAAAAGGAAGTTTGCAGGTTGCTATATAGGCAAGGTGCGAGAATGCCCGATTCTCGCAGGTTGCACCATAGCTAGGGTGTGATATGTTCGCAGGTTTCTCTATAGGTAGGGTGAGAGAATGCCTACACGTGGGAAAAACAAGTGTTTTCTCGAATCTTCTAGAAGGAGAAACTTCTATGGTGAGGTGGCATCTGAATGGTTTGGATCTTACTCGTTTTCATGATTTAGTGGGATCATCCTAACCTCCTCACCTTATCCTCTTCAACTTATAAAAGGAGAGGAGTTCTCATGGAGAAAGTTAGCTTTGGTTAGCTTTTGAGCTTGGTTACCTTTGGAGCTTTTGGGATTAGCTTGGATTGGATTGAGCTTTGGAGATTTTTAGCTTAGCTAGATGAGCCACTTTGTCAAGATAGATTGTGAATATTATCAGATCTATGCTCATAATTCTTGAAGTGGAAGTGTGTGGGGAACGAAGGACAGTTGGAAGGGACCTTACGACATCAAGGACATGGTTGTAATCTCTCTTTCACATTCAATATGATAAAGTAATATGATTCTTTCCTATAAATCTTGTTGTGTTTTATTGTATGATTCCTTGATCACATACACAGGTTTATATTGAGTTTATTCTATTGCTATCACTTTGGTTGGTTGTGTTCTTTTTTAGGATCATCATTGTATGAGTGTTGGAATGGAGCTAGGATGGCGATGGCGAGAGGAAGCGACATTTAAATGGTATTTCACTCATCCCTCTTTAGTTAGTAAATTCAATATCTAAAACTTAAGGAAAGCGACATGTTCTGGTGTGTTTTGTTCTAGATCCAGGTGGATCTAGGGAGATCTATTAGTGTCCACACCTACCGATTAGTCCGATAAAACTTGGCCAACATGGCACCAAAAAAGGGTACTTATACAACAAATAATACTTCAGAAGGTCCTACGTGGACTCTTGATGAAGGTGAAGAAATGTGCAGGGACATAAATGATTTACAAAAGAAGGCAATAACAAAATATGAACTACAAGGGATGATGCATTCAACTGAAGCTAATTGGGAAGAAATAATGGATACTAAGATGGATGATTTAAAGAGGGAGATCATGAAAGGATTAAAAAATATCCTAATAGAGAGGCCACCTGAAAGTGAAAATGTATCCCATGAAATTTAGGATGAGGACACAAGGAAGATGAATCAAGACTGGAGAAACTCCAACTATGTTTTGAAGACCAACCACTTTCCTAAGATCGATATGAGGAAGTTTTATGGAAAGGATCCAATCACATGGATACTCCATATGGAGCAGTTATTTGATTTACATGATGTGGCACACACACAAAAGGTATGAATTGTGTCTTTATATTTAGAACCCAATCAATTTGTGTGGTATCGATGGAATTGTTCTGGTAAATCACTTGTGACTTGGAAAATTTTCACGGAAGAAATGATATCACACTATGAGGATACAAGGAACAATACCTTCTTCATCCAATTGATATATATCAAGCAAAAGGGTTCAATTACAGAGCACATTGAGAACTTCCAAAGATTGAATATAAATGTAACATATATTCTAGATGAGCACCTGAATGATGTATTCATAGTAACTTTAAAGGATAACATTCAACATGAGTTTCACCTTTGGGAACCCAAATCATTAGAGAATGTGTTCAGGGTGGCAATAAATGTTGAAAGTAAAAATATGTCTATGGCTACTAGAAGGACAACTCCTTACATCTATCGAGAGAATAATGTTCCTTCTTCTAAAACACCTCAACAATTGGAGGAAATAAAAAAAAAAAGGTTTATGAATTACTTGTGATAAAAAGTACAGTAAAGGACATAAGTGTGGTGATAAGCAATTATTCTACATATATTGTGAAGAGGAAGAAGAACAAGAATAAGAACCATCTCAAGATGAAAATGTAGAAGAGATTTCTTCTGAAGAGTTGACTCCCACAATATCATGTAATGCATTTGCTGGAATTAACACTCCTCAAACCCTTAATATTGAAGGATATATCAAAAAGAAAAAGGTAATAGTCCTAATTGATTATGGTAGTACTCATAATTTCATTCACTATAAATTAGCCAAATCTCTCAATTGCTTTATATATCCAGCACCATAGTTTCAAGTAATGATTGCAAACGAAGGAACTATCAATTGCTCAGGAAAATTCCATAAGATTAATCTTACCATGGGGGAATATGTAATGAATATTACAATGATTTCTATACCCATGGGTGGTGCTCATGTCTTACTAGGAGTCCAATGGTTAAAGTCATCGTTAACAATGTATTTAAATTTTCAAGAACTTTTCATGAAATTTTGATTGGAAGGAAAGGAAATTGAGTTAAGGAGTATCACAGAGAAACTCAATAAGATGATAGGCTCTAATGGAATGAAACAATTATTGAAAAATGGGAATCAAGGTGTAATTTTACAACTATGCTCACTAAATGTTAAAACATCTAAGCCATCTATTGCCCTAGATATCCAAGGGATCATTTATAACCATTCCAAAGTATATGAAGACATTCCCAGAGGTATTCCACCCACTCGCAATCATGATCATGATATTCACCTAATTTCTAGGAGTGTTCCTCCTAACATCAGGCCTTACAGATACCCTTATGCCCAAATGAGTGAAATTGAGCTTATGGTTGAAGAAATGTTAGAGATTGGCATTATTATACCTAGCCAAAGTTCTTACTCTACACCAGTGGTAATGGTACTCAAGAAAGAGGGCTCATGGCGTATGTGTCCATATTATACAGAGCTCAACAAGATAACTATTAAAGATAGGTTTCCCATTACTATCATTGATGAATTGTTGAATGAGCTACATGGAGCAATCTAATTCAGAAAGTTGGATCTTCGTTCAAGGTATCATCATAATAGAATGAAGGAAGTAAATATCCCCAAAACATCATTCTGAACTCATGAAGGCCATTATGAATTTTTGGTCATGCTTTTGGCCTTACGAATGCACCTTCCACATTCCAAGGGTTGATGAATTCCATTTTCAAGCCCTTCATTTGAAAATTTGTGTTAGTATTTTTTTATGATATACTAATATATAGCAAGTATTGGGAGGATCTTGTTTGACATGTTGACATGGTGCTACAACTATTAAAGGAGAAACAACTATATGCCAAACCATCCAAATGTTTCTTTGGGGTGAAGGAGGTAGAGTATTTGGGTCATATTATATCTCATGAAGGTTTCAAGGTAGACCCTAACAATATTAAGTCCATGATGGACTGGCCGATTCCAACAACATTGAATAATCTTAGATGGTTTTTGGGTTTGACAGGTTACTACCGCAAGTTTGTTCAGAACTATGGAAGAATAATAACACCTTTAATGACATTAACTAATAAGGATGATTTTTTACGGAATCCAGAGGAAACTCATATTTTGAACAACTTAAAGAGGTGATGTGCAAATATCCTTTGTTAACCACACCAGACTTCACAAAAACCTTTATTGTGGAATGTTATGCCTCAGGAAATGGAAATGGTGTTGTTCTAATGCATGAAGGAAGCCCCTTTGATTTTGAAAGTCTGCCACTCAAGGGAAAGGACTTACACAAACCCATTTATGAGAAGGAAATGATGGCAATACTACATGCATTGAGACAATGGCACCCTTACCTAATATGTAGGCACTTCAAGGTCAAAAAAGATCATGATAGTCTTAAATACTTATTGGAACAAAGAATATCTTTAGAAGAACAACAAAAATGGGTGACCAAGATGTTGGGTAATGATTTTGAAATTATCTACAAAAAAGGGAAGCAAAATGTTGTGGCTAATGAACTCTCAAGAAAGGATGAATATGTTGAGGCCTTTCTCTATGCGATCTCGATCATCCAACCTGATTGGATAATAGAAGCAAGGGATGCATGGAAGAATGACAAAAACATTTGGACACTCATTCAAAGGTTGCAACATGATTCCAGTGCATCATATGCATTTACATGGAAAAATGATTCACTATGGTACAAAGATCACTTATATTTATGTAATAACTCTCAACTCAAACAAAATCTACTCTTGGAATTGCACACCTCTTTGGTAGGAGGGCACTCGGGATGTTTGAAAACCTAGCACAGGGTCAAGAAATAATTTTTTTGGGATGGGCTTAAAATTGATGTTCAAAGGTTTGTGGTAGAATGTTTGGTTTTCCAACAAAATAAGGTGGAAACAATTAAGACCCCAAGTATTTTACAACCATTATCCATCCCAAGTCAGTGTTGGGAGGAGGTTTCCATGGATTATATCACAAGGTTACAGAAGTTTAAAGGAAAGAGTGGTGATTTTTTATAGACTGACCAAGTACACACACTTTTGTGCACTCTCTCATCCTTTCAAACCCATTACAGTTTCCACCACATTCATGCAGAAAATTCAAAAGCTACATGGAAGCCCAAATATTATTGTAAGTGACAGAGATTCCATGTTCACTGGACATTTTTGGACAAAATTATTTTCTTGTTTGGGTACTCAATTGGATCATAGCTCATATTATCATCCTTAATCTGATGGACAAACTTAGATAGTGAAAAAATGTTTGGAAGGTTACCTTCATTGCTTTGTCTCTAATAAACAAACAAAATGGTTCAAGTGGCTACCCTTGGAAGAATGTTGGTATAACACCTCCTTTCATACTACAACAAAAATGACACCATTTATGGAACTCTATCGATATCACCCACCATCCATCATTTCTTCTCTAAAATAAAAACCTAAGGATCAAGTAGTAGAATATCACATCGAGCATCAACAACAAGTTCTCCAACTCTTAAAGGACAACCTGACCATGGCACATAATCGCATGAAACAACAAGCAGATCAACATCGTAGTGAAAGAAGTTTTGAATTAGTGGATTGGGTATTTTTAAGACTACAACCATACAAACAGATGTCCCTCAAGCAAGCTAAGAAGGATAATAAATTATCACCAAAGTACTATGGCCCTTATAAGGTGTTGAAAAATATTGGTATGATGGCATACAAATTGGAGTTCCCTGCATCTTCGCGAGTACACCTAATTTTCCATGTTTCATGCTTAAATAAGGTTATAGGTGACAAGATCCCATTTCAAACTATATATCCAAAACTTCATGAGGAAGGAAAAATCATATTGGAGCCTAAATCTATCATTGACACAAGAATTATCCAGCTAAGGAATAGATCCATTTCAGAGTATCTCATTAAGTGGAAGAAACTACCTGCTCAATATTTCACTTGGGAAGATGATTCTTTTATACAGAAGCATCCATAATTACTCAAGCATTGTGGAAAACACTTTTCTAAAGGGGAGGGGCATGTAAAGACGTAAATAATGACACATTACCCCTTAATTGGGGCATATTACACTAGTATTGTTATTTTATTTATGTCATATTGGGTCCATTAGTTATAATTGTACCTCCTAGTCTCCTATATATACCACAAAGACCTTTTCATTTGGAATCATCTTGTATTTGTAAATTTATGTGGTGTATAAGGAGGTTTCCCCCTCGAAGAGGCTTATTATCTAAAATTCTCTCTTTGTCAAGGAGTTGAGTACTTATTCTGAGGCTTTTATGCTATTTTGATATTTGGTTCTTAGCAATATGCTATTTGATACATATACAACCCACGTATACTCACAAAATTTGCAAAAAAAATAAAAATTTCGCACTTCCTAGTGGGTTTCACAGGCTATATTGGGTTGCACAATCATTTTTACCTACTGTATCGCTTCTCAAAACATAATAACCATCTAATTTCCATATAAAAGGGCCCTATGGGGGTCATTTGGACATATAGAATGAAGAAACAATGAAGCTCTGCCCAAATTTATGTTTCTTTCTCTCTGAGCTTATGCATCTAGTTCTGAGTATCCATCCCCAACAATCTCATTATCTCATCCTCTTTATGCAATCCATCAAACCCCTTAGTTTTGCATGTTTATTGTGAGTATTTTCTAGTGATTGTGGGATTAATGCACTTGAAGTCTTATTGGAGGAACCTAGGTGAGGTTCATAGAGCGGTTTTGACATTAAATATTCTTGTTGTAATCTTCCTTATATGTTATAAATAAAACAAACCATTTTCTTTACCAATTCATGTTCCTATGTTCCTATGAATAATTTTGAATGTTTATAGATTATTTCACAAGAATTAGTACATGTTTATGTTAATAACGATTGCATATATTCTCTTGTAGATTTCTTTTTGTGTTGTTTTAGGTCATCTTTGGGAGGAGACTTGCAACTTAGGAGAAAGAAACAAAAAAAATAGATCTACTACGAACAAAAGGATACAAGGTTTCATTCTTCATCTTTTTCCTATATCTCTCATTTAAAATAAATCATCAGGGTTTGTGAAATTGCATAAGAATAGGTTAGTTTCTATCTTTTAAGGAGTCATTTCTCTGCCAATCCATTAGACCCTGACTAGGGGGGTTTTCCCACAAAGCACTCATCCAATTATATGTCACAAATATTTGTATTACTTTCCATGGGCATATTTGTTATACATGTTAATGAATTATGCTAGTTTATATGCTAACGTTCTATATAATCTCCATATTATCTTGGATGTTGAGGACAAGTTGCAGGTATCAAGATTTGGATCGTGAGCTCAACCGTGGTATTCTTCGGACATCCAAACAAGGTAGGATTCTAGCATTTTCTTGTTAGCATTTATATTTATCTAGTATATTTGAGACTAGAGTTTATTTTTAGGTGGAATTTTCTCTATTGTGGTTTACCCCTAGCCACAGAGATATTTTCCTCATAAAAATGATCTTTTAATTTTCTGGGCTAATAGTATACCACATAGTCCCTTTGACCGAGAAATCCCCTAAGTCCTTCCTTGAATGCATCAGTGCACACAACAAAATATTTATTTGGATCTACAATATTCAATATTTGTGCACTTGTCAATATTCCCTTCAACTGTTGAAAACTCTCTTCTCACTTGGAAGTCCATTCAAATTCCACTCCCTTCTTTTGCAAAGAAGTGATTGGACCTGAAATATTTGAAAAACCTTTTATGAATATTTGGTAATAATAAGAAAGACCCATGAATGATCTGACCTCTTTCACATTCTTTGGCATTGGCCATCCTCTAATGGCCTCTATATTCTCAAGGTCAACTTCTATCCCTACTGCTGATATTATATGTCCCAAGTAGCGAATCTTCTTTTCATAAAAGATGCACTTAATTAGCTTAGCATATAATTTATTCTCTCTTAAAAATTACAAAACCATTCTCAAGTGTTTCTCATGTTCCTCTTCTGATTTAGTGTAGACGAGGATATCATCTAGGAACACAATTACAAACTTCTCCAGTTACTCCCTGAACACTCCATTCATCAAACACATAAACACTATTTGGGAATTTGATAGTCCAAATGTCACTACTGTGAATTCATAATTCCCATATATTGTTCCCATATTTTTGATGTCTTCTTCTTTTATCCTCACTTGATGATAGTATGATCTCAAGTCAATCATTGAAAATATTCTTGCACCTTTTAGTTGGTCAAAAAAATCACCAATTCTTGGAAAAGGATACTTATTCTTTATCATAACCTTATTAATCTTCATGAAATCAATACACAACCTTAAAGTTCCATGCTTATTCTTCATAAAAATAAATGGGGCTCCCCAAGGTGACACACTTGGGCGTATATACCCCTTCTTAAAAATTTCTTAGATCTGCACTTGAAACTCTTTTAGATCTGGTGTGCCCATTCTATAAGGTGTCTTGGACATTGGGACAACTCCTGGTACCAAATCAATAGAGAAATCAATGCCTCTCTTTGGTGGAAATCCTAGAATTTCTCTGAAAACATCTTCAAAATCCCTTAAGACCGAATGGTATTCAATGCTCACAACTTTGTCTTTGATTTCCTCCTCCATATAGGCTACACACATATGACATCCCTTCCTGAATCTCTTCTTCAATTGCATAGTTGAAACCTCTCTAACAACTACACCTCTTGGAATGCCTTGAATTTTTCTTTACCTCCCTTCCTCATCAAGACATGTGATTTTATTGTTGTAACAGTCTAGGAAAACATGACGTTTTTCCAACCAATCCATGCCAATTATACAATCATATGAAACCAATGGTATGATGTTTACATCTACCTTTGTGCTAAGTCCATTCATGTCTATTGTGCAATATTTTACCAACTCATTGATTTTCCTCTTAGACCCCATGGATAAATGCACTAACCAAGATTTTTTATTCTTACTTCTTTGCAATTGAAATATTTCAACAATGTTAGCATTTATGCAACTATGGCTATCTCTAGAATCAATCAAAATTGCTATGGGTTGGTCATTAATCTTACCTTCCACTTTGAACATGGGGGATTGATACTTTTCCTACTTGTTGTCCAAGGATACATAAATCCTTGGCATGCTTCCTCCCATGTCTTTCACTGTTTCAACCTCCTAAATGTTGTCGAAAATCCTCATTCTTTCTCCTTTGTGAGGGTAGTCCTTATATAAATGATTTCCCTCACATCCCCAACATTGCATAGGTTGTTGACTTGACCTTTTCCCAAATGAACCTACATCCTTTTGCTCATTTTGGGCTTCCTAGACTTGGTAATTTGTTTGGTATTACTTTTGAAAAAGGGTGGCTTAAAACATTTCTGCCTTTTATCCTATTTCCCCTTCATCCTGTCATTCCAAGTCTTTTGGAAGACTATCCTTCCTCTATTCTGCTCATAAAGATGTCTTTCTCTCCTTATGGATTGCTCCAATGTTTTCGGGTTATCATATTGGATATTGTCACTATACAAGGAGGGTAACCCACTTAGAAACCTATGGATTTTGACCTTCTCATCCTTGATGAAGTCAACATACTTTAACAATTCAAATAACCACTTCTCACATTCCTCCATCTTAGAGAAATATTTCAGAAAAATATTTCTCTTGAAAATATCCTTTGAACTGCCTCCATGAGATCCTTTTCTCATCAAGGTTCTTGGCTTTCTTAAGATGATCCCACCACATGGTTTCATTTCCTTTCAAGTGGTAGGTGGAAATTCTGGCTTCTACCCATGAGGGCTAATCATGTAGCTAAAAATATTTATTCATTTCCAACAACCAAGCCTCAACCTCCTCACCCTTGATAGTAGGTGGCTTGATATTTCCAAGTTCACCCTACAGGATGTATGCGTCATGCCTTCCTCTTTTCTTACAAACAAGAGACACACTTGGACTACTATCTAGACCTGAACTTTCATTAGTTCTTCTGGTGGATTACCTTGGATAATGATGGCGTCTTCTCATGCTTCACTTCCTGTCATTTCCATGATCATCCCTTTTTCTATGGGTTCTTGATGTTGATAGATGTCTAGAAATAGCTTATTTCTTGGTGCCAGAATCCTTATTAACTTGCTTATGCAATATATTCAAAGTTTGAAGTATCTCTTCCTGAGCCTTCATGATTCTTTCATTATCGCCCCTATAGCTCTGGACTTCTTTTTGCAGGCTAATCATAGTTACAGGCTCTTGCCCGTTTCTTCTCCCATTAGACTTAGTCTCAGCATTATCCATGGTGGTATGCAGACCTCTAATTTCTTCTTCATGGTTGTAAAACCCTTGAGCATCCTCCATGTCTCTAGTTCTCATGTAGGGACTAAAGTATTATTTCTGTATCTCTAATTCTTCAAGAGTGTGAATACAATAATTTGTTGTTAAAATTAAGAATATAAAAAAATATTTATTAATTATATTACAGTTCATGCTTCATTTCAAATCATGAATAATGTTAATGCCTTATTATATAATCTTATTCGCATTCTTTTTCAAAACAAATTTCCAACGACTGTCCTCCTACCTCAATCTGAGTTCTAAGCAAAAATTACAACAATTAAAATTTGTAATTTACACTCTTTTTCTGCTACAAAAATTTCTTCTATATTTTTTTAAGAAGATGTAATTCCCAATGAAAAATTATGGGTTAACAAATTTCTTCTACTCCTCACGACCTTCCCCAATGACTATTCGTTCACTTCAATCTGAGCTTCATGCTGTAAGTTATGGTGGAAAAAGTGAAGAATGATCCAATAGAGAATTCAACACAGTATAAACACTCATCAACTGTCCAATCATCTCTTGATTATATCTCCACCGTTGATGGATTCATCATGGATGTACATCGCAAATATTCACCTCCATACTCTTCACCCCTGGAGTCTTGGTACTTAGACATTTTTCCGTATTCATGGACTCACAGACTCGCTAATGTCTAATTATATAAGCATCCTTTCATAATATAAGCATCCTTTCATAGGTCCATCTGAGAAGTTTCTACACTTATCCATTTTTTTTTCTTCGCGAACTTGCAGAGTCATCATCTTGTCACCTTCTTTTCATATGTTCGTCCAAAAAGTTTCCATACTTAATCATTTTGTTTTTCAAAATATTATCGTGATCTTGTGTAACTAACAAATGGCATGCCACATGGCTCCACATCACCTACCCACTGTCATTACATCCACCATGTATCTTCCACTATGGTAGTATAGGTATTTCTTCCATGTTAGTTGCCATGTGGCCACTGTGTCATGCCGATGTCATCATACTGAAAAATACCCAAATTTTTGTCTATTTTTTCTTAATTTCTTAATTGTCCCAAGAGACTCAAATTCACAATTAATTATGTGGCTGCAATTAGAGCTTGTAATAAATCTCAATACAACAAAATTGGGTCTGTACATCCACTTTGACCCTCCTCCCTCTTCAAATTCGCGTCTTGCGCATGAAATTTGTCTTGAATTATTCTGCAAAAATTGTGGCTTTTTCCCAATTTCACCTCAATTCTATCATGGGCACCATGGATGCTATGTAACTTCAAATTTTGGCCATCTGCAACCCCAAAAATGTGTATTTATAGACTGAATTTTCTTACATTTAATTTCTGGCTCAATTCTTCCAAATTATTTTCAAAATTTCTTTAATCCCACTACAATAATTTTCTCCAATGAATTGCAGGCATCCTCATTCCAACATTCTGTCAAAAAATTTGCATGTTTACTCTGCAAATTTTAGTTATGCACTCTGTTAACTAAACCATGTAGTCTCAGTGTTGGAAACTAGGCTTTGATACCATAATGTAATGTCCCCCATCCCAACTGACGGACATTACCCTGCGGAATATACATAAAAATGAAATTTCTGCTAATTGAATGAATTCATTATAGTTAACCAATTTTTTATATCTTTCAACTACAAATTAAAATAGATCTAGCTACTTTCTAGAACCATAAAATAGATGTATCTACAACATGCTAATAATCATCATGAAATGCAACTTCATCATTGACACAACATCATCTAAGTCATTCTCAAATACACATAGGTCATGCACAATAATAACACATGTAAATAGCATGGAAACAAGATAAAACACTTATTTTTAAACAAGAATTGTGCAACCAGCTGCTTGGGACGAATGTTCCACCCAACCATAGACTGACTATTCCAAATCTTGGCAACCAGTCACCCCCAAACCGAGGCTATAAATCCACAAAAGAGGGTGGTGTCTCACAATCCACTCACAACTCATAAAAATCTCAACCCAATTGATATTCTCCTACAACTATCTCAATTTTACACCAACTATCTCCCTCTTGACATGTCCAACCCAAGGAATGCACCATTTGTTAATCAAGGATAACCCAAGGAATGTGCCATTATTTTATCAGAGTCTCTCTGGCACATGTAGCTAGGAATCTCTCAGCTAGGAAATCAAGGGAAACTGCTGCTAGGAAAACTATCAGTAAACCAACAACAAACACTTGTTGTCTTAGTGAAACTCACACATGAGTTCACTATTCAGGCTTGACAACCTGGATCTTCAGTTTTCCAACTCTAATTCACTCCAATTATGTTCCAACATGCTCTATAATTCTCCCTCCATGGCTGCATTAACATCAAGCTCCGTTTCTTTCTCTATCTTTCCTCCTCATGCACACAAACTCAATGTGTAAAAATTATTGTCCCAACCCATACGAATTTCCTCCCTTTGGATCACCTTTCTTGACTCACACTCTTCCCCAAGATGATTGTACTCAACCCCCATGTGCCCAATAACTTTGGGATGTGACCACTCACACCCACCCTCTTACATGTATTAAATGATTAGCTTTGGGAGCACTCAATCAGAAATGGGAAGGTCCATCTACAAATAGAAAATTTAGGAAAATGGGTTAAATTAATACACATGGGTATTTCCCCCTTGGACCCCTCTTGGCCATTATCCTAGAGACTCTCCTCTCTTGTGGATTGATTCATCCACCATATTTTGTCCATGTCCCCTTAGCAACTAGCATCACATCTTTTTATTATTAAAACATTGAAATACAATTCGCATATTACATCACTTTGGATGTAGCAAAAAATTATATCTACACAAGCATTACTTAAACTAGTAATTATAGCGGGGATGTTACAAATATTGAAGGAGCCAATAGTCTCAATAAAACCCCTGGTCCCAATCCTAGAAATATCCATTCTAAATATCTTACTTTTTACTAAATGGGTCATGATTGTATCTCATAGAAAGGATTTCAAATTCCTTAAAATAAAACCACTATGTTTTAGATGTGAAATGGTTGTGGTGAGTAATTTGGATTTCTATCCCATAGCCCTAACTTAACTATGATATTATTTTGGACCCAAGGGGGGATCAAGTGTGTTAATTTAAGTGATTAAATATAAATTTGGTGTCATGAATAAAGCATATGATTAAGATGTGAAGTTGGTGTGCAAGTGGTGTGATCAACGTCAATATAAAATAATTACAAAATAATTACTTGCAATAAATGAGATCCAAAATTGAAAAGAAAGTTAAAAAAAATCAGACAAATTCTCATGTAAATGAAACTTTTTCTTTATCTTAATCAAATTTCAAAGGATAAAGAAGCATGAAACAATTTGGATATGCAAATAAGAGCTCCTACTTCAACCTAGCTAAGACCTAGGGATAAATAAGTATGAAATCTCAAACTAAAAAACTAAAAGAAACAAGCTAAGTACTAATAAGAAAAGGATTTTATTTTCTCTAACTTGAAAGACTTTTGTATCTAAAATGAAAGGCCTAATGTAATAGAAAAAATAAAGGGATGAAAGTTGTAAAACTAATCACTAGCACACTAAAAAAACAAAGACTAAAACATTAAAGAAAATCCCAAACCTTAGGAAAAACACTATTGCGACAAATGAGGATTTTCTTTGTTCAAAGTTTTTGTTAACAAAGAACATTTAAGGGGTATTCTAGCAAAGCTAGGGTTCTATCCTAATCATATTAAAACAAAAATATAAAATGAAGCTAAAAGATAACATAAAAGTGGAAGTTATTAAGCACCTAATGGGATTTTCTCTCAACCTACATTATCTCTTAAATAATGCATTACAAACAAAGTTTCAGTACCATAAAATGATAAATACCTTATAATAATACTTCTCAGTCCAAGACAAAACCAAAAATTTCAAAAAGTTTCAATTCCAGGAACAATGCAGAAAAGTACCCATTTTTCTATGCTAGTAGTGTAGAAACAATGGGGCCTATTTCTATGTTAAATGAGTGAAGAAAACTCCCCCAAAGGTGTATTCAATGAGTGCAGGATTTGTGGGTAAAATTTGAGGTGAATAAGCATAGAAAAAGGGTTAAAAAGTGCACTAGTTTGGAAAATAATTGAGGAAGTTGCGAGCCTATTCCTAAGGCATAAATGGACATTTCCCCTTCTAGGATTATGTAGAAATAGAATAGAAACAAAGAGAAAGAAAAATTTCCAATTTTCACAATGAGTGATGGGGGTAGGGGGGATGAGACATAGACCCAAAATCAAGGAAGAAGAAATGGTTATTTTCCCTAGTGGAGACACCAATCTATTGTGTGAAATTTGTGACAAGGGTGACAAAACTACACTAACTTGATGGTTATGTATCAAGGAGAAATAAAAAAGATTTTTGGAATTAGAAACCCTAATCCTAAGCAATGACTACCATTCTCGATATCAAATTATTCATGAAATTAAATGGATAGAGAAATAAATAAAACCGTAACATGAATAAAATCTTATAAATATTGAAAGAATATCTCCATACCAAATCGATAGGCCAAAAATACACTAATGAAGAGCACTTGTTGAGGACTTGTGGGCTGCAAATCCCCCTCCTTGGGATGGGTCCTTGGATTCCTTAGTGTATGCATGATCCCCTCCTTAGTGTGTGTTAAATATACCTAAAAAGGAAATGAAATATCAAAGGGAAGTGGTCCTCAATATTTCTAGTGTGATTTCGACAACATGTCCTTACTATGAATGGATGGGTTTTGGATGGACTGATCTTAAGCCTTTATTTACAGGAAAAGTAGTAGTTAAACACCCTGGACATATCCTTCAAATAGTTGTTAAATATGACGAAATAAATGCTAAGAATAGCAATTAGGGTTAAAAAATATCCACATCTAACTAATTTCCCTTTTTGGAAAATTTAGGTACAAAATAGTCAAAATTGGTTATTTGGTGGAGTTGTGTAGATTTTGTAGGTATTATTTGTGATGATAGTGTATTTTTTAGGGGTAGTATTTGCATTTCTCCTTTTTTTTCAAAATATTCTTTTGACTCAACAACTTCCCATAGGTCAAATAATGGTGGGAAATGAGGTGAAATGGAGGCTAAACATGTTGATAATGGTATATTTTGGTAATACTTGTGGAAATGTCATAAATGAGTAGTTTTAGGCGATAAAAGCATTTCACTTATATTGTGAGCCACATGTTTCCAAAAAAGGACAATGAGTTAGTCAATTATGAAGGAAAAGGTTTACAGGAGCCTCACAATGGTCTCTACATTAAAAAGTATTATGTGTAGGAAATGATGCCATGCGATGATTTTGTAACATGTCATATATTAATTTTTTTTAATTTAGCACCTTTTTTTTTTCATTTTGGCTTTTGGTTCACATGAGTATCATACTTGGTTCTTGATTTTTTGAAATCCACACCCATTCATGTAGGTTTTTCATATAGTGCCAACTATAGTACCTAGAACATTGCTGGTATTGCTTGGGTGATTTGTTCTCCCATTAACTAACTCATGAGTTCAAGGGTCACATGCCTTGATCATTCAACCATTAACATTGGGGACTATAATTCAATCATCAAACTTCTTACCAAATGCATCATTGTTGACATCCACAAGTTAGTTGTAAAATTGGATTCACAATTAGTGGTGTCACAATTAAATAATGTTTATCATGTTAGAAATCCCACACTTCTCCTAAGGGTGTGACTTCTTGAATTCTAGTTTGATTTCATTACTTATATTCATGTTCCAAGAAGTTTAAAGAAGTTGCAAGATTTGTTAGATTACATGAAAAATGTTATCAATGAAATCATGCATGTAAAATACTCATGAAATATAAATACACATCATTTAGCTCATAAATAGAATGGAACCGTCTCTCTCTCTCTCTCTATACACACACACACACACACACACACACACACACACTAATGCAGGAGCATCACCATCAATGTTTAAAGAGGTTGAGTCAAAGAAAACTCAGTATCCAGCGCAGATATTTCAAATTGGTTTTCGTAAATGTGTTGATCCTGCACAAAATATATCTAGCTAAACAATAATACACACATTTGCAGAGAGAATTAGAGAAGGAAGAAGAAGGAGAGAAAGAATGGAAGAATTCTCATTAACCGTTATGAATAATGAATAATTTACACATGATATACTCTGTATTTATCAATGAGTTCGACTTGAGGTGAACCAATGTGCCATAGTGGTGGTCTAGAGTGATTTGGACACACACCAGCAGTTACGGGAGTGAACTGCCACCTATTCTAGTCTCTCAGGCAGTTACGAGAGTGAACTGCCACCTAGTTGAGTTAACTAGTCAACTAGTCTTCAGTTAACTGACTGAACATAGAGTAGTGAGGAGTTAACTTAGGGAATCAAGGCTAATGCGCCACTCTGGTGATGATAAAAAGGCAAGGTCGAATTATCATGGTGATGATCCCAATGTTGCATGGTGATGATTCCAATGCAACATATAAACTCAACTCAACTAGTCAAACTGAAGTGTTAACTGAAAGAGAATATTCTCCAGGTGGAATATTCTCCCCTAAAATATAGGAGACTGGATAATGACTAATTATGAATAATAAACAAGGAATAAACTTAGGAAAAATAAATCCTAGGTGTGTGTGAAGTAACTCCAACACCCCCTGTGAACATCACTATGGTGAAAATAAAGATTGCGTCCCTGCAACAAGGCCATGTTAGTTACCCAAGTACAAAATATAAACTAGAAATAAAGTGAGGAAAGAGGGAAAACCTCATGGGAAAACCCACCCCTCAAGGTACAATGTATGTAAAGAGAAGAACTACAGTTGCTAGGCAACTGTGTCCTTCACTCCAAGATGACCTCGCAAAGAATGGAATTTCTGCTCAGTGAAGGTCTTGGTGAAAATGGCTGTCATCTATTCTACTGAAGGACAAAACTATAAGTTGATGATCTCATCGTGTACTAAGTCCCAAATGTAGTGCATGTGGATCTTGATGTGCCTCATCCGCTGCCTCTGAAGTAGATCTCTGCAGAAATTCAGAGTGCTCTGGTTGTCACACCAGATGACGATCGATCGATGAAACTGAATGCCCAACTCAGTGAGAAAATGTTCTAGCCACATAGCCTGAATGGTTATGTTAACTACCCATTTGTACTCTGCCTTGGCTGAAGATAGAGAAATGGCAGCTTGCTTCTTGCTCGACCAACATATAGGCCTGGAACCAAGACTAAGTGAGTAACCAGATGTGGACTTGTGATCAATATTATCACCAACCCAGTCGGAATCAATAAACCCAATGAGATATAATGTAGAGTCTGCTACATAATGAATCCAAAAGGTGATGGTGCCCTATACATATCGAAGGATACACTTTGCAACTTTCCAATGTAGCTCATGCGACTCCTGCATTAACCTGGAAACTACACCAACTGTATATGATATTTCTATTGTGGAGTGTGTGAGATACAACAAGTTCCCCACTAGATGTCTGTACAGTGTGCTGTCAACCAGTGGAGTCTCCCCGCCATCCTCACGTTTGACTCCTGATAGCAAAGGAGTCGGAGTAGACTTGTAGTTTGTCATGTGAAATCTCTCAAGGATATCACATGCATACTTGACTTGAGACAGTTTGATTCCTGATTCATCCTAACTCATCTCAAGTCCAAGGAAGAAATGTAGCAGACCCATGTCCATCATCAAAAACATGTCATGAAGAATCCTCTGGACTACAGTGTTCGACAACACAGGTATTCCAACAGAGGACAAACACCTTCAGTAACCACTCACATAACCAGATCAAAGATCAACACACCGATGTTTTCACGTGGTAAAACCCCTACGGGGAAACATCCACGGCCCCAGCCAACACAGCCATTTGGAGCAGTTTATTAATGCAAAGAAAAAGATTACAGAGAGATTTTACAAGAGAGTTTCTCACAATGGATCATCGGCAAATGACCCTCCATGCTCTTTAAATAGAGATCATGGACCAATCGGTTGTTAAGCCACGAATCAATGGCCGTTAAGATCGAGGAGAGTATGAACCGTCAGATCACTCTATGTCGGGAACATATCGTGACCGTCGGATTGCCTAACTACAAATGCATACTAATGCATACT
>ML779767.1:302213-332381 GCA_009831015.1 Picea engelmannii | reverse complement strand
TCAATGGCCGTTAAGATTGAGGAGAGTATGAACCGTCGGATCACTCTATGTCGGGAACATATCGTGACCGTCAGATTGCCTAACTACAAATGCATACTAATGCATACTAAAGAAACACACTTTTACCTAACGACATATTAGACTAAGTAGATATTAACTAACTCCTAAGTGTCTAAATATCCTAACATGCAGCAATCATTGAAGTCGAGCAACCGGTGATCAACAAATCATCGACATACATAACTAAAAGTAGAAGTGAATCAGTCGTGCGAAGAATGTATACATTTGGGTTTGATTTACAATGTACAAAGTTCTATGACAACATGTAGGAGTCCATCTTGGCATACCATGCCCTCAGATCATATTTGAGGCCATAAAGTGAGTTCTTCAATCGACAAACCAAAGATGAGTCTTGCATAAATCCCTAGGGCTTCTCCATGTAAATCTCCTCAAAGATATCACCATGAAGCAATGCATTCTTCACATCCATATGATGGAATTCCCATCCCTTGGTTGCCACAATGGAAAGGGATAATCGTATGGAATCCATCTTCGCTACTGGAGCGAAGGTCTCATCATAGTCAATACCATGAACCTGCTAAAAGCCTTTGGTGACAAGCCTGGATTTGTATCTATTGATCTATCCAACCACTGCGCTCTTGGTCCTGTAGACCCATATGTATCTGACAATTTTCCACCCAGAACGAAGGGGAACCAGATCCCAAGTCTGGTTCTCGAGGAGAGAGTTGTACTCCTCCTGCATGGAGGATTCCCAAAAGGGATTTCCAGTAGTCTCTCCATAAGACTATGTATCTGAAGACTGAACCAAGAAAAGATTCATGGAAAGAAATGGTTTAGTGGCAGTGAGTGCAACATGATACTCCTTGAAATTAGATTGATTCCTCCTAGTATCGGTTGGATCACCTACGAGATCCCCTGCATCTTGAAGAGTAGTTTGTGCCCACTTGGGCCTATGCTTTGGCTCTGCAATTGCATCTGGATGCTCTGACTCTGCATTTGACTGTACTAAATTTGAAAATGAATCTAAATCCTCTGATTCCTCTGAATCAGAAATCTCATCTAAAGAAGAGTCGGCATGTGCATGCTCATCATCGCAGACAAGTGGAAGAGTGAAGGTGTCTGCATGCGGCTGTTGAGGTACATGTGAGACACTTTCCTCGAATTGGACACTACCCTCAATGATGAGCCAGTCCGAGGAAAGATCAATAAGCAGATATCCCTTCACACCATCAAGGTATCCAACAAAAATGCACTCAGTGCTCTATGGATCAAGTGCCTTCATCTTTTTAGAGGGAATCCGGGCCCATGCACGAGAACCAAAAATGGAAAGTGGATCACTTTCAGTTTGAGGCCACTCCAAGCCTCGTAGGGGGTCTTATCCTTGACTGATCTATGGGGAGATCTATTTTGGATGTATGTTGAACAGTTAAGTGCTTCGTCCCATAGTCTATGTGGTATTGACTTTGCATGCAACATGCAAGATGCCATCTCCTTTAGAGATCAGTTTTTCCACTCAACAACTCTGTTTTGTTGCAGAGTATAGGGAACTGTGTGCTGCAACTTAATCCCTACCTCATGGAAAATATTATGGATCTCATGACTTACATACTCTCCCCCATTATCATTTCGAAGGACTTTGATCTTCTTTTTGGACTATGTCTCAACCAAAACTTTGAAATCTTTGAGGTGTTGAAAGGCTTTTGATTTTTTCCTGAGAAAGTAGATCCAAGTAAAATGTGAGAAATCGTCAACAAAAATGAGAACAAACCTCGCTTTGTTGATCGATGGATGTGGAAAAGGACCCATGAGGTCATTGTGGATCAGATCCAAAGGTGGGGAAGCTCGGTGAGACTTTCCCTTGTCGAATTTCTCTTGAGGGAGTTTTCCGAGAACACATCCCTCACATACTCCCTTGGAGAAATGGATGTCTGGTAGACCATAAAATAATATATACTTTCTAATTTGTTCCATGTATCTAAAATTCAAATGTCCAAAACTTTTGTGCCATATCCTACTACTTTCATCAGCATGAGTAAGCAGTAAAGCAGAATCAGGTTCAATGAATTCAGAAAATGTATACAATCTAGACTGATGATTTACCTCACCGGTTGCAACCCTGGAGTTGGTTTGCATGTCGTAGATGTCCATGGAATTTGGTGTGAATATGACTCTCTTTCCGGTGCCGTAATTCTTGATATGATACATGGAGAGAAGGTTGACATAAATCTTGGGAACATGCATCACATTCTCGAAACTTTTGTTGGTGAGTTCAATCCTTCCTTTGTCGGTGACCTTGACAGAAGAGTTGTCCCCCATCAGAATGGGAGGAACTTTGCATGCATCCAAAGAAGAATATACTACTTTTGAGGCAGCCATGTGATGTGATTCTCCTGAATCTATGATCCAAGCATCAGAAGAGGAGTTGATGGCAATCAAGGCATGGCTAGAATTGCCTTTCCTGGAATTCAGATCTTCTGGCTTCTTCTTCTTTGCACCCTTAGGGATGCAATCTCCAAGGTTGTTTTTATGAAGTATCTGAGACATCATATCTATTTGTTTTTTCATGCATGTGGATTCTGAATGGAATCCTTTGTGACAGTATGTGCATTTCTCTCCTTTTCTTCCCTTTTCTCCTTTGGATCCAGAGGCATCGGTGAAGGGTTTTTTGTACCCTTCCTTCTTCGTATGTGCATGAGATTTCCTCTTATATTTATATTTAGATTTATTATATTTGTGGCTTCCATCATGAATAGTGAGTGCATGCGCCCTTGGGACTTTTAATGCGCCCATGTTGATGAGCTTGGTTTGCTCTTATGTCAAGGATTCGATAAAGTCCTCAAGAGAAGGCATCTTCCAGGTGGCTCTAGAGGCGAATTTGATAGTATAGAACGTATATACGAATACATAAAATTTAGTACCAAGCTTGGAGAGAATGGTGAGAACCATTTTTTTCTCTGCCGTCAATTTATCGACCCCGCAAGGTTTGAGTTGTGACAGTAAATCCTTGAATTTTGTAAAGAAATCTTGGATGTTGTCGAAGATTTTTGGATGTAATGTGAGAAGATACACCTCCATAATTTGTCCCCTCATCTCATCTTGTTTTCCAAAGAGCCCTTCCAATATTTTTGAGGCTTCATTGGGATTTTTACAGGAAGATATGTGAAAAAGGAGATCGGGAGATATAAGACTGCAAATTGTTCTGAGTGCCTCATCCATGCGATTTAAGTACTTGGGTTTTTATATGGATGAGGTCGGTTCTATATATGTATTCATGGTTAACCTATACATCCCTATGAATCAGATATGTATGGCTATTTTCTCCTTCCATGAAAAATAGTTGTAAGGTGTAAGAATGAATTTTTTTTGGAATTCCATCTTTCTGTTGTCTTAAATCTTTTTGTACCTGCAAAACTTTTTGGTGTATCTTTTTATTAGCAGTATGACAGCTCTGATACCATGTAAATGTGTTTAATCTACACATAATATATATAGCTAAACAATAATAAACACATTTGCAGAGAGAATTGGAGAAGGAAGAAGAAGGAGAGAAAGAATGGAAGAATTCTCATTAACTGTTATGAATAATGAATAATTTACACAAAATATACTCTGTATATCTCAATGAGATCGAATTGAGGTGAACCAATGTGCCATAGGGGTGGTCTAGAGTGATATGGACACACACTAGCAATTACGGGAGTGAACTGCCACCTATTCTAGTCTCTCAGGCAGTTACGGGAGTGAACTACCACCTAGTTGAGTTAACTATTCAACTAGTCTTCAGTTAATTGACTGAACATAGAGTAGTGAGGAGTTAACTCATGGAATCAATGCTAATCCGCCACTCTGGTGACGATACCAAGGAAAGGTCGAATTACTATGGTGATGATCCCAATGTTGCATGGTGATGATCCCAATGCAACATCTAAACTCAACTCAACTAGTCAAACTGAAGTGTCAATTGAAAGAGAATATTCTCCAGGTGGAATATTCTCCCCTAAAATGTAGGAGACTGGATAGTGACTAGTTATGAATAATAAACAAGGAATAACCTTAGGAAAAATAAATCATAGGTGTGTGTGAAGTAACTCCAATAGTTTTGGATTCCAAGGAGAGTGCATCATCTAAATGTTTTGAAAGCATTGTAATAAAGACCTTTTAATATTTTGAGGCTAGATCCATTGTAAACAATCCAAGATATTGTATTTTCTTTAATCCATATAGGATTGTACAGATATTGATCATCGACTCATATCTAGGTTGTAAATATCATTTATTGTAATAAGGCTAAGTAGGATAATGTCTTAATTATGATAGGATAGCACTAAGGTAGGCTGGAGGGAAGGCTCGAGAACCCCCTTCATGTATAAATATATGTAATCTATGCCCAAATTATTATGTTGAACATTATTCATTGATAATATTATATTTTTTGTTGAAGAAGAGTTGTAGAGAAGAAGCTGGGAGCTGTAAGAAAACATGTATATATTTTATGAATGAATACAACAAAGGATATTTTATTCCAAATGTCTGGTTTTGCTTATCTCTGAATTCATTGAGTAATGGTAAGTTTACTTTCTTTATGTGTTTTTATGCTTGTGTGTGAATTTCATGGTTAGATAATGATCCTTTGATATTTTATAACTTTCAATTGTTTCTCTTCTAATATCTGGTGCAAGGAGTGCACAGTGCCACACAAGGACTGCGAGGAAAAAGTCATTATCTGACTCAGTAGATCAGGAGAGATAACATGAAGATTTGCAGAGTGAGTGAAATGAGTGCACATATACTCATATGAGTATAAAATCTTGAAAGACCCATGCAAAGTGTGCATAGGGACAACACTAACTAAGTGTTGATAATTTCATGCCAAGTGAACACAAGGAGTGTGTGAAAGGTTTTCCAAAAACTTTCAGAGTCTCAAGGTGAGCTAGAGTAAGGAGTGTGTGGGATATTTTTCTAAGTCTCAAGCTCAGGATAAGTAGTGCAAGTGTGCTCCATATTCTAATTCCATTGAAGTTGGCAAAGCTCAAGAGGAATAACGAGAAAAATCCCTTAAAGGGAGGAGTTTATTGTGTTTTAGAGAATGATTCGATGAGATCTGCTCGAGGAGGATCCAGGTTCTTTGATAGCTGTCAGATATGGAGGAGTAGCACATGGTTTAACCCTTGGATTCCTTTAGACTTAGAGAATTCATATATTTCCCATGTTTAGGTGCAAAGGATACAAGTATCCCGAAGTCCTAGGATCCTAAGTGAATCTCGATCGTTTGTCAGAGAGTACACGTGTCCGTGGATTGGAGGAAGTTTGGAAGACTGGATATCCGAGAGTACAAGAGCACAGTTTTGAAAGTTCACAAGCTTCCCAAAGTTCCAAACAAAGAATAAAATCCTAGTCATTGACATGCGGGGACATGTGGCACCAGATCTTGAAGTTTAGAGACTTGACACTCCAGAAGAGTTGAGATATATCTTTCTTTGGGTTGAGAAATCCCAGAGGGTCGAAGGTCAGAGTTTATATCGATCATCGGTCAATGTGAGACACATGGAAGTAGATCAAGCCTCTGTCAATTAAAGGTTCAGAACGGTTGAGTGTTGAGACAGCCAGAACTCCTCAAGCCCAGATTCCTGGAACCAATCGTAGTCACTGGCTGGTGATATTTCAAGGACCTTTGATCCATCACCCTTCGCGAATTCATAATTCGTGAACTTGGGAGGAAACACAAGTGCATGATCAAAAAACTCTGAAGCCCGAAATTCCGAAGAGTGTGTGAGTCATTGATCTCGACGCATTTGTGGACTGTTGATCCTTGCCACATTTTGGTCATTCACGAGTTCGGCCTTTGGAAGGTGTGTAGCGTGTGGGAGTAGGAACTCCAACAGTTTTGAGTTTCGAAGTCCCGAATTATTTTGGAAAGTGAAATTTGGCCCATGGTTTCAGCCTAGAGTCATGTGCAAGACTCTGCTAGTGCATAAGGACCCTCGCAAACTTGGCTTTACGCACATGGAAGAGGTAAAGGACCTATGAGAAATGTTTTGAGGGGTCAATAGGAGCCTTAGAGATGATTCAACTCCTAGACATAAATGATCCTAATACCAAGAGGTCACATAGGCCCCTGGGAGTGGTGGGGGTTTTCATCATAAGGTATCAGAGCCTGAAATAATATTTGTAAGAAGAAATCTTGGAACCATGCCACCAAGAAGACGTAGAGATATTTTAGTGGTCAATGCAGCCATGGAAGAGGAGATGAGATAACTTCATGCAAGGTTGGAGGTCACGGAGACAACATAGAGAAGAGAAATTGAAGTTGGCGATGTCAATGAAGATGAAAGTGAATATGTTGAAGTAGAAGAAGTTGCAGGAGAACAAGAAGTAGAGGAACGATTGATGAGAGTTGTTGTTAAAATGGGAGCCACAACAGAAATAGAGGTCCCAATTTATGAAGGTAATTTGGATGTCGAAGAATTGCTTGAATGGGTAAGTGGTTTAGAAAAGTACTTCGATTATGAGCAGATATATGAAAAGAAGAAAGTAAATCATGTTGTGACCATATTGAAGGGACATGTAATACTATGGTGGGATGAAATGAAATATGACTAAAGATGCAAAGGTAAGTCTAAAATTAAGAATTGGGACAAAATGGTAGCTAAGTTGATTTAGCTAAGTCCATACCCAAGGAATACCAGATAAATATGTTCAGGAAGATGCAAAATCTGAGACATAAAGGATTGTCAGTGAATGAGTACACCTGAGAGTTCTACAAACTGAGCATAGAACAAGACATAGGGAGAATGACGAAGAAAAAGTTCCATATATATAAATGGCCTGAGATATGAAATTCAAGATGAGATCAACATGATAACAATGAGAATAGTGGAATATTCTTATCAAGTAGACATGAAGGAAAAGGAAAAGTTGGCAAGAAACTAGAGTCAACGAAACAGAGGAAAGAGTCCTAGTAGAGGAAGAGAAGCTGTCCTAGAAAAATTCCAGAATTCTAGAGCTGAAGTGGGAAAGTATCACAGTCAGACAAAAAGAGGAGGTAGTTCTTGAGGAGGATGATATGGTGGAAGAACCTATTTTCCTAGAGGAAGAGGAAGAGGTAGAGGAGGAGAAGTGAAGTTCTATTCCTGTGGAAAGACATGGCACATGTCTTGGGAATGTCCTGAGAAGAAAAATGCAGGAACTAGAGAAGCTCACATTTATGAGGCGTAGAAGAAGAATGTGGAGATAGAGATGAAGGTCGAAGCAATAGAAGAAGGGATATCACTCATGATGAGGAAATTTCTCGTGAAGCTAAAGAAACATGTAAGAGAACCAGTTTAGAGGAATAATTTGTTTAGAATCGCTTGCAAGACCAAAGACAGGGTATGCAAGGTAATCATGGACAGTGGAAGTACTGATAACTTGGTATCCACAGAGAGGGTAGAAAAACTGAAGTTATAGACACCTGTACATCTGAATCCGTACAGAGTTTCATGGTTGCAGAAAAGACATTAAGTCATGGTAAGTCGATAATGCAAAGTTGAATTCAAAATAGGTGGTTATAAAGATGAAGTTCTATGTGATGTTATACCCATGGAAGTTTTCCATGTTCTGTTGGGAAGACCATGGAAATATGATAGGAATTTCATACATGATGGGAGGAGAAAAACCTATACCCTTGAGAAGAATGGGAGTAAGCATATGCTATTTCCAATAGAAGATAAATGAGCCAAATAAGATGCTAGTTCGAGTACACTTCTCATGAGTGGGAAGGAACTCTTGAAAGAAATCAAGAAGGAACATGAGATGCAGTTTGTTGTTGTAGGTAAGATGAGAGTCATTCTCAAAATAAATTCTATTGACGATCTACCTATAGAAGTTCAGGAGTTATTATATGAGTTTTTTGATATCGTGGTGGATGAGTTAACTCACTCTTTACTACCCATCAAGAGTATCAGTCACCATATTGACCTTATTCTAGAAGCAAGTTTTCCAAACAAAGAAACATACAAATTGACACCTCAAGAGAATGAAGAGGTCAAGGAGCAAGTCCAAGAGTTATTGGAAAAGGGTTTGATCATGGAAAGTTTGATCCCATGCACAGTATCAATTGTGCTAAGTCCAAAGAAATATGGAGGTTGGAGAATGTGCATAGATTCAAGATCCATCAATAAGATAACCATCATGTATGGATTCCCTTTACCCAGAAAGGATGATTTGATGGTTTGCTTGAGTGGAGAAAGTTATTTTTCCAAGATATACTTGAAGAGTGACTATCATCAGATAAGGATGAGAGAAGGAGATGAATGGAAGACAACATTCAAAACAAATGAAGGATTCTATGAGTGGTTAGTTATGACATTTGGCTTAACGAATGCCTCGAGTACATTTATGAGGTTGATGAATGAAGTACTCAAAGATTCTATTGGTAAGTTTGTAATTGTCTATTTGGATGATATATTAATATTTAGTAAGACTGAAGGAGAGCACTTGAGGAATCTAAAGATGTTGTTGAGGATATTATAGTAGGAGAAGCCGTTAGTAAATCTGAAGAAATGTTATTTCATGAAAAAATAACTTATATATTTGGGATTTGTTATCTCTTCAAATGAGTTGAAGATGGATCCAAATAAGGTGAGGGAAATCAGAGAATGGCCTTCTCCAAGAAGTGTGTTTGAATTAAGAAGTTTTCATGGATTTGAAAGATTTTATAGGAAATTCATCAGGAATTTTAGCAGTGTTTGTACACCTATACTAGACACCATAAAGAAGGAGAATAAATATTTTAATTGGATAGAAGAAGTTGAGAAAGGATTTAGAGTGTTAAAAGAAAAGATAACATAACAACCTATTCTAGTTCAACCATATTTTAAGAAGACCTTTCAAATCAAGTGTGATGCTAGTGGAGTAGCCATTGGTGCAGTTTCAAGTCAAGGTAATAAGCATGTTTCTTATTTCATTGATAAGATGAATGATGTTAAGAGGAAATATTCCACATATGACAAGGAATTTTATGTCGTAATTCAGGCCTTGAAGAAATGGAGACAATATCTTATCCCAAAGGATTTTGTATTGTATTCAGACAATCAAGATTTTCAATTTATAACCAGACAAGAGAAGCTGAACCAAAGACATGCCAAATGGGTAGAGTTCATGCATAAGTTTACTTATGTTATTAAGCATATTAGTGGAAGAAATAAAAAGTTGCAAATGCTTTGAGCAAGAGATGTTTGATCTTGCAGGAATTTCAAGTGGAGACCTTAGGATTTGAGCACCTCAAGGAGATGTATCAGGAAGATCCATATTTCAAGGAAGCTTATGAAGCATGTGAGAACCCTTTGCTAAGGGACAAAAATCAGTGGATGGAATACTTGATCCAAGATGGATTTTTATTCAAGGGAATTCAATTGTGTATCCCAAGATGTTCAATGTGGGATAACCTGTTGAAGGAGAAACATAGAGGAGGATTCGCTGGACATTTCGGCCATGATAAAACAGATGCATAGCTGAGTTATTGATACCATTGGTCAGGTATGAGATATGATGTGAAGAAATTTGTGGACATCTGTAGAATATGATAGTATGCTAAAGGAAAACAACATAGCACTAGATTATATCAGCCATTTCCTATTTTATCTAGGTTGTGGGATGATATAAGCATGGATTTTGTTCTTGGATTTCCAAGAACCTAGAGGGGAAGTGGTTCTATCTTTGTAGTGGTTGGAATATTTTCGAAAATGGAACATTTCATATTTTGTCATAAAACCAGTTATGATACTCATATAGAAAGTTTATTTTTCAAGGAGATCGTGAGATTACATGGGTTACCCCGAAGTATAGTCTCAGACAAAGATACCAAATTCGTGGGAAACTTTTGGAGAACTTTGTGGAAGAAGTTGGGGACAAATTTGTCCTTCAGTTCAACATATCATCTTCAGACAGAAGGACAGACAGAGGTGGTGAATCGTAGCTTAGGGAATTTGTTAAGGAGTTTGGTCACTGAACATCACAGTTAGTGGGACCAAATTCTTCCCCAAGCAGAGTTTGCATACAATGAATCACCAAATAGGAGTACAGGTAAAATCCCATTCCAGATAGTAAATGGAATGGATCCAAGAGGAATATCAGAGTTGAGAAATTTTGAATGAGATGAGTTATGAAGTGCAGGAGTAGAATAATTCGTTGCAGAGATGCAAAACTTTCATGATCAGATTAAGGTACAGCTACAGAATAGAAACCAAATATATAAAAGTAGGATAGACCAGAGGAGAAGAGAGGTAAATTTTGAAATTGGAGATCAATTTTTAGCACACATGAGGAAGGAAAGATTATTGAAAGAGAAATATAACAAGTTGAACATGAAAAATATAGGACAATGTAAGATCCTAAGAAATTTTGTTGCAAATTCTTATGATATTGAATTCCAGAGGATGTGGGAATATCAATGATATTCAATGTGGAATATTTATACCCTTACAGGATGGATGATACAAGAGAAACATATGATCAGGAGGATATTTAGTGGAAGCAACCGATGACCACAACATAGGAGACATAGATAGAGAAGATCCTATATCAAAGGATTGCTAAGAAGACTAGGATGAAAATGTATTTTGAGTATCTAGTTAAGTGGAAAGGTCATCCAGAAGAGGATGGTAGTTGGATGACTTAAAACAATATCTAGAAGCATGGAAAGATAGTGCAAGAACTCATGGAAAAGATTCCATGAATCGTTTTTTTCTGAGGAGTATGATGCAGGAGCATTTCCACCAATGTTTAAAGAGGTCGAGTAGAGTACAACTCAGCATCCAGTGTGCACATTTCAAATTGGTTTCATATCCCAAGGAGAGTGCATCATCTAAATGTTTTGAAAGCATTGTAATAAAGACATTTTAATATTTTGAGGCTAGAGCCATTGTAAAAAATCTAGGAGATTGTATTTTCTTTAATGCATATAGGATTGTACATATATTGAGCATCGACTCACATCTGGGTTGTAAATATCATTTATTGTAATAAGGATAAGTAGGAGAATATCTTAATTATGACACAATAACACTAAGGTAGGCTGGAGGGAAGGCTCGAGAAGCCCCTTCATGTATAAATATATGTAATCTATGCCCAAATGAGGCTGCTAAACATTATTCGTTGAGAATATTGTAGTTGTTGTTGAAGAAGAGTTGTAGAGAAGAAGTTGAGAGATGTAAGAACACATGTATATATTTTCTGAATTAATACAACAAAGGAGATTTGCTTCCAAATTTTTGGTGTTTCTTATCTATGAATTCATTGGGTAATGTTTTATTTACTGATTTATGTTTTTTTATGCCTATGTGTGCATTTCATGGTTAGATAATGAGCCTTTGATGTTTTATAAGTTTCAATTTTTTCTCTTATGAGATATAGTGCAAGGAGTGCACAGTGCCACACAAGGCGTGCGAGGACAGAGTCATTTTCCGACTTAGTGGCTCAGGACATATAACGTGAAGCCTTGCAGAGTGCGTGAAAGGAGTGCACATATACTCATCTGAGTATAAAATATCAAAAGACCCATGCAAAGTGTGCACATGGCCAACACTAACCAAGTGTTGAGAAGTTCAAGCCAAGTGAATAAAAGGAGTGTGTGAAATGTTTTCAAAAAACTTTCAAATTCTCGAGGTGAGCCAGCACAAGGAGTGCATGGGAGATTTTTCTAAGTATCAAGCTCAGGAGAAGTAGCACAAGTGTGCCCTAGATTCTAAGTCAATTGAAGTTGGAAAAGCTCAAGAGGAATAACGAGAAAAATCCCTTGAAGGGTGGAGTGTATTATGTTTCAGAGAATGAGTGGACGAGATCGACTTGGGAAGGATCTAGAGTCTTTGATAGCTATCATATCTAGAGGTATAGCATAGGTTTTAACCCTCAGAGTCCTTTGGACTTCCCGAATTCATAGATTCCTTTGTTTAGGCGTAAAGGATACAAGTATCCCAAAGTCCCAGGATCTGGAGTGAATCTGGACCATTTGTCAGAGAAGACACATGTCTGTGGATTGGAGGAAGTTTGAAAGAGAAAATATCTAGGAGAATGAGAGCACAATTATGAAAGTTTGCAAGCTTCCTAAAGTTCTGAAAACCTTCAGAGTCTTGGGGTGAGATAGCACAAGGAGTGCATGGGGAATTTTTCTAAGTATCAAGCTCAGGAGAAGTAGCACAAGTGTACGCCAAATTCTAAGTCCATTGAAGTTGGAAAATCTTAGGAGGAATAACGAGCAAAATCCCTTGAAGGGAGGAGTATATTATGTTTGGGAGAATGAGTGGATGAGATCCACTTGGGAAGGATCCATAGTATTTCATAGTTGTCATATCTATAGGTGTAGCATAGGGTTTAACCCTCAGAGTCCTTTGGACTTTGTGAATTCATAGATTCCTTTGTTTAGGCACAAAGGATACAAGTATCCCAAAGTCCCGAGGTCTGGAGTGAATCTAGATTGTTCTTCAGAGAATACACATGTCTGTGGATTGGAGGAAGTTCGGAAGACCGAATATCTAGGAGAACGAGAGAACAACTATGAAAGTTTGCAAGCTTCCTGAAGTTCCAAACAACGGATAAAATCCTAGCCCTTTACAGGAGGGGACACATGGTGCCAGATATTGAAGTTCAGAAACTTGGCACTCTGAAAGAGTTGAGGTATATGTTTCTTTGGGTTGTTAAATCTCTGAGGCATGAAGGTTGGAGTTGATATCGACCATCAGTCAAGGTGATACTCATGGAAATAGATTGAGCCTCCACCGATTCGGGGTTTGAAGAGGTTGAGGGTTGCAACATCCAGAACTACCGAAGCCCAAAGTCCCATATCTAATTGTAGCCTTTGTATGCCAATAGTTCAAGGACCGTTGATCCATAGGCCTTCATGAATTCAAAACTCGTGAAGTCTGGATTAAAGACAAGTGAAGGATAAAAAAACTCTTAAGTCTGAAATTTCGGAGAGTGTGTGAGTCGTTGATCTCGGCACATTTGTGGACCGTTGATCCTTTCCCCATTTCAACTGTTCATGAGTTTGGCCTTCATAAGGTGTGTGGCGTGTTGTAGTAGGAACTCCCGAAGTCCTGAATTCTTCGGGAAAGTGAAATTTGGCCAAGGATTTCAGTCCAGAGTCATGTGGAGGACTCTGCTAGTGCATAAGGACCCTTGCGAATTTGGTTTTACATGTAGGGAAGAGGTAAAGGACCTATGAGAAATGTTTTAAGGGCTCAACAGGAGCTTGAGAGCTAATTTTTCTCCTAGACATAAACAATCCTAAGACCAAGAGGCCGCGTAGGCCCTTGGGAGTGGTGGGGGTTTTCATAATGTTGAAACAAGGCTTAAACATTTTATCTCTAACCTAAAACTTTGTATTTTTCTAGTATGGAGCCGCCCTTAACTACAAACCAAAAAAAACAAAAAACAAAAAATCCTATCAGACAATTTATTTGAGGAGGTAATAGAGTACCAAAACGCAAAATCCAAGGGCAAACCAATGGCCTTATATATGTCCACCTACATCATGGACTCCATATGCTTCATGACTCCTTTCCCTATGATGAATTGGAGTTGGAACCCAACCTCCAATAAACTCATTCATGAATATTATTCTAAGTTGTGGGAAGAAAATGCTAAGGATTCCCTCTATGAAATATGCCACTTCGTGGTGATTCCAATGCACTAGATGTTGTATGGCTGCGAGCCTCCTTGTATTTCTGAGTCAGTCATGGAAAGTCTCAATGTCGTCGCTGATTAGTTTATAGAAGAAAATGTTTCCTACATTAGGGTTTTCAGATGTTCAATCCCTCCCCACACACTACCAAAATCACTCCCTGATAGACTGGTATGTAGGGAGGTGGCTCATCAAATAGTAAAAGGTGGCATCGAGACTGAACTAAAAATGGCCCAAAAAAGATTCTAGCCTATTTTGCCTATGCATATTGGTAAATATTCACTACTCAATCTAGGGCATTCCAAGGTTGAGGCAACCACATTAGGAGAGATAAAGTTGCTAAATCTTGATCACAGGAAATATGATCCCTATAAAATTGTGGGTAATCACCAAGTCAACTGCAATCTGAAAGCATACAAACATGAACAGTCCCCTTGTGATGACATGTTCAGAGGAGTTATAAGTTATGACAAAGTGCTAGCCAAGTTTCAAACTTTGTCACCTGAATTGCAAAACAATTTCCTGAACTTCCAAAAACATTGGAGAAGTGGTTTACCTGAGGTATTACTAGGAGAAGCATCAACTCAACCTCTGGAACAAGGAAACGTACACCCAGGTTTTGGATCAGGAGGGCAGGATATAGAAAGTACAAAGAGAATTCCAGAAGAGATCGAAGAGTCTCCACGAAAAATAGAAGGACAAAAGGAAGAGAACTCAGGAATGGAAAATGGGTCTGAGACACCCCCAGTGTCTGATAAGCCAGATTTCCCTTCGTCATCTAAAATTCATGGTAATACCCCCAAAGCAACAGAGGAGGTAAGATCTACAGAACTAGGTGCTCCCATTGCCTCTTTGAATCCACTACAATCCACTTTTGGTTTCCCCCAGCTGGGAACCCTATACGTTAGTGACCTTGAGTCCATCTCCACAGAAGAGATTCCTCCATCTGATTGTTTTTTCAGTAAGAAGAGAAAGGCAGTGTTGAAGCAGGAAATGCATCAAAAGGAAAATATAATGGTAAAGAGGCAGAAAATCATAATAGATGGGCATAATTTAGAGGAAGAAGATTTCGCTATCGAAGTAGTTGGTTCTATGGGATCGTTAGCCATAGCTAACCAGTTCACTGTTGAAAATATGAAAGCACGTCTGAGACAGAGAAACCTTATGATTGCTAAACTACAAGGCCAATTAAAGGAGAATGAAAAAAAGATTGAAGAAGGTATAAATAAAGTTCTGGACCAGGCCAGAGTCGAGGATAAGCAAGAAATTCAATCCCTGAAAACAAGCCTCAACGAGATGGAAGAGAGAGTGTAGACAAGTCAAACGCAAGAAGAAATCATAAATCAATTACAAACAAAATTAAAGGCAATTGAAAATCTAGTCATAGATCTGAAAGTTTTCCAGGCCCAATCACTGGAAGTGCATGTAGAGCTAGAAGTTGAACAACAAAAGTTGATTTCCAAGATAGAGATCCTCCAGAATTACTTCCATGAAGCAAGCAATTTTTTTAATATCATCATGAAGGAAAAAGAAGCTAAAGCAACAAGGGTCTCCCTTCAAAGGACAATCATATGTTCAAGGAATGAAGAGACACCCAAAACTACAAAATTATCAGCCACGAAGAAAATCAGAGGTGACATTATGCTCAAAGTATGGGAAGCCAACATAATGGAAAGAAAAATAATATTTAAAGAAATCAAAGATGACTGCGAATAGGTTTTCGATCTTTTAGACAAAGGGTCATTAAACATTGGGAAGGACAATTGTGCAGGGCTTCTAGGGTAGCTAAATATTGCAAGACACCGATTAAAGTTTAAATAAGATCTAAGTGAGATCCAGATGGATATTTCACAACTAAAAGAAATGGATGTCACCTTAATCAATAGGTTGTTGATTCAGCCCACCTTAAAATTGTAGTCAATAAAGTTGGCAGATAAAAGTGGTGAAGACTATTTCCCAAAGATACAGAGAAAGGTATATCTATTCGAAGCAAAGGAGTTCCCAGAGCTTCCCAAAACGTTTCACCTTTCCTCAACAAATGTATCAAATGTGTCAAAGAAAAATAAGGAGAGTCTTCAACATAGCAATAAAGTACCAGTTTGAAAAGTGTAGCTATGGAAATAAAACAAAGATAAAGAAAATCTTGTAAAATTGTTTTCAGCTTATTAATGATAAATAGCTAGTTCCTAGAAATCAGAAGATTCCCCAACAGCCAAGGGTTGGAAATTTTGTATAAATGTAAATTTTTGGAACTAAGAAAGGATTTTTGGTGGCCATTGTACGGGAGAAACTTTTTACAGTGATAAATAAAAATGAAAAATGGAGATTCCGGATCTTGTCAATCCTGAGCTATGTGTTCCTTTTGTTTTTTCTCATAGTATTTTTTCTTATGTGTATCTTTGATGAAACTTTAAATAATAATTTAGCATAATATTTACTATTGGTTCGAGTCATTGGGTTATCTAATTATTTACAGTTTTTCCTCTGTACCTGCTGTCAGTAGTTTCAAGACCTATTGTCAGGGAACGGAGAAATGAATCTTTTCCCTGGGAAGAACGACACTGACATTTTATTTCTTTGATACTAAACAAAGATCGAAAACTTTTTAAGGCTACCTTCATCTTTCACTTGGCGAATCCATGATGAATAAGCTGGCTTTGAGCCGAAAGAATACTAGGAAGAACCCGGATGACAAACAAACTTCACCAGTTTCTGATACAGAATAGATTTTAAAATCACGAAGATCCCATAGACAAATCGTTTCACCGACACATACCATTTGTCAACCTAATTCTACACATTCAAACGTTAGGGGAATACTTGAGAGATTTGTCTCCTTCCCCCTTTCAATCGATACGTTCTCTTTTCCCAAAGTGCACACTCCTACTACCAATCACTCTGACAAATGCCCTGTGTATCCTAATTTAACCCCCATTGATTCTCCGATATAATCATCTTATGAGTTGGGAGAAACAAGTTCTTTTCCTATTGAGCCTTCTTTCTACAGTTTCCTGTGCCTTGACGATCAGTTCCCCACAACCTTTCTGTCACATTCAAGCACAAACCAAAATCTACCAAGCTTCTGTGAGCTTTCTCCTTATACACTCTGAGTTTCAGCCTCAAATCCATCAATGGCTACGCATGGAGGTGTGGGAGTTGGTGGCGGTTTTGTAGGTGGTGTCGTAGGAGGAGCAACAGGTGGCCAAGTAACACTCCGTGTAATCTTTGCTAAGGTGGCTTCCATATATGACCCTTTTGTCCTCCTAGTTCCTCTACACGACCTTCCAGAAAATTACATGAAAAGTCTTCCCAAATTCATAGGGGAGGGAGATTTAACTACAGAAGAACACATCAATTTCTTTGACCAATTTTCTAACATCCTCAGAATCGAGCACAAAGATGTCTACTCTAGACTCCTCATTCAAACTTTCAAAGGATAGGTGAGGACCTGGTTCTGAGCCCTGGCAGTGGGATCTGTAAGGTCTTACAAAGAACTTGAAAACACTTTTATCAGACAATGGGGAGAAAGGAGAGACCACCTCTATTACCTAACTGAATTTGGGGCTCTCAGAAAGAAAAGCTCAGAATCAGTTCTTGAGTTCACTCAAAGTTTTAACAAGTTGTATAATAAAATCCCGGTCGAGGTCAAACCTTCTCAACATGCAACGAAAGTAACTTTCGCTGGAGCCTTTGACCCTGATTTCGCTCTATTATTAAGAGAAAGGAGATCAATAGATCTCACCAAGATGCAAGATGATTCCCTTGAAATTGAATCGAACATGATGGCATTAGGAAAACTAAAATCCAAAGTAGAAACTAAGAACAAAGAAAATAAAAAATTCAAAGAACAAGGTGGATCCTCTGGACCGGGGAAATACTCGGGAGATAAAATAGACGATATGGAAAGGATAATTAGAGAGTTGTCAAATAAGATCTCAAAAATGGAACTCGATAAATAAAAAAAGGATCATTTTCTTAGGAAATAATTCAGAAGGAATCTGGATCCTCAAGCCCTGCAAAAACTAATTAAAAATGTGGATAAAAAAATTCCAACCCCCTTCAAGGGTGAACACTTCATTGGAGGGGAAGACCTAGAAGATTTTTAATATTTAGACGAAGATATAAACAATCTCAGTGATGATGATCCACAACCCTATTTATCGAGACGAGATTATGAAAAATCCTTAAATAAAGAAAAGATTGGAAAATGACATAAACAGTAGTACTTATGAATATTTGACCTACCAGGGTATTGTAGATGGTATAATGGCCAAGCTTCACCAGAAGTACAATCTAAGGCCTAGAAATAGGAGTCTCGCAACCGCCCAAACAAAACATTTATTGGCAAGGGGCAAGACAGACGAGACGGTTTCAAAAAATGTTGAAAAGCAGAATGAAGAAAACTAACATCACGGACACACAACATACCAAGACTAAGTCAGTTGAAACACCCACAGTCAAAACATAGAAATCGAAAGCTCCTGCAACTAAAACAAAACCTTCACCACAAAAGAAAGATGAAAAGAAGGGGATCGAAGCCCAAACCATAGAGAACGACAAAATTGTGGGGAATTTTAATCTAGAAAATGAAATCAATAAAATAAAGATCCCCATACCTCTTGTCGAACTGGCAAAAAACCCAATCTATAGAAAACAAATTGCTAAGATGATTAGTTTTTTAGAAAATGAAATCCAGGCCGATGTTATAAACTTAGAAGATGACAAACCTAATATAGTTTTCAGCCCACATTTTGAAGGTGCAAAAGACACTGTCGCCCCTTTCTATATCACTCTAACTGTCTTCGATCACCCGCTACATAACTAGATGTTAGATTCTGGAGCTTCCCATAATGTAATGCCTAAAGCCATTATGGATAGACTGGGTCTTGAAATCACCAGGCCTTGTGGAGATTTATATTCATTCGATTCAAGAAAAGTTAAATGTATAGGCATGATTAAAGACTTGGTCATAAATATTACACAAATACCTGTGAAAAGTATCCTAATGTGTGTGGTGGTTGTCGATATTCCTTCGAAGTATGGTATGCTATTATCCAAATCCTAGGGTACCAAGCTTGGAGGCTCTCTCCCGCTTGACATGATGTATGCTATGATTCTAGTTTTTGGAGGACAGTTCACGTGCCTGTACATAGAAACCAGGTTGGCATTCACAGTAAATGATCCACACAACCTGAATAACTACCCTGTATATATTTCGGATCAAGATTTAGTTAATTGTGTTTTATCCATTGATGATGATATTGATGTAGGTATAAATGAAAGTTGTATATAAGAACAAACAGTAAAAGAAAAAAACAAAAAGGATGTATATAGCACTAGTGTGTGGAAGATGTTTTTTGATGACGCTTCATCCTACTTTGGATTTGGAGCTGGGGCACTCCTTGTGGCTCCTGATAATCAATTCATAATCCCCTTTTCCTATAGGATACAATGGAATGTGGAACACACTAATAATGTATGAAAGTATGAATCCTTAGTGTTAGGGCTAGAAGTCGCTAGGAGAATGAAAATAAAAAGCCTCAAAGTCTTTGGTGACACCGAGCTAATCATAAAATAGGTAAACTGATAGTACCATGAAAAACATCCTAGGTTAAGGTCTTACCAGAATTGCGTATGGGGTCTGATTGAAAATTTATTCTCCTCTGTCAAGGTTCACTACATTTCAAGAACCGAAAATCAACAGGCTGATGCGTTAGCCAAAGCATCCTCAACATTCACACCTCCCACTAATTTTAAACTGAAGTACGATATACAAATGAAACACAAACCTTCCATACCGAATAACATACAACATTCGCAAGTTTTTGAGGATGATGAACAGCTTCGCAAATTTTTAGAATCAATAGATGAGTTTTCCGAAATGCATGCCGACCAAGAAAACCAAAATGATCTTATTTGGATCATGTAGGAAGGAGAAGACCCCCAAGAGTTCCACGATAAAATCACTAACCACCGTATGCTTGTTTTAAAAAATAACTAGATCCCCAAGGGCTTGATTCCTTTGGAAAGGTTATTTAACCAAGATGACATCCCTCTAAAGTACACCTTGCAGCCTCAACCAGAGGAGGTTGAGGATTACGATATTGGTACTAAAGAAAATCCTCGGTTGGTGAAGTTATCCAAGTACCTGTCCCCAGAAACCAAAAGTAAATATGTCGAGTTGCTTAGACAATATAAAGACGTTTTCTCTTGGTCTTATGACGAACTGAGAACTTATGACACTTCTATAATTGAACATAAAATTCCTTTGAAACCTAGTGTCAAACCTTTTAAGCAGAAACTCAGACAGATAAACCCTATGTTACTGCTGGTGATAGAAAAGGAAGTAAAAAAACTCTCGGACGCTAAAATCATCGTTCCAATAAGTTATTTTGAGTGGGTGGCTAATTTAGTTCCAGTAAGAAAGAAAAATGACGAGATCCGACTGTGTGTTGATTTTAGAAACCTGAACCGATCATCACTCAAGGAAAATTACTCATTGCCTAAGATGGACCACATTTTAGAGAAGGTAGTTGGAGCTGACAAAATGTTGATGATTGATGGTTTTTTAGGTTACAATTAGATTGCAGTACACCAAGATGATAAGGAAAAAATGACTTTCACTACCCCTTGGGGCAACTTCATGTACGATAAAATGCCTTCCAGCTTGATGAATGCAAGGGAAACCTTCCAGTGAGCCATGTACATCACCTTCATGGGAGAGAGAGATAAATTCGTTTTTATTTATCTCGATCATCTGACTGTTTTTTCAAAATTTGATGCAAAACATCTAGTGCACCTGAAGCAAACCTTCGAGAAATGTCATAAATTTGGTTTGTCCCTTAATCCCAAAAAATCTCATTTCTCTATGAAAGAAGGTAGGCTATTAGGTCATATAGTGTTTAAAGACGAAATCAAAATCGATCCCAAAAGAATTGAAGCAATAGATACTATAAACATCCCTGGAAATGTAAAAGAAATTTAGTCTTTCCTAGAAAAAATAAACTTGTTGAGAAGATTCATCCCTAACTTCGCCGAAATTGTGAAGTTGATCACAGATATGTTAAAAAAGAACAATCAGACGAAGTGGAAAAGTGAAGCCAAAGCGTCTTTTCAACGAATCAAGAAAGTTATCAATGAAGTGCCAGTCTTGGCAAGTCCTGATTACACAAAAGAGTTTCAATTTTTTTCTTTTTCTTTCGAACACCCTTTCGCAGTCGTATTTTTATAGAAAAACGAGGAAGGTTTTGAACAACCTATTGCATTTTTCAGTAAAAGTATGAGAGATGCTGAGTTGAAATATAATATACTAGAAAAATAAGCTTATGCAATGGTGAAGGCCCTCAAGGCTTTCAGAACATACGTATTACACTCAAAGATCATAGCCTATGTCCCTAGAAGCTCTGTTAAAGATATACTGGTTCAGCTGGATAGTGATGGCAGAAGAGGCAGATGGCTAGCTAAGATTCAAGAGTTCAATCTAGAAGTCAAACCAACAAAACTCATTAAGTGCCAACGTCTGGATAAATTGCTAGCTGAATCAAACTTGCATGCACTTGGAATAAATCAACTGCAAGAAGACGAGGGTTTTCTAGAGATTAATGAACTCGATATCGCTACACCTACAATCGAGATTCAAGACAGGTTTTCTACTTCAGTCTGGTACCGTGATATTGTTTCTTACCTCTTGACTCTTCAATGTCCCAGTGAACTAACCCCATCTAAAGCCAGGACACTGAAGCTACATGCTATAAAATATTGTATTATAGATGGAAAATTATATTGGAAAGATCCCCTGGGTTTCTTGCTGAGTTGTTTAGTCGAGACCGAAATCGAAAAGGTTATTAATGAGTTCCATGAGGGAGTGTGTGGAGGACACCATGTTTGGCGAGCTACAACTTATAAAATCTTAAGAGTTGGATATTATTGGTCCAAACTATTCACAGATGTAAACACCAAAGTCCGAACTTGTACTCCCTATCATTTGTTTATAGGTAAACAGAAAGTCTCAGCTTTACCTCTAGTTCCAGTTAAAAGCAAAGCCCCTTTTCAGCAATGGGGCCTTAATTTCATCGGAAAAATGTATCCACATTCCAGTGCCCAACATAGGTGGATTCTAACTGCAATGGACTACTTTACTAAGTGGGTGGAAGCTATTCCCACGAGAAGCGCAACTGACTCAGTGGTAATCAATTTTCTAGAAGAAAATATTTTATCCAGATTCGGCTGTCCCCGAAAGATAGTCATCGATAATGCACAAGTGTTTAAATCAATGGCTATGATAAGCTTCTTCCAAAAATTTAACATCATATTAGGACACTCCACAGCTTATTATCCACAGTGTAATGGTTTAGCTGAGTCATCTAATAAAAGTCTAACAACCTTGATAAAAAAAATATTGACTGAGTACAAGAAAGCGTGGCATATCCATTTGAAATATGATCTATGGGCCAACAGGATAAGTACTAAAACGTCAATTGGGATCTCCCCTTTTCAGATTGTATATGACACTGATCTTATTTTACCAATCAATCTTTCTCTTCCAGTGATGAAACTTTGGCAAGATTCAAATGAAGAACCTAACGACATTACCAGGAGGGAAAACGAGTTGGTCGAAGTTCAGCAAAATAGAGACGAAGTAAACGAAAAGTTGTGGAGATATCGAGATAAAAGGAAGGCTTTATTCGATCAAAAAGATAAGCATAGAGATTTCCTCCCTGGATATATGGTACTAAAATGGGAAGCCAGAAGATAAGACATTGGCAAACGAGGAAAGTTTGATTCGATCTGGTCTGGCCCTTATAGAGTCTCGGCCTTAGAGGGAAGAAATGTTTTTTCATTAGAAAATCTTGATGGAGACATTCTGAGTGCCCCTGTAAATGGGAGATACCTTAAACACTACATGCAGTAATATGTTTCTGAACTCTCATTGTACATACCAGTTTGTTTTCATGTTTTTTGTATAGTTACATTGCTTTCGGTAAGTTTTATTCTGTTAAAAAATGTTTTTTACAAAACAGTTCAAAATCTAGTAGTTCAAAAGATTTTTATGAGTTTCTGACAGTTATGAGTTTCTGATTTGTGTGAGTTTCTGACAGTTATCAGGTCATCTTATTTGCAGGAAAATCGTCAAGGACCCAAGAGATCAACTATACTAAAAGGGTAATCAACATGAATAATCACGATAAATACTTCCCAAAAAGGTAATAAGTAAACAATCTTCTTGCTCTAAATACAAAGAACTACTAAGGTATGAACTCTGACCTGAGAACCTGAGTTAAAATGTCCTAAGAGGTACCAATAAGTGAGACACTAAATTTCACGAAGGTTAAGGTGTTTCAAAAAAAAAAAAAAAAAACTGTGAAAAATAGTCGTTGGCACTCCTAAGTTTTCGAGGTTCTCTTATCTTTTCCCTTCGATCACTATCAAGCTTACTCTTCACCCAACCCTGATTATTTTCCCATTAGTCTATCGAGGAAAGAAAGACCTCATCTTAACTTCGGAAACACTCAAACTAACTTTCAAAGCGAGGATAGGTAAAATTCTATGTTTCTCCTAAACTTTGGTTGAACTGGAAGTATGTCTAGGCTAATCCTAACCTTTTTAGTCATTCTAGTGGGAATAAACTGATCGTTTTCACTCAAGTAAAGTCCATAAGAAATATTAATAAGTTTTCCCCAAGATTATCCCTAAACTCAAGTGTCTGAGGGCCAAAGGAAAATTAACCCAGAGCTATTTAAATAAGTTGACAGACCTTTGCTGAAAAAGTTTTAAGTAGTATATTTTCCTGAGTATGTTACATACTTATTGATTTCCCCCACTTCATAACAAAAGTATATATAGATAGATGGTGAAATGAAATTCATTATTGATTTCCCCCATCTAATCTAAAGAGATGATGAAAGGAAATTCATTATATGATTGCCCTCATCTCGGCATTTAAATGATAAAAAATAATGAAGTGGTGAAAGGAAATTCAATGTGAAAAATATGATAACTTCACCAGGGTACTAAACAGGCTCGCTGGCAGTGAAGCAATATCTACATATCTAATAAGGATGTTATACATGAATTGCAAGATGCTCTGGTAATTTTTCTTCTTTCATCCAAATTACACTATAAGATTATGGGATCCCCTAATTTGAAAAAAGTTGGAATCACTTTACCTTGATGCGAATACGATCAAATAAAAACTGGTAGGATGGCTAATCTTGTTTCGATTATCTTGCATGAATATGAGGTCAGTTTTAGAAAGGGGAATCTTTGTGAGCCTATCTCGAGATTGTCAAATGTTTTAATCTTGAAAAGTTTTCTGAGGTTAAGGTTGAAGTCCTTAGTTTCTTGGTTGGGTTTTTTACAATTATGTCTCACAGACTGGAGTGACTGACCCCATTTACCCAATAAAGGCACTAAGTCTACACATTTTCCTCATCCCACAAGGAGAAGAGGTCCCCAATTGGAGCCTATGTTGAAACAAGGTTTAAACATTTTATCTCTAACCTAAAACTTCGTATTTTTCTAGTATGGAGCCGCCCTTGACTAAAAAAAAACAAAAAAAAAACTAAAGTTTTCTTTTAATTCGCGATTCGACATTTCATAGAGTTGCCAATTCTAAAGCCAACAACTCCAAAAGCTCGGTGCCGAAATCCCAAAAGAGGTTTCATTGCAAAGAAATAATAAAAGGGAAGAATGAATGTTATGAGTCCTAACGTGTTCTTCATAAAGTTCCCTCTAAGCTTGATTAAGTAAACCCCTAATCATAATTAATGAATCATAAATCTATTGCAGTTCGGGTTTCCTATTAACAAAGTGTTTTTGAAATATAGATCCTTGAAATCCCAATTCTCGATTTCCGAAAACCAAAAATTAGCTCCTAAATCTTGATTAATTAAAGTTAATACAATGATTAAACACCAAAGTTTTGCTTATCACGATTTCACAATTCGGGGGTTGCATATGACATATCTCTTGGGTGCGTGATCCCCGAAACTCCAAAATGAGAAATCACAAACTCTAAAACAAAGTCTAAAACTTTAATTAATTCGTTCTAAAACATGATTAACAATCGTTAACCTCCTTTTCTCATTTCGCAATTCGGTGTTTCATAAAACAGTTGTTTTGAAACTCCATTTTGAAATCGTCGATATATGAGAATATCTGTAATGGATGAATAAAGATATTTTGAACTTAATTGCATATCAATAAACATATCTTTTTTCATTAAGACATTAAATTCTTATCCCTTGTCTCAGTACGTTCGTTTAAAGGAAATTAAAGGAAATAAAGGCTCTATATTTCAAATTTTATTCTCATTTTTACAATCGCGAGCAAGCTGTGTTCATCCAGGCTTATAGATTTTCTCATCTGCAAACAGGTTTTCAATCTAGTGCAGATGCTATGGCACCTAAGAGGGTACTTAAGAAAGTTGAGGGAACTGCTGAAAGCACAGGTATAGAAGGAGATGTCGTAGCTGATACCACACCCCACGCTATTGATTCTATCAAATCTTGGAGGCAAATCTTCGAGAATCTAGATTACGAAATTCAGAACTTCCCGCATGATTCTGAGAACAAACTCTGAGACATAGCGGAGACTGAACTTCACAAAATAGCAACACACCCACGGCTCATGCCATATAATGACATGATATATTGGGCCTTAGAGAGAGAAGACGTGAAGACAAGGAGCATTCTGGACAGCCGTGGGGTCCTCATCAGTTCCTTCAAGCCGTAACATATACAAGTAATGTACATTCTATCCCCTAATCCTAAGTATATTTATAATGATGAATTCATAGCCGAATTCCAAAGAAAGGAATGTGCAGAGGCAGATCAGAGATACCCTGATATAATTAGAGACTGGTGGGGAGTTCCAGTGCAGTTTAGGGACGATACTCATGGGAAATATGCCACAACCACACTGAATGAATACAAGGTCTATGCATCCATGATGCTTTGCAAACTCTTCAGAAAGAAACTCCCCACTCATTTCCCTGCGGCATGGGTGCCTCTTCTTCATGAAGTAGCTAAAGGTTTTAGTTTCAACTGGGACAAAATCCTACCAGACAATTTATCTAAGGAGGTAACAGAGTACCAAAACGCAAAATACAAGGGCCAACTAATGGCCTTCTATATGTCCTCCTACATCATGGACACCATATGCTTCATGACCCCTTTCCCTATGATGAATTGGAGTTGGAATCCAACCTCCAATAAACCCATTCATGAATATTATTCTAAGTTGTGGGAAGAAAATGATAAGGATTCCTTCTACGAAATCTGCCACTTCATGGTGATTCTGGTGCACCATATGTTGTATGGCTGCGAGCCTCCCCGTATTTCTGAGGTAGTCATGGAAAGTCTCAAGGCCGTCGCTGATTGGTTTATAGAAGAAATTTTTTCCTACATTAGGGTTTTCGGATGTTCAATCCCTCCCCACGCACTACCAAAATCCCTCCCTGATAGACTAGTATGCAGGGAGGTGGCTCATCAGATAGTAATAGGTGGCATCAGGAATGAACTAAAAATGGCCCAAAATAGATTATGGCCTATTTTCCCTATGCAGATTGGGAAATATTTGCTACTCAATCTAGGGCATTCCAAGGTTGAGGCAGCCGCAATAGGAGAGATAAAGTTGCTAAATCTTGATCACAGGAAATATGATCCCTATAAAATTGTGGGTAATCACCAAGTTAACTACAATTTGAAAGCATACGAACATGAACAGTCCCCTTGTGACAACATGTTCAGAGGAGTTATAAGTTATGAGGAAGTGTTGGCCAGGTTTCAAACTTTGTCACCTAACTTGCAAAACAATTTCCTGAACTTCTAGAAACATCAGAGAAGTGGTTTACCCGGGGTATTACTAGGAGAAGCATCAACTTAGCCTCCAAAACAAGGAAACATACCCCCAAGTTTTAGATCAGGAGGGCAGGATATAGAAAATACAAAGAGAATTCCAGAAGAGACCGAAGAGTCTCCAGGGAAAATAGAAGGACAAAAGGAAGAGAACTCAGGAATGGAAAAAGGGTCTCAGACATCCCCAGTGTCTGATAAACCATATTTCCCTTCGTCATCTGCAATTAATGGTAATACCCCTAAAGAAATAGAGGAGGTAAGATCTACAGAACTAGGTGCTCCCATTGCCTCTTTGACTCCATTACAATCCACTTTCAGTTTCCCCCAGCTGGGAACCCTATACATTAGTGACCTTGAGCCCATATCCAGAGAAGAGATTCCTCCATCTGATTATTTTTTTAGTAAGAAGAGAAAGGCAGTGTTGAAGAAGGAAATGCATCAAAGGGAAAATGCAATGGTAAAGAGGCACACAATCATAATAGACAGGCATAATTTATAGGAAGAAGATTTCGCTACCAAAGTAGTTGTTTCTATGGGAGCGTTAGCCACAACTGACTAGTTCACTGTTGAAAATATGATAGCACGTCTGCGACACAGAAACCTCATGATCGCTAAACTTCAAGGCCAATTAAAGGAGAATGAAAAAAATATTGAAGAAGGTATAAATAAAGGTCTGGACTAGGCCAGAGCCAGGGATAAGCAATAAATTCAATCCCTAAAAGCAAGCCTTGGTGAGATGGAAGAGAGAGTGCAGACAAGTCAAAGGCAAGAAGAAATCATAAATCAATTACAAACAAAATTAAAGGCAATTGAAAATCTAGTCATAGATCTGAAGGTTTTCTAGGCCTAGTCACCGAAAGTGCATGTAGAGCTCGAAGTTGAACAACATAAGTTGATTTCCAAGATAGAGATCCTCCATAATGACTTCCATGATGCAAGAAATTCTTTTTATAATATCCTCATGAAGGAAAAAGAAGCTAAAGCAGCAAGGGTCTCCCTTCAAAGGGAAATTATATGTTCAACTAACAAAGAGACACCCAAAACTACAAAATTATCTGCCACAGAGAAAATCAGAGGTGAAATTATGCTCAAAGTATGGGAAGCCAACATAATGGAAAGAAAAATAATAGTTAAAGAAATCAAGGACGACTGCGAAGAGGTTTTTGATCTCTTAGACAAATGGTCATTATCCATTGGGAAGGACAATTGCGCAGGGCTTCTAGGGAAAATAAATATTGCGAGACACCAATTAAAGTTTAAATAAGATCTAAGTGAGATCCAGACGAAGATTTCACAGCTAAAAGAAATGGATTTCACCTTAATCAATAGGTTGTTGATTCAACCCAACTTAAAATTGCAGTCAATAAAGTTTGTAGATAAAAGAGTTGAAGACTATTTCCCAAAGATACAGAGAAAGGTATATCTATTCGAAGCAAAGGAGTTCCCAAAGCCTCCCAAAATGTCTGCACCTTTCCTCAACAAATGCATTGAATGTGTCAAAGCAAAAGAAGGAAAGTCTTCAACATAGCAATAAAGTACTAGTTTGAAAAGTGTAGCTATGGAAATAAAATAAATATAAAGAAAATCTTGTAAAACAGTTTTCAGCTTATTAACGATAAATAGCTAGTTCCTAGAAATTAGAAGATTCCCCAACCGCCACGGGTTGGAAATTATGTATAAATGTAAATTTTTGGAACTAAGAAAGGGCTTTTTGGTGGCCATTGTACTAGAGAAACTTTTTACAGTGATAAATAAGAATGCAAAATGGAGATTTCGGATCTTGTCAATCCTGAGCTATGTGTTCCTTTTGTTTTTCCTCATAGTATTTTTTCTTATGTGTATCTTTGATGAAATTTTAAATAATAATTTAGCATAATATTTACTATTGGTTTGAGTCATTGGGTTATCTAATTATTTACAATTTTTCCTATGTACCTGCTGTCAGTAGTTTCAAGACCTATAGATTATTTAGGTTGCAATGGTTTGTGTTTCATTAGAGTCCTCTTGTCTTTCATCTTTCCTCTTTGTAGAATGAGATTCTTCCATGATCGATGCCTCATTTTTGTTAAACGATTTTTTTTTTTTCATTCATCAATATCATGTCTTTAAAATCTAACTCAGGAACAAGAAACGACCTCTGATCTATTGAATATTAATCTATGTTTGAATTTTCTTCTTTTATAATCAAAATCAAAAAGCAACACACTTTTTTGAACAAAGTTTTAGACCTTCTTCCAACCATTATTCCTCATGACTGTGCCCGACTTATGACAACCTAATGTAGAAATCAGTCTTTCTGATCAGACTAGCATTTCCCTAAATTTATTTAACACTATCTTGCAAATAGGTTACACCCGGGTCGAATTAGAACGTTCATGGGAAGCCATTGAACAAGACATAAGCATCCAAGAAAACTAGGAAGCTCAACGGAGATAGTTAAGGAACCAACCATAGTGGTTATACTTCAAAGCCGACTTTGTCTACCTTAACTTTCTCTACTCGTATTAGATTCTTTGACTGTATACTTTAGAGATTTAAAGTATAAACTTAGGAACAACACATAACACACACACACATTGATACACCATGTCGAAAAAATATGTGATGTGCAAAATTAGGCTCTATGGCGCATGATTATACATAAAAAATACATCCCGGCTATATCCATAGATGATAAGAAGGAAGGGAACTAGGACTAATCCTCCGTGGTTGGCACATGTTTCTCATGGTAGCACATGATAACATTTCCTACCCACCTTGAAACTCTCGCAAAAGGAACTGGTACTCCTTCTATGTGGTGATGTAATAGTTGGGGAATGTCATTGACTCTAATAATGGGTACTCGCATGGTGAGCACCTCTAAGTTCCTTCAAACCTCATGAAGGGTTTTTGCAATTTCCACCTCCTCCCCCTCCACATCAGGTTGTTTCTGCTACCTAGATTTGCAAGGGTTGAGAGACACCCATGTCAGCTAGATTGGACCCACATTTGGGTTATTGTTGAACATGAAATTTTGGGATACAATTTTGGTAAAAATCCTAAGTATAGAAGAAGTTAGCATTAGATGTGTGCATAGGAAGAAGGAATACTAGGGAGTTCATAGCTAAGGCACATCCAGGAGGACAATGCACATAAAAAGAGAAAAATAAAGAAGAAAAAGATAATAAAGAAGAGAGAATAATAAACTACAAAAGAGAATAAAGAAGGAGAAGAAAGTGGGAGGAAATGAAGGATGACAACTCAACATGCTAAATATGGAAAGGATGCACAAAATAATGAAGAACAATAGTCAAAGTGAAAAAGCATCATGTAGATGGAAAAGAAAGTGAAAGCAACCAAACAACCAATTAAATAGAGTAGTCATGCATTGTAATAGGGTTTTGGGATGAACAAAGCAGGGTTTTAAGCCCTAGATTGTATATATAAATATGTAATGGGTTGGGAGAATAGGGGTTCTCTGGTTTTTATTCTTTTGGTTCCTCCTAACCTATTGTTGGTCCCCGGTTTTGACCATGTTCTTTGCCCATACTACATACCATTGACCTCCAATTATATGCCAGTACCACCCTTTTTGACCTCCTTTTGCTATAATCAACAACCCTTTCCCACTCAAAGGGGTCACCTAAGGTATCT
>ML779767.1:254585-295101 GCA_009831015.1 Picea engelmannii | reverse complement strand
GTTCAGACAGTACTCTGTGTGTCATGACTTAAATGATAATGCTGATGGTAGATGGTTAAACACAGAGTTAGAATGATTTTGTAGAACTGTGCTTTTGAATAGAAATAGCAATCTTAGCTTTTGAGTACTAGACTGTTTTGCTTTTGTTTATGGTTTCGTAGGAAATGCTCAGTTTTGAATTAGTCATCAGAATTCAAGTTTTCAGAATAGGTGCATGTTTCATTTTTAAGATAACATTCAAATAAAGACTAGACGCTTGCCTGCACATATTGTATATCAGCTCGAAGCATACCAACCCTGATTTGACAATTTAGTGATTCAGGACACTTAAAAGCTACAATTTAGCAGCCTGACACCTATGTTCCTCCATATAGTTACTCTCGAGCACCATTGTGGAGTCTGTTCCAAACTACTGAGACCTACTGTCTGTAACAAGGTCTATAGAATAGGATGAGAAGGGAGAGAATCAATGATGTAGGAGCATCGTAAGCAAGTCAACAAAGAAATCACAGAAGCAGAGGATAGATGGAAATGCACTAGTGCACATTTTGAAGGCATTTTGAATTTCAAAAGATGGAGCATTAATGTAATAGATAGGAGGATGTATTTCATTTATGTTTTGGAGATTGTAAACAGATCTTGAGCGTTGCTCTCATCTGTCAGTTATGAAGGAATTTAATTGTAATGAATGTAAAGTAGGTAGCTTTTAATTTTCAACTAGATAGCTTAGAGTTGTGAGAAGGAAAAATCTAGAAATCTCCCTTGTATGTATTGTATTAGAGAATTATTCTCATTGTAATTTTGTAAGTTGTAGAAAAAGAGAATAGGAGAACAGAGATTGTAATATTTGTATAAACAGATAGTTGTCACTATTGAACCCATGTACAGAAGCACTTGAATTAATATAAGAATGCTTTGATTCCATTTCATGGTGTTGTCATGGTTACTGTTTACATCTATTGAATGGTATGTTTAAAGTCCATTTATATTCTCTGTTATGCATTTGTTTCAATATTATGTGTATGGATGCTTGGATTTCATGTTGAATGTATGAAGTCAGTGAGAGGAGAAGTATGAGTTTCAATTGTTTCTCTTCCTGAGAAATTCCTACAAAGAGTGTAGTGGAAGTCCGCAAGGAGTGCGTTGACAAAGTTTTGGGTTTCATATAAGAAGAACTCAGGAGGGATATCGTTGTTCTTATATCAGTAGAAGTGCACGTGTAGCACAAGATTCATGGAAGGTGTGTGAAGGCCAGAGAGAGTCTTAGAATTTACCAACCAAGGAGGAAGATATTATAACTGTTGTTGCAGAGAAGTGCACATGGTTGGAGGCGCTGGATAACCATAGGTTATTATGAATGTCGTAAGGAGTGCACGTAAGAATCCTTTTTATGCCTTGAATCCATAACAAAGTTCAAGATCAGGAAGGATAGAGAATTGAGAGAATTCAAAGGAAGAATGAACTCTGAAACTACTTCGCAGATGTTAAGTCAGAAGAAAAGGAGGACAAGGCAATTGGGCAGAAGTCTTTGGGAAGTCTGAACGAATGGTCAAAATTCTCAGAGGGAGAATCACGAAGTTTCGTGGGTCGTTGGATCTTGTAGACCAGTGGGGATATTAAGGTTGAGTGTCTTTCAACACTCGTAAGCTTAGGGGGGATAGTGGTCATTGAATCTGTATCAATGAGGGTCATTGATAGCGTAGTTGAATTCACCATTTCCGAAGTCTTGGCATGGAGGACGTTGTGTTTTGGAGTTGAGAGTTGTGAAATCTCGATTTGCGAACTCCCGATAGAATCGGGACCATCATATCACAGGAAGATCAGAGCTATCGATCATGATGCGAAATCATCATGATTTCAGCTATCGGTGAAAGTTGTTGTTGCATTACAAATTGTCGATACGCGAAATCCTGAAGTGCCAAAAGATTTGGCCACAGGTCACAGTCAAGGGTCACATCAAGAAAGTCAAGGGAGGAATCAAGGGAATCGTTATCCTTTCGTAGTTTTGGGGATTGAAAAAGTTAGGGAGACTCATACTAGGGGTTGAAAAGTCATGAAACTCGATATACCTTTTTTTTGGAGTGTGTGGTCACATCAGTTGGTCACATGGATGTGAGTTGGTGCTTAGTTGTTGTTCGCACAGGTGTAACTCCTAAAAAGGACCTGTGGATAGACACTTGTGTGTTGAGGATTCCTGCGGGGAATCAAAGCATCAATCAAACTCAAAGGGGATATTAATAATGATCCTTAGACTGGGAGGTCGTGAAAAGCTTGCTAAGGTAGGGGTGATGTGTCACGTGGTATCATAGCCTAGTCTAGAATAAATCTTTGTTTTCTATAAGCAAGATAGGACATAAGGAAATTTGTGATTCAAATTCTATGTGGAACAGATTTGAAAAATGCCACCCAGAATATGTCAAGATAGACCAATTCCCGATCCAACTGTGGAAAGGGAAATGAGAGAACTCCATGCTCGATTAGACTCTATTGAGACAACACACAGATAGACAGTTGATGTTGGAGATGTTAGTGAAGTTGAAAGAGAAAATGAGGCTGGATCTAGAGAAGAAGATGTTGTAGAAGAACATCTATTCCGAGAAGTCACATGAATAGGTTCCAGAGAAAAGATGGATATTCTGATGTACGAAGGTAACTTAGACGTTGAGGAGCTACTAGATTGATTTAGAGATCTAGAGAAATACTTCAACTATGAAGATATCAAAGAGGATAAGAAAGTTAAACATGTTGTCACTAGACTTAAAGGGCATGCAACACTATGGTGGGATGAACTGCAGACTAACAGGTGTTGCAAAGGCAAGAAAAAAATCAAAAGATGGGATAGAATTGTTGCAAATATGAAATCCAAGTTTATACCTAGATATTACCAAATAAATTTGTTTCGAAGAATGCAAAATTTGAGACAGAAGGGAATGATAGTGAAAGAATACACTGAGGAATTTTAGTGACTTAACATCAGGGCTCGTCATCATGAAAATGATGATGAAAAGGTCGTTAGATACATGAATGGTCTGAGATATGACATTCAATATGAGATGACCATGATGACAATCAGGAATGTAGAAGATGTTTATCAAATGGCTTTGAAGGATGAAGAGAAATTGGCCCGAAAGAAAGGTCAAAGGGGTAGAGGTAGAAGTCAGAGAAGAGGCAAAGAAATTCCCCAGGAAAGAGTACAAAATCCCAAGGATGAAGAAAAGAAACCTCATACTCACCCTGGAAGAGGAGGAAGTTCACAGGGAAGACAGTATGCTGATAAGAACACTTTTCCACGAGAAAGAGCAAGAGGAAACGGTAGAGGAGGTGAAGTAAAGTGTTTTGTCTTTGGAAATATAGGACACAAATCCTTTGAATGTCCTGATAGGAAAAGAGATGGAGGTGAAGCTCACATTTAAGAAGTGAGAAGGTGAAATGTTGAGGCAGAAGATGCATAAGGTGGAAGATCCTTAATGATGAGGAAAATTCTCTTGAAGCCAGAGAGGAGATAGATAATCCATTCCAAAGTAACAATTTGTTTAGAACTACTTGCAAGAGAAAGGATAGGGTATGCAAGGTAATAGTGGAAAGTGGAAGTACATATAATCTAGTATGCACAAAAATAGTGGAGAAGCTAGAATTGGAAACTGTTGCACATTCGAACCCATACAAAGTTTTATGGTTGCAAAAAGGATATCAGGTAATTGTCACTAAACAATGTTTAGTTGAATTTAAGATAGGGGGTTATAGAGATGAAATTTTATGTGATGTTATTCCCATGGATGTCTGTCATCGTTTGTTGGGGAGACCATGGAAATATGACATAAATGTTGTTCATGACGGAAGAAAGAACACGTACGCCTTAGAGAAGAATGGTAGAACACATATGTTGCTGCCAATTGAAGACAAGAAGGTGAAGGAAGAAATGAGAAATACTATACTTCTCATGAGTGGGAAGGAACTTCTTGATGAATTCAAGAAAGAATAAGATATGTAGTTTGTTGTAGTGAAAAAACCCATAGTCATTTTGACAAGTACCAAGATAGACGATGTATCGGAGGAAATTCAAGAACTACTAGAGAATTTCGCTGATATTGTGGTGGACGATTTACCTTGTTCATTACCACCCATCATGAGTATAAGCCATGACATTGACCTTATACCTGGACCAAGTTTACGAAACAAAGAAACGTACAGATTGATGCCACGAGAGAATGAAGAAGTTAAGAAGCAAGTCCAAGATTTGATGGACAAGTGATTGGTTAGAGAAAGATTAAGTCCATGCATTGTACAAACAATGCTAAGTCCAAAAAAGGATGGTGGATGGAGAATGTGTACAGGATCGAGGGCTATAAACAAAATCACCATCAGGTATATATTTCCTTTACCCAAGATGGATGACTTGATGGATTTCTTAAGTGGAGCAAAGTTTTTTTCAAAAATTGATTTGAAAAGCGGATATCATCAGATTAGAATGAGAGAAAGTGATGAATGGAAGACAACATTCAAGACGAATGAAGAACTGTATGAATGGATTTTCATGCTATTTGGTTTGACGAATGTGCCCAATACTTTTATGAGATTGATGAACATAGTCTTAAAAGATTTCATTGGGAAATTTGTAATTGTGTATCTCGTTGATATACTGATCTTCATCCAGACTGAGGAAGAACATATGAGACACTTAATTCTAGTGATGAGGAGGTTGCAGTAAGAGAAGTTACCGATTAATTTGAAAAAGTCATATTTTATAAAGAAAGAACTCATTTATTTGGGATTTGTGATCTCTTCGAATGAATTGAAGATGTATCCTGAGAAATTAAAATCGATCAGAGATTGGTCGTCACCAAGGAATATCTTTCAAGTTAGAAGCTTCCATGGATTAGCTAGTTTTTACAGGAAATTCATCAGAAAATTTAGTGGAATTTCTACACCAATGATGGACAAAGTTAAGAAAAGACATAAATATTTTCATTGGACAGAGGAAGAAGAGAAACTTTTTAAGTTGCTGAAGGAGAAAATAACTAGACAACCGGTTTTGGTTTTGCCAGATTTCAGTAAAACATTTCAAGTCAGATATGATGCAAGTGGATTTGTAGTTGGAGGAGTCTTAAGCCAAGACAACAGGTTGATTGCGTACTTCAGTGAGAATTTGAATGAGACAAAGATGAAATATTCCATGTATGATAAAGAATTCTATGCAGTCATACAAACGCTGAAGAAGTGGAGACAATACTTGGTTCCAAAAGAATTTTTCTTATGTAGCGATAACCATGCTTTACAATTCATAACTCAACAGGAGAAGTTGAACCACAAACATGCAAAGTGGGTTGAATTTATGCAGAAATTTACTTTTGTTATAAAGCACATTTCTGGAACTTCTAACAAGATTGTTGATGCGTTGAGCAGGAAATGTTTGATTCTGCAGGAGTTTCGTGTGAAGACCTTAGGTTTTGATAACTTGAAGGATAAGTATAGAGATGATACAGATTTTAAATATGCTTATGAAGCATGTGAGAATCGAATTCTAAGAGACAAAAGCCAATGGGTTGAATATTTGATTCAGGATGGATTGCTATTCAAAGGAAATCGGTTGTGTATTTCAAAGAGTTTTATGAGAGAGAATCTTCTGAAGGAAAAACATAGTGGGGTATTGGTTGGACATTTTGGCCATGAAAAAACATTTGCACAACTGAACAACTTATATTATTGGCCAGGGATGAGGACAAATGTCACAAAATTTTTGAACAAATGAAGAATTTGCCAATATGCAAAGGGAAAAAGATAGAATACAAGATTATATCAACCATTTTCAGTACCAGAGAGGCTGTGGGATGCGGTAAGTATGTATTTTTTGTTAGGACTGTCGAGGACACAAAGAAGTTGTGATTCCATATTTTTGGTAGTCGATATATTTTCTAAAATGGCACATTTCATACCATGTCAGAAAACCAGTGATGCAACTCACATTGCAAATCTATTTTTCAAAGAAGTTGTTAGACTTCACGACTTACCCAAGAGTATTGTTTCAGACAGGGATACCAAATTTGTTGATCATTTCTGGAGGAGACTATGGAAGAAGCTGGGAACAAATTTATCTTTTAGCTCATCATATCACCCTTAGACAGATGGATAGAATGAGGTGGTAAATCAAATCTTGGGAGATTTGTTGAGGCATTTAGTAGTTGAACATCATAGTCAGTGGGATCAGATTCTGCCGCAAGAAGAATTTGCATATAATGAATCACCTAACAGAAGTAAAGGATAGATCCCATTCCATATACTATATGAAATGTAGGTGAGAGGAGTATCTGAGTTGATATACTTAGAGAAGAGTGAATTCAAAAGTGTTGGAGCCAAGGATTTTGCAATAGAAATGGAAGAGCTCCACCATAAGATTAAAGAGAGATTGCAGAATTCCAACCAGGAATACAAGTGCAGAGCGGACGAACATAGGAGAGAAATTCAGTTTGAAGTAGGTGATTTGGTTCTGGTGCATCTCAGAAAAGAAAGGTTCCTAAGAGGAACATACAATAAGTTGAAGATGAAGAAAATTGGGTCGTAATGTTTTGCGAAAGTTTGAGGCAAATGCTTGTGAGATTGAATTACCAGATGATGTAGGAATATCTCCCATATTCAACATAAAAAAGATATGTACCCTTACAGAGAAAATGGAATAGAGAGTTCAGAGGATTAGAAGGAATTTCAATGGGTCAAGCAGATGCCTGTAGCTGAAAAGTCGCGGATGGAAAGGATCGTTGATCAGAGAGTTGGTAAAAATACTCGGAGAAAAACATATTTTGAGTATTTGATAAAATGGAAGGGACACTCGATTGAAGATGAAAGTTGGCAAAGTGAAGCAGATATCCAGAAACATGGACAGACGTTGCAGGAGCTCATGAACATGAGTTCATGAATTTTTCAGCCAAGGGAGGAATGATGCAGGAGCATTGTAAGCAAGCCAGCAAAGCAAGTGCAGAAGCGGAGGATAGTTGGAAATGCACCAGTGCACATTTTGAAGGAATTTTGAATTTCAAAAGATGGAGCATTAATATAATAGATAGGAGGATGTATTTCATTTATGTTTTGGAGATTGTAAACAGATCTTGAGCATTGCTCTCATCTGTATGTTATGAAGGCATTTAATTGTAATCAATGTAAAGTAGGTAGCTTTTAATTTTTGACTAGATAGCTTAGAGTTGTGAGAGGGAAATCTCTAGAAATCTCCCTCGTATGTATTGTATTAGAGGATTATTCTCATTGTAATTTTGTAAGTTGTAGAGAAAGAGAATAGGAGAACAAATATTGTAATATTTGTATAAATAGATAGATTTCGCTAATGAACCCATGTATAGAAGCACTGGAATTAATATAAGAATTCTTTGATTCCATTTCATGGTGTTGTCATCGTTACTGTTTACATCTATTGAATGGTATGTTTACAATCCATTTATATTCTTTGTTATGAATTCGTTTCAATATTATGTGTATGGATGCTTGGATTTGATGTTGAATGTATGAAGTCTGTGAGAGGAGAAGTATGACTTTCAAATATTTCTCTTCCTGAGAAATTCCTACAAAGAGTGCAGTGGAAGTCCGCAAGGAGTGCGTTGACGAAGTTCTGGGTTTCATCTCAGAAGAACTCAAGAGGGATACTATTATTCTTATACCAATAGAAGTGAAGGTGTAGCATAAGAGTCGCGCAAGGTGTGCACAGGCCAGAGAGAGTCTTAGACTTTACCAACCAAGGAGGAAGGTTGAAGAACTGTTGTTGCAGAGAAGTGCACAGGGTTGGAGGCATTGGATAACCGTAGGTTATTGTGAATGTTGCACGGAGTGCATGCAAGAATCCTTTTGATGCCTTGAATCCATAACAAAGGTCAAGCTCAGGAAGGATAGAGAATTGAGAGAATTCAAAGGAAGAACGAAGTCTGAAGCTACTTCGCAGAAGTTAAGTCAGAAGAAAAGGAGGCCAAGGCAATAAGGTAAAAGTCTTTGGGAAGTTTGAATGAACGGTTGAAATTATCATAGGGAGAATTTCGAAGTTCCATGGGTCGTTGGATCTTGCAGACCAGTGGGGAGATTAAAGCTGAGTGTCTTTCAACACTCATATACTCAGGAGGGATAGTGGGCATTGGATCTGAATCAACGAGGGTCGTTGATTAGGTGCTTGAACTCACCATTTCAGAAGTCGGGGTGTGGAGGACGTTGTGACTCAGAGTCAAGAGTTGCGAACTCCCGATTCATGAATTCTCGATAGAATTAGGACCATCATATCATGGGAAGCTCAGAGACGTTGATCATGATGAGGAATCATCGCGATTTCGACTATCGGTGAAAGGTGTTGTTGCATTACAAATTGTCAATACGTGCAATCCTGAAGTGGCGAAATATTTGGCCCCAGGTTGTAGTCGAGGGTCACGTCAAGAAATTTAAGGGAGGAATCAAAGGACCCATTAGCCTTTCAGGGTTTCAGGGATTGAAAACTTTAGGGAGATTCATACTAGGGGTTTTGAAGTCACGAAACCTGATATACCTTTTTGGTGGAGTGTGTGGTCATGTCAGTTGGTCACGTGGATGTGAGTTGGCGCTTAGTGCTTGTTCGCACAGGCGTAACTCCTAAGAAGGACCTGTGGATATACACTTGTGTGTTGAGGATTCCTACATGGAATCAAAGAGTCAATTAGACTCAAAGGGGAGATCAAGAATGATCCTTATACCGGGAGGTAGGGGTGCTGCATCAATCAAGATTTGAATATAAGAGATGATGCAGATAGAGAGAGGCTTGCACTGTAGAGCATCTAGGATAGGAGATAAGAAAGATAACCATGATATATATTTGTAAGCGCAGTGTGGAAGCTTGAAGAAATTAACAAACAAATAATAATTAATATAACCATTGTGGACGTAACCCAAAGTTGGGTGAACCATGTTAAATATTGTGTTACACGTCTTTTGTGTGATTCTTTATGGAATCTTTCTAATTCATATTAGAGTAGAAATGTCTTATGTGTATTCATGGCGCAATAGTATGACTTTCATAGTAATGAATTAATGAAGTAATATGGAATATAATGTTAATATGAACCTGAGATGCACTAAGTATTAGAATAATAACACTTCCATAATAAAGAACACAACACTGATAATTAAGAATGAATGGAATAATAACCTCCCATTCCCTCATCACTACAAAGCCCTAGTTCTTTCATTCCCCATAGATACCTCAGGTGAGACTTCATCTCCACAAGTAGGTGATTCCAAAATGGCCAGTGTCTAGTGGGTTTTTTTCCTCAAATATAACTCAAACCTAGGGTCTTACCACTATGTGCATTTCCAACAAATGGTTATATTTCTGAGACCCAAAATTTGCGATTAAGGGAATGTTTTGGAGGTCAACTAAGAAAGTGATATCAGAATGTTTGGAAAGGAAGGAAAGGGAGTTTTGTCTATAATAGAACATAAATTCTCGGATGAGTGACAAGAAATGGATGCAAAGGTATGTGTATACAAAAATGCATGAAATTTTCTTTGGCGAATTTCCAATTATTTTGACTGAGTGGCTAGAAAGATTAGTGGAGAATACTGGAATGTACAAAACTATAGAACTGAGGAATTGGTCTCCTAAGTTGGTAAGAAAATTTAATTGTGTAAGTAACCCAACCACTCGTGAAATTGATTTCTAGTTGGATAACATAGTAGGAGGATACATTGCAAAGTTTTTCTTAGATTGTACCCAATCATACAATGTTGTAGAAAGGGAATTTTTCAAGACTTAGCGCGGAAGGTTCATGAAATCATTGGGTATGTGGATAAATATGTTATTTTGTGACAAGTTCATGATGAAAAAGTAATGTGATTGATAAGGGGCTTCACACACATAGGGGAACTAGGGGATGATGAGAGGATATTCTGAGGGAAAGAGAGAATGTAGGAAGTGATGAAGAGGGAAGGGAGGGACTGAGGTTGTAAGAATAAGGTATACCAAAGGAAGAATATTATTTTGTAGCATTTCATGGAAGAAGGAGGTACAGGAAGAGAAATATTGGGGCTGTGAAAGGAGATCCATGCAGTGAGCCAGAGAGGAGAGAACCTTGCGCATTAGTCTAAATCCTAGAGATACCACATATAGGAGGAGAAGAACAGGAGTTCTAGTCTAGTCCAGTAATAGAAGAACCATTAATTCCTACTCATATTGAGTCCTATGTCGAATTCATGACCCCATGTGCATCACCAAAATAAGAAATAACAATTTAAAACTGATAAAAAACGCTTATAGTTAGCTAGAGAGGACAAAATAGTAATAGTTAGAGAAATCAAAGAAGTTCACAGAGTTAGAGTAAACCAAAATCACCAAGAAGAGGGACTACACAAAGAAATATGGAAGGGGTATACAACACCCTTATACTTCTTGAGCTCTAGGGAGTTCGATCAGAGGACCCAGAACAACAACAGCTTATCTGCAAGAAAATTTGGGCTGCAAAGAATGTCCACGATGAGGATGTAAAGATTGCCCAGTTTTCAACAATATTTCTAGGTCGTACATTAGTTTGGTACATGAAGTTGTAGAGTACCACACTTACAATAAAAAATAGGACTTTGGAAGATATAAGGAAAGCATTGTTGAAAGAGTTCAAGAAGGCAAAGTCTGAGTCACAGTACATTACATAAATGAAGGAGATTAAACAACTTAAAAAAGAGTGAGTATGGGACTTTGATAAAGGTTGAAGGATATAATGGGTAGAATGACCTTCCAGATCCCTGATCAACAACATCAAGAATCGTTTATCGTAGGAATTATAACATACATTCACAAGCCATTGATCCAATAGAAGGTTGTGTCACAACCTGAGGCACTAGAAATTGGAATGAAATTGGAATCATCTCCTATAGGATATAGTGGAGGGATGGTGAAAGTTTAGATGTAGTTGGATGCTTTGACAATTCAACTGGAAGAAATTACAAAAGGAAAGGGGAAACAAGAAAAAATATGGTGTACCAAGTGTAGGACTACAGGTCATCACAAGGACGAATTCCCAGTATTTGCATAGTATTTGGCAATTTGAGCACCGAGTACATTACCAGGAGGGGGGTATTGTGAGATATGTAAGAAATGGGGCCATCACCTAGTTGAGAATTCATTACTAAAAAAGTATCAGAGTAAACCAAGGAACTTGTTTTGCAATTTTTGCAAGTCAGTTGGACATGAAGAGAAGGATTGTCACGTGTTCGACTTGATGAGAAAGCGTACTTCATTTATGTACAAGATTCAGGAGGATAATGTTGCAACAGAAGGGGGTGGTATGAAATATGATAATCAAAGAGGATTTAATGGAGGGAACAGAGGAAAATTGTGCAGAGGTTGAGGAAGAGGAAATTTTTGTAGAGGAGGAAGAGGACCGATAATATGTTATAATTGTAATCAACCAAGACACTTGGCTCACGAATTTGTGAATCCATGTACAATTTCCACATACTGCAGAGCACTAGAATGCAACATAAGATTTTCCTCAACTAATTTCGGAATGGCAGGTTAGAGGAAACCATAACGAGAACCCAAATCCGAATGTGTAGAAAATATCAGCCGTAAATCACAATGAAGGACTAAGAATAGAAGTTGTTACATGCAGAGGGGATAAAACATGATATAATATGATGAATGGAGGGAAGTAGATGGAGAAATGGGTAAGGAATTTGGTCATACTCTTGCCAAATTTTTATCCTTAACAAGAAAAGGATACATATCAAAGAGAAAGAAAAGAGACACTTGGCTAGGATTGGGAAGCATCAACATCATTTGCGCCTCATGTAGGAGATCACGCTGTGCCAAAAGAAACCAAATGGGAAGGTAAGAACACTAACATAATTCTTGAGGGGTTGTGTAGAGCTAATGAAATATGAAACTATGTTGAGTACACTATATGACATGGTTGATCATTGTACAATAGGAAGGGAAACTCCTATCACACAAAGGGTGGAAAATCTAGTATTGTGCAGGAAGAGGACAAACAAAGAATTCATATTCAGTGCGTAAATTGAGGAGTATGATGTGGATAATGTTATATTGGACTTGGGGTATGACATGAATTTTTTTACTAAGAAGACATGGGAGATGATGGGAAAACCCAAGCTATTATTGTCTATTTTTCATTTAAGGCTCGTGAATCAACAAAAAATATTATTGATTGGTCCTTTCAAAGGAGTATCTGTGAACATAGAGGGGGTGTGCAGTGTGGAAGACTTTGAAGTTATTGCAGACTTGTTGCATGAATATCGAGACCTATTCCTATTGAAATTTTCAAAGATGAAGGGGATAGTTGGGGACTTAGGTGAGATGAATATTTTTCTGAAACCAAGAGCTAATCCAGTGCAACATTGGCCTTTTAGGTTAAATCCAAAGTACAAAGAGAAGGTGAAATTTGAAATAGATAGGATGTTGGAAGCAAGAATTATTGAACTGGTAGAAGAATCTGAGGGCATCAATGCAATGGTAGTACAAGACAATAAGACAAGAGGAATCATGATCTGCTTGGATCTAAGGAAGTTGAATGACACGTGTTTACATGACCCGTTCCCAACACCACTTAGGAGGACACAAAAATTATTCTTTCACAGATGGATTCTCAGGGTACCATTAGAGAAAAATTGCGCAGGAGGACCAACATAAGACTACTTTTGCGACATAGTGGAGGAGTTATCAATATACAATAATTCCCTTTGGACTGGAGAATGTCTGTGTGGTATTTTCCAGAGTTGTGGTAGCAGCGTTCAAGGAATTTATTCATAAATTTCTGGAAGTATACTTAGATGATTGTACTATGTTCAGTCTACTAAAGGATCACATAGAAGTACTTAGGATGATGTTGGATAGGTGTAGACAGTGTCATATTTCACTGAACTTGATGAATTCTATTTTTTGCACACCATTTGTAATATTTTTGGGAAATGTAGCCTGTAAGTAGGGATTACTAGTAGATCTAGCTAAGATTGCAGTAATTCTAGAGTTATAACCACCTACATCAGTCAGAAAAATGAGGGAAACCCTAGGTCACACAATATATTAAAGGAAGTTTATCAAGGGCTACATGTAGATCACAAAACCAATGGAAAAGTTACCGAAGAAGGAAGCAAAGTTTCAGTGGAATGAGGACTATCATAACGGGTTGGACACCTTAAAGAAAAAACTAGTAACCACATTGATTCTTATCTTTCCATATTAGAACAATGATTTCCAAGTTGATGTAAATGTGTGGTACATAGAGTTGGGAGAAATACTATCTCAAGGAGGGGAGGGACATGTATATCACCCAATTTATTTTGTAAGAAAGAAGCTATCCATAACAAAGAAGAATTATACTACCATGGAATGAGAAGGATGGAAATGGTCTATGCAGTATAGAAGCTCAGACATTATTTATTGGGGTCTCTCCTGAAGATGTATACATACCATTATGCATTAAAAAACTTAGTGAACAAGCCAGCGTTGGGGGGGGAGAATATGAAGATGGCTACTATTGTTTTAGGAATATGATTTTGAGGTTGTAGATAAACTAGGGAAGTTGAATGCATGACCATATCATCTATCAGGCACACTATCAAGAAAAGATGCAAGAAATTTAGATGACAACTTCCCAGATGCACAGTTATTTGCAGTAAAAATGTTAGATGATTACTTCTCAGACATCATGCAGTTTCTAAGCACAGGTATGGCTCAATCAGACATGACGGTTGGATAGAAGAAACAATTGGTAGTAAAATAAACATATTATCAGTTGATTGCAGGGAATTTATACAAGTTAGGTTCATATGGAATATTGATATGATGTGTGTTGGAACACAAAAGAACGATGATATTAGAAGAATCTCATAATGAGATTACAGGAGGACATTATGTAGGGAGAGAAACCACACAAAATACTTTGTGCATAGGGATTTGGTGGCCCACACTTCACAAATATGCGAAGGAATATTGTCAGTCATGTGATGTATGTCAAAGAGTGGGAAAGCCATCCAGGAGGGATGAAATGTATTTGAATCCACAAGTTACCTTTCAAGCATTTGAGAAATGGGCCATAGAATTTGTAGGGACAATCAATCCACACACAAGAAGATCAGGGGAAAGATATATAATCACTGTGATGAAGTACTTGATAAGATGGGAAGAAGTATCACCAGTTACAGACTGCATTACAGAGACTTCTGCGAGGGTTTTGTTTGAGAATGTAGTCACAATGTTTGAGTGTCTATGCATATTACTCAGTGATCAAGGCACACACTTTTTGAATAAGACAATTGCAACATTGACTGAGGAGTTTCAAATTCATCATCAAAAGAGTACCACATATCATCCTTAGGCCATTGGAAGAATGGAAGCTTTCAATAAAATATTGGAGAATTATTTGACAAACAATTTCAATGTCGGTAGAGACGATTGGGACTTAAGAGTTCCTGTAGTGTTACGGGCTTACATGAATACAAGTAAAAAATGACAGTTCAGACACTTTTCATATTGGTCTATGGGAAACAAGTAGTGATTCCAATGGAGTTTATTCTACCTATCCTATGCATTGCAGTGGTCACAGAGCTATCAGACTCTGGTGCAATAGAGGAGAGATTGGAATATTTAGTACAACTTGAGGAATATTGTTTTTTTGTAGGTTTCCATCTGCAATTTCAGAAGAAAAGAGAGAAGGATTGGCATGATAAACACATTAAAAAAAATAGTTTTCTAGTGGGAGACTTGGTATTACTTTATGACAACAAGTTTATGCAGCATCCAGGGAAGTTTAGAATTCATTGGTTAGGACCCTATGTGATTCAACATGTAATAGAGACAGGTGGTGCGTAGTTGGAAACCCTAAACGGAGAATTCCTTGGAGGAATGGTGAATGGAAGTCGAATGAAACTCTATGGAGATGAAAAAAGGCTACATAGTCATATGGGCTACGCCATAACAGATGTATCATAGTAGTTGTACTATAGTAGGAAGGAAAAAAATAGAAAATAAATAAAAAGTTGAAAAAGGAAGAAAATCAAATAAAAAGTAGATATAGAAAAAGAAAAAGAGTGTCGAAGTACAAGGGCATAAAACTTTGTGAAGAAGGAATGGTTATCACACATCAGAATAGAATTGCGCCAATTTAGAAAATAATGCACAGAAGAAAAAGACTGTCAAACACACAAATGCAAAAGAAAGAATCGTTGTGCAGTTTGGCAATGACAAGACTGTTAAAAACATTAAAGTATGGAAATAGTGACTACAAAGCGGGAATTACATGTCATAAACATGATTTATAGTATTAAATTGTAAAATCCACCAAAAATCATGACAAATTGGCAGTACGAGGAAAATATCACATGACAAATTTAGTAATAAAGTGATATTTATTTAACCATTCATCAACCCCATTGGTGGATTGGAAAAGTTAGTTAAGGAGGGATGAGACATGTACAGATGGCAAGAAGGCACAAAATCAGTGGAGGATCGCTCAACTAAATCATTGTTTCATGCAAGAGAGAGGGAACCAAAGAAAACTAGAGTGAATCTGAGTGCATTAGAGCCAAGCTACAACTATCACAGAACAACTGGATAACCGGTTAAGGAATATGTCACGCAAGATGAATGGCCCTGAAAAAGGTTGGAGCGCCATAAAAAACTACATGAAAATAGTCAAAATTTCTAGTAGATACATGAGAGGTTGAGGAAGTACCCAGAGCTTTGGCTTTGACTTCACATGTAATCTTCCACATAAATTATATACCACCTATAATGGATAACACGCCACCAATCAATGTACCAACAACTGGGAAATACCCGTTGATAACATCACTAATCCCACCTGGTGTAAGAATTGAAGGAGATATGCTCGATAAGGTTTTTGTTCTCAAGTTCATGGATCATGATATCACCGATGAAAAAACCTTCCTGGATATGGCCAGGGAAAATTACTTGTGCACTAAGAGCATGTCAGGCATGTAAGTGATAGGAATGGAGACATAGTTGTGGGAAATTTCATTGGAGAAGGTGGGCATACTGAACTTGTTGGAGATCCCACACTTCATACAAAATATGGAAATTAATGCTTGTGTGAAGGTACTTCTCAACTGCGTCCATGGAGGGACACTGTGGCTTGACCCACCAATATCAATAGACACTACACTAATTTTGTAGATTATAGGGCTCCCAAAGGTAGGCGAGGATCCAACCCTTTTTTTCAACAAAGAAGGAGAGAGAGCGCTCTCAGAAAAAATTAAGGAAAAATACCATACTTTTGACAAGGGGAAAAGAGGACTGGATGTTAAAAACATTAATGATGATAATGTTAGATTTGCAACGCAGGTATTTTCCTGCAAGTTCCTGTGCAAATTTCCTAAGGATGAAGTACCAGATGTAGTAATTGTAGCAATATAAAAATGCGTTGAAGGGGTTCAAATGAACTAGGCCACCTTCTTTTCAACCAATTTTTGTATGATTGTATTGAGGCCCAAGAAAAGGGCACAAAATTTCACTATGGATGGTTGTTGATTTTGATTGCGCTGGTCAGATGGTAGGAACCAGAATGCTATCAGCGCATGGGCACATATGAAATATGTAATGTGGTTGTGAGGTATGCCAACTTATGACATACAATGAATAAGAGAAGACAACACAACACCAATTCCACATTTTTTGTATACTTGGAAAATATCAAGTATCTAGTTGAACACACACCACACACATCACTTGAGATAGTGGAAACATATAATGATATCACACGTTTCAAAGAAAGAATGAACCACATCTATGTGAAGGAAAATAAGGACCCAATGCACCAGTGGTTTCCAACAAACTATAGGTTGACATCAGAAGATGTATGCCTAATTGTGAATGACTGGGAAGAGGAGTGGAAAACCCCAACAAAGAAAACGGGGTACTCAGAATAGGAAGAAGATAAGGATAAGAGCGATGAAGAACCATATGACGAGTAGGGGAACGATAAAAACAATGACATAGGAGATATACCTGGCCCATCCACATTATTAGTTCATCATATAGTCCTTGCGACATGAGTAAAACGAAAGGATAAGGGGAAGGAAGTAGCAGGAGGGGCACGCAATAAGGTTAAAGAACATAAGGAACCCCCAGTTTATACTTTACCTAATGATGATATGGACCGCATAGGCTACCAAGTATGGGATGTCGTGAAGTAAATCATGGAGGAATAAAATAGGAAGCAAGAAGAGAAATAGTAGAGAGTCCATGATCAGTTGGAAGCACTCTAACAATTCTTAGAGGAAGCTAGCATAACAAGAGATCACAGGACCAAGGGAGGACTACCCATTATTCTAGGGAAGGAAGTATAGGTTGCACATTTAGTCTTCACCCAGTTAGTAGTCGGGAACACAATACTCCAGATTGAGATGGGCACAATTGAATTTCCCATGGTCAAGTTACAATAACATGTGAATGTGTTAGGACTCCTGAACATAGTGGTATCGAGGATGTTGATACAAATATTACAAGGCTTGCAAATGGGCCCTTTGCAAGAGATTAAGAGAAGAGGTGATGAAGCACAACAGGAGATGAAAAAAATGATGGACGAAACATCCCAGTTGTAGCAACAGTATGACGTTGCACTGCAAAATAATAAGGAATTTTAAGGGTGAGTGGAAGAGGTATTGAAATACAAGAACAAGGCCAAGGAAAGGGTAAAGAAATCCCTCAAGGAAAGGAACGAAGCCAAAATTTTGGCGTAGAAAACACAAGCGACTGTCCAAAAATTATACAAGGTGATTCTGGAAGTCCCCGCAGTAGTAGAAGCTACTATGGAAGAAAAAGTATTGAATATCGATGAAGACATGAAGGTATTTCGATCATATATAAAATACCTACAATTATGTAGTGCACCGGGAACGCCACCAGAAGTCATAGAAGGAAGAGAGAGAATGGATATGACAAAAATCGCCAACATTAATAAGATAGAAGAAGATTGTGCCAAACTCTGTGAGGAGAGTGCATAGATATGTATAAACTTAGTGGAAGATCCATAAATGAAGGATGTAGAGGCAAAGTTAAGAGAAGCACAATAAAAGGAAGAACAAGCTTCAAAAAGGACCACTAGACTTCCACCAGCTGAACGTATGACCAAAATTTTGACACAAAGGCAGTCATACCTGGAAGTGGAGAAAATGAGGGACCAACAAAAGATCCTTCAACAATGCCTATGACTAATGCAAGAATAAACAATGAGGGTGATCGATGAAGTAGCCACTACAGAGGGAAAGGTAAAGCAAGCAACCTATGAAGCAGAAGAAAAACTTACAGCCTTGACTGCACAAGGGGCCGAAGAGATCACAGAAATAGGGGAATCAATACTCAAAGAAGTGGAGGTAGGAAAGAGAGAAATCCAAAAGTTCATTGAGGCATGGAGGAGAAGGCAATAGGCCTAAGTGGCTCAGAACGAGCCACACGTGAGTGTTGGGGGCATATTGGACAATAAATTTTGGTAAAAATACTAAGTATAGAAGAAGTGCTTAGAAGAGGTGGGTGAAGGAATAACGAAGAGTAGGGAGTGCATAACTGAGGTGCATTCAAGAGGACAACATGAAAAAAGAGAGAATAATAAATAAAAAAAAGAGAATAAAGTAGGGAGAAGAGTAAAGTAGAAAAGAATAATAGAGAAGAAAATAAATAAGGAGGAGAAAGCTGGTGAAAAGTAAGGATTCCAACTTGCAATGCTAAAGATGGAAAGGATGCGCAAAAGTAGGAAGAACAATAGTCAATGTGAAAAATAAGGAAGTAGAAAGAAAATCATGTGAAAACAGTCAAAAACTAGTTAACTGGAGTATTCATGCATTGTAATAGGGTTTTGCGATGAATAAAGTAGGGTTTTAGGCCTTATATTGTATGTATAAATATGTAACGGGTTGGGAGGATAAGGGTTCTCTGGTTGTTATTCTTCTAGTTACTCCTGATGTATGTTCCTCCATATGGTTACTCTCGGGAAACATTGTGGAGTTTGTTCCAAACTACCAAGAGCTCCTTTTTGTAAGAAGGTTGATAAGATAGGACGAGAAGGGAGATAATCAAGGTCTAAAGGTAAGAGATGATGCAGAGAGAAAGAGGCTTGCATTGCAGAGCGACTAGGCTAGGAGAGAATAAATATAACCATGATATATTTTTGTGCACACAATGAGTAAGAATGAAGAAATTACCAAACGTATAATAAAGAATCCAACCATTGTGTATGTATCCCAAATTTGGTTGAACCACATTTAATCTTGTGTTGCATGTCTTTTGTGTGATTATTTATGGAATCTGTCTGATGCATATTAGAGTAGAATTGTCCTATGTGTATTCATGGCGCAATAGTATGACTGTTACAATAATGAATTAATGCAGTAAAGGTAATATGAACCTGAGATCCACTAAGTAATAGAATAAGAGAACTTGCAGAATAACATGTACAACACAGATAATTAAGAATGAATGGAATAATAACCTCTCATTCCCTCATCACTACAGAAACATAGTCCCCATTGATACCTCGAGTGATACTTCATTTGTGCAAGAAAGTGATGCCGAAAGGGATAGTGTCTAGTGGGTTTTCTGGTCAAAGATAACTTGAACATAGGGTCTTACCACTATGCATAGTGCCAACAATTATGTACAAATATTTTTAATGTCATTACATACCAAAAGCATATAATATTTTTAGAAAATACAAAAAACTCATAAAACTTAAAAACTTAAAAACACTTGTTCTTTGTTACGAACATCACCCCACTATGCTCACAGATCTAGTATGAACTCAAGATCATGCCAAAAGTATATATAGGCATATGGATTGTCTTTGTTCACAACAATCTACTAATCCAACCAATCAAATAATCATGTCCAAATGTTCTCATGGGCAGGCCACCTCCAAGGTAATCCATGTAGTTTTTCCACCTGTTCATATTAGGCTCGGTTGGCCCAGCTAATGGAGTAGATACATTAGGGTTCAATACTATTAATATATCTAACAAGAAGGAAGATAGGATCGAGATTTAGATAAACTATTTTATTTCCCTGTCTTCAATTTAGTCAACTAGGTCCTTGTGTTGAGCACTTCACCTATACATTAGTGATTAATTGTGGGCCATAAAAAATCCAATGAATAATGGACATGCACATGAAACTCTAGATGAAGTTTGATTAAACCCACTACTTGAGTGATGGTGAATAGAATGGTTCTTAGGTGAAGTTTTTGTACATCTTTAATTTGTGGTTGATTGCTACTCTTCCTAGATCCTAGTATGTAATGAGAAACAATGTATTGATCTACTATCCCATCAACTCCACCTCTTCTCAAGACTATTATCTCACCAAATCAAGCTAAAAATTTCAATAAATATATGTCCTCAACATCTATGTGGACAATCAGATTCCCTACTCCCAAATACTACTCACCTAGGTCCCAAAATCCCACTAACTATTGAAGAAACATGATCTAGCTTTGCAAGTTTTAACTCTTAAAGGATTTTGGGAGCCCACAATATCCCAATGCATCTAGAGTGACCTAGTTCTATAATGTGGTCACATCAACCATCTTATGTTATGTTTCTTTTCACTTCAATATAGTGATTGGCCCTAAAAAATTGAAGTAAAAAAATGTACATGAGTCTCTAGTCTTCTAGTGTGAGAAATTTTACCATTTATACCTATTACAAGGCTTGGATATAACTATTACCAAGGATAGTGGTGGCTAGCTTCAAATTTACCACATAATAATCATGGCTAGGGCATTTTGGAAGTGACTATTGGGTTTTGAACTTATGGCCACACAATTTCATTCTAGATGGTGTTTGACAGCCAAGCAATTTTGAGCAAAATACAAAATGAAATAGATAGAAATAAATAACATGAGTTGAAGGCCTAACTAGTCCAGACGAAACTTGATTATTCGATTTAAATATATTACAATACACAATGGAAGTTTGGGTGTAAAATCAATATTTTTCTATGTGGTTAAAATCAACAAGGTGAAATGGTGAAAATGACCCTATTTACCCAATATAAACATGTTTTTGACCCTTTTTGGGCCTTAAACCTCCATTTTTTCACCCTTTTCATGACCTAAACCCCTTATGACTTTTGGTTTTTGCACTAAAATTGTTGAAATATATTTATATTGATGTCTAGCTTGTATACTAGTTGTTGTTGATAACTTATGCAGGACTATAGAACATATTTTTGACACTTTTTATATGCTGATATTCTATGGAATTTGAGGTAAATGATTCAAAGTGGCATATAGTGATAGGATTCTCACATGCATATTGAATTATTAACCTTAAAAATGTTCTAACATTATTCCTTAGTGATGCAGGAGCATCGCTCCACCTCAGCACACGCTGACTATTCAACACATTAGTGCCTATTCAAGGAGGGGAGAGGCACCAGTCCTCTCATTTTCCCCTCAAATTAAAAAGTTTAAATGTAATTAAAGAAATTAAATTTTGTCAAGCTAGAAGATCTGAGTTGATGCCTTTGTACAAGAAGGAGTTAGATTCACCTTCAATAGCTAGTTGTAAGGCTGATCTAGATCCAATTCATACTAGATTTTTCATTCATTGTAATCTACCTCAGTAGATAGGCATTTTAATTGTGCTAAGATGTCACTAAGGTATCTTGGAGGGAAAACTCGTCGAGCCCCTCATGTATAAAGCATTGTAACATATTCACAGTAGAGGTTGCTAAAAGTGGATTGTTGAATCACTGTAATCCGAGGAGAGGAGAGCCAAGACTCAATCACAATCTGAGCTTTTGTGCACATATTGTAATTGACATTCACATTAATACAAAAGAGCAGATTTCACTGTTTATGAGTTTTTTTTGTGGTGAATGCGTGTTTTATGAATGCATTTGAATATTTTCATCTGTGTGTTTTAGGTGCATGTTGTAGATGTATGATAGGCTTCCATCTGCAGGGTAAAGGTAGAATTTCTCTATCTATTTGAGAGTTTGTTAATTTGTTCTGGGTTCTTTAGGTTGTGCAAGGAGTGCACAACAGGGTATTGGAAACTCTGTATCCATCACAAGGAGTGCGTATTTGAAATATTCTTCGAGTTCATAGGAGAGTGTGCCAGGAGGGCACACCAGAATACTTTAGAGAATCAAAGAGGATATTCAAGGTTGTTGGACACCTTGGAGGAGAGATTATGCAGAAGAGGCACATAAAGCATAAATGTTGAAGATTATGTAGAGCTCTTCCAGGAGGGAATTGAGCAGGTGCAAGCATGTACAAATGGACTCTATTTCAAGTTCAGAGAGGAGAGTGTTAGAGGAAGACACCCTAGAGTTACTGAATACTCTGGTAAACAGACAAGAGAAGTAATTTAGAGTTGTTGAACACTCTGAAGGAAAGGCTCATCAAGGAGTTCTTTGAGAGGGTGCAAAGAGTGCACAGAACCAACACGTTCTGAAGTGTTGGAGGAAACCGAGGAGAAACAGAGTTGTTGAACACTCTGGGGAAGAGATATGAAAGTGTGGATTGAGAGAATGCAAGGATTTTGTTATTGAACCTAAAAGAGATCGGGATTCAGGAGGAATACTTGTGAAAGGAGTGCACTAGGCCAACACTTAGACAAAGTGTTGAGAGACGTCGTCTTAAGGCTTAGTTAAAAGTAAGGAGTCTGTGTAGGAGAGAACTTGTTCCAAGTTCATGCTCAGGAGGATGATCATAAGTTCCAGGAGGGTGAAAGAATTCCTTTGGAGGAAGCAGAAGGGTTGAGACCCTTTAGAATTCTGAGCAAGCTCAGAAGAGATAGTGCAAGGTGTGCACAGGAGAGGAAACTTGCTTCAAGTTTTCGGAAGCTCAAGAGGGATATAGTTCCTAGAAGTTAAGTCAAGACCCAAATTAGCCGATTTCGTAGGAGGATCAAAGGTCGCAGCCTTTGATTATTACACATTCTTCCAATTCAGGAGAAAGCAGAATCTCAGGAGGAAGAGCGACAATAGTTGTTGGATCGAGTTGCAAGGAGAGATATGGATCTTTGAATACTACATTCAGAAATATGAAGGAGTGCACAGAGGAGGAGAAAATCCCAACCATTGAATCTGAGTGCGAAGGAATGATATCCATCAAATCCAGGTAAAGTGCACAAACTTTAACTCCTTTTAAGTGCACATGAGAGAGTACTCGTCGAAGTCTCAAAGTCCCAAAGTCGATCGGGGCCATCCATCATCCAGAGGGACAGGTGGTGGAATATCTGGAAGTTCAAAGAAGAATATCTACAGGATATTTCAGAGGAGGTGGTTGCATAATTGTCGACATCCTGAAGTGCCGAAATAGATCCTAGTTGTTGGCGTAGGAGGGCACGTGGCAACATATTGTTAACTCCAGAGGAGAGCCACTCGGGAGGAAAAAAAGTGAGGTGCTTCGAAAATCCTTGAAGCCTAGAGTAGGGGAGAATATATCAGTTTTCCATCAGTCAGAGACATGTGGAGGAAGATCCTACATTCCATAGAAAGCAAGTGTAGAAGGGTAGAGAAATCCTGAAGATCCGAGAGCCAAAGTAGAGTTGAGTCATCCAAGAAAAAGGGATAGGTTTCGTTAGATCCTTCACTTCAGAGAAAATTCACTCTCGGAGGAAAGAGAGTTTTGTTGGAGAAATAAATCTCAAAGTCCAGAGCGTCAGAGTTGATCTGAGTCATCTGCAACAGAGGATAGGTGTCAACCAATCCTTCATTTCAGAGGATAACTACTTCGGAGAAAGTGGTGTCGCATGGATTGAGAACTTCTGAAGGTCAAAGAGTTGGATTCAATCATTACCATTGGATAGAGGAGGATGTGTGTCGCCAGATCGGCCACTTCATAGATTTTCCACTCTAGAGGGATTTTAGAGTACTCTTTTGGAATTCGTCGAAGCGTCGTAGCCAAAATTGTTGTGGGTCGTTGATCTATGTAAGGAGAAGGGACCGTCGATCGCTCTCATGGAAGTTGAACTTTGTGAGTTAAGAGTTCAGAAGAACTGGATACATGTGAAGTGAAAATAACCGGAGCCCAGAGCTCTGAAGCTCCCTTTGAGTAGGCTCCTAGTCATAGCCCATGGTCACATGCATCTATCGCCGAAGGAAAAAGGGGCTAAAGCCTAAAAAATCAGAATTGAAGACTAAGTTTTATAATTCTCATGGGGTTGATTTGTTGTTTAATATGCTTGTGGAAAAAAAAATTATGTTTTTGCATAAACTAATAATGTTTCTTATGAAAATGGAGATCTAAAATCATGGATGATGGCTACAAGAAAATCATATAATGTCTATAAAATATTTTTCAAAAATAAACGCGAAGCTATCATATGGTCGAGGTAATTATTCTTTTTAAGTGTTGTGTTGAAACAATGATTTTTTGAGGTCGAACCATCTTTGTACAGGATGAATTCACCATCATCACTGCATCAATTGTTGAACCACATATTCATATAGATATAGTTGTATCATATTTCCTCTTTTATGCATTTAGATGTTAGGTCTGGGATGAATGAGGGAACACTATGAAAGGTGTTGCATACATGTTGGACATTGGAAGAATCAACTCTTAGTAACGCTTAATCATCCCATGTAATATGTTGGGCGTGAATATTTGGGGATACAAGTTGGAAGTTGCAGAGTTACAATAGTTTTTGTTCGAAATAATATGTAAAAATAAGCATCAAATTTGAGGGCATTAGAGCCTCGGTAGTTGCATCTCCTCAGAAATTGGAATCCTTTAAACATGGGATGCATAAATATAGGTAATTTTCTCATGTGGGGGTTCTTAGGGCCACACAATACATTGGTACAGAGATTGTATGCCTTCTCACGACTCATCCATATTTCAAAATTACCTTAATGAATGTTGATAGGAAGGTAGGTCAATCTCTTGGGTCATTTTTTCCACACTTGATTACCGAGGACCTGCCAGATATGGTTTCCATAAAGGATGCATATTTTTCAAAAGTTGATGTTGTGCTTTTTTTTCCACATGGAATCACATAGGAAATAATTTACTCACTTCAATGATATTAAAGGTTGTATATCTTTCTGCAGACTTTCAACTGCATGATACTAGTCGATATGAAGAATGGTATAATCAACCTCATAGAGCACCAAATTTATAGAAATGAGCTATATATTGAATCATAGATATTCTTTGTGAAAATATATGAAATGCATGTGTGGCTAGTGCAAGGATGGAAAAATCAAATATATATTTGCCCCATAATTTTTTTGTGAATAGTGTTTGATATTTCGATCAAACTATTTTGAAAAACTAATATATTAATCAATGCAATTTGTTGGTTACATAATGACCTAGCCATTTTTTTTGAGAGAGAAAGGATATTTACTTAAATGCATATTTTGATCGAACTATTACATCCACCATCAATATTTTTTCTCCCACTACACTTCATTTCCAGCATTTGCAGCTTCTGTTGGTACATAGCGGTCTCAGCTTATGGTTTTACGTTATTTAATGACATCGAGTCAAATTAGGTTCAAGACAAAAGTTTATGGATATAAAGTTTCCTGTTTGGAAATGACAAGCCTACCATAACCTTTGTTTAGCCTATGTAAAACACCATGGGGTTTGTGAAAAATGTTATCATGTTGTGAATAATATAGTTGGAAGATATGTTGAAGAAGTTAAGGTTGAGTGAAAACAATTGGAGGAGTCAATAAAAAATGTATGAGAGAAATATGACGAGGATCGCAACTATTAGTCTCGAGGATATAATTGTATGGGATAAGCACTTGATAATCAATTGATTGATTGCACGTTTATCCTTCAATTAACTCCATGGCATCGTTTGTGGTGGACATAAAATAAGTTTGTATGTGGGCTTCTTGATTGAATTCATTTTATTATTAGAATTATAATTATTTACATTGATTATTTGTATGGAGTATATGGGAGATGGAAAAAAATAAGTGAGTTTTTAAAATCACAAAAAACATCATTACTTCAAAAAAAAAATACATGTGGAAAATTCGCATGTTGTTCTATAGAAGATTATGTGAGAATTTATCACATATTGATATAGGTATCGAAGAGTCATTAACGTAAATGAATATTGATGTCAAGATCTCATAAATAATCTTATTGTATAAAAATATGCATCAATGATAATTTTAGTCAATAGAGTTTATGGTTGAGTCTAGAGTAGTTTAGTTGAAAAATAAAAATAAAAATGTTGTTGGTTGAGTCATTCACACTTGATTGATTCATACTTATTGTAAAATCTGAGTAGAGTTTGATTCATAGTCAATAACTTGATTGAGTCAAGTGTACAGTTGAGTCAATTGAGAAAACAATTGAGTCTATTGAAAGGACGGGGTTAAACACACGTCTTGAAGGTAAGTGATTCTCTCCACCAGTGTAATGTAAGTTGTTTCCTAGCTGATGAGATCAGTTCTATGATGACATTAGTCGATTTCTAGTCAATTGCATGAAATAAATCCCCACAGAAGAAAATGTTTTGTATTTGAGTCTTACTAATAGATAAAAAATCCATAATAGACTTTAACCATTGAGTCGAGTCAAAAAATTCATGATTATGCAGAGTTGTAGTTGATTCATATAAGATTCATATTTCATGTAATGAAAAATGCATATTCCATACATTCCCAGAGACCTAAATGCATAAAGAATAATAGCCATGATTGATAGCAACAAAGAAATAGAAACAGAGTTGACATGGAGAATGATCCAGTGAGAACATCCAAGATGGACCAAGAAAAATAAGATATTAAACAAAAGAATAATGCATTCAAGAAAGAGATAGCTCATGGCGCGCGCGCGCACACACACACACACACACACACACACACAAGAGAGAGATTAAAATACAAAATGATGACACAAGAACGATTGAACTGATTGAGCCCCTTGGTAAAAGAGTTTTGGAATAACGCCCTGGGTTGTGACCTATAAAACTTGAAAGAAGAGAAATGGTAGGTTGGAAAAAGCATGTGGTTCTTTAGGATGGAATGTAGAGAGAAATGAAGACACCTTAACTGCAAAGGAAACTACCAAAGTGAAGATGAAGGATAAAGAGTAACATGTCATGTTATAACTATAATGGACTAATTTCTAATTATAAATATAAACAAAAACATATTGCAACCATTATCTAATAAAGTTGCAAATACACTACTCAAGATTACATAGTTTATAAGAAAGAGAGTGTGTTGAGTAAATTTCCTGAAAGATGAAGGAATTAAATTACCTATGGAACTCCAATATTTGATCCCATGTGTTGCAACGAAGTGTGGGGGATGAATCTCCTCTCAACCAACCCCTCAGTCATCACAAATGAGATCCCCCAAGCCCTTAATCCACTACTATGCCAACTCTTCTTAGCCTTGTCCTTGAATTTACCAAGAAAAATGAGATGCTCTTTTATTCTTCTTCTTTGTCCTTATGTAGAATTAATTCATAGTAAAGAACTTGATCCCTATGATTCATTATTTAATTATTTATTATATTTTAGGGCTTTTTCATAAATTACTACTACTTATTTTACCAATTTTTTTTATTACCCAAATATTTATTATAAGTACTTATTATGATACCTTTAGGATAATTATTATACTTATTAATTATTATTATTATTTATTTAATAATAATATGGGGCATGGAATACTCCCTTCCTTATAGGTTTTTTAATTAACCCCCCATATCTTCCACAACACCCTCTATTATCTCTTTGTATCTCCCATAAAACCCTCTTTTGTACTAGTATAAATCCATCAAAGAGACCGCATAAGGAATCAAAATTCCACATAACAACACCGTGGAAGCGTGAGTACTCTCTATATTTTCTTCCTAACTTTCAGAATCAGTCTTAAAGCCTCCCAGTCTATTTGGAACCCCAAGGCTCGAGACCTCATTTTCCTAAGTAGGCATATAGTCGAGTACTCACATACACTAGAAATATCGAAATGATGACCTCAACTCTCTTCAAAACTACCAAGTACAAGCCCTAGGCATCGAATTCCAATCCCACAAAACCACCGACAAGAAACACTCTAGCTATTATTCAGGACTTCGACATCACAACTCCAATACAAGGCATACAAATTACTAGCATACGTAGTTGATTGAGTTTTCCCCATCCCATAACGTGTTACTTGTAATATTCACCTTCGTGGTTATGGGATCCCACAAGATCATCAAATAAACCAACTCTTTTGTCCACTAGTGGATTTATTAACAATCACAACCTCACGAAATGTAACAAATTCGTTAGGTATACTCATAATATCAACATATTAAATAAAGAATCCACATGCCAAATATCACATGTCATCATAAAAAAAATTCCATTTAATTACATCATGTCATCACATCAGGAGATACTATTATAAGTGTTAGAATGCACAAATGAAATTAAGCCTGGATTGTATTTCTCATTGATATGATACATCTATAGATACATTATCTTGACTTTTGGATTTGCCTTCCAATAGGCACTTGGACTCCTGATGACTGTTCATATGCACTTATGCCTTTTCATATTATGTATCAAGTGAATGATGAAATAATATCATAACCCTTATGGATAATGTTTCCAACATTTCACCCCTTAATTTGAAGGGGAATTATGTGGGTCCAAGAAGAGAGCTAAAATCTTGAAGTGGACAACTAAAATCTCGAAGTGGAAAATTGTTGATGGTTGAATGTGCTCTTTGAGTCTGGTAGTTTTCGGATGTCCACAAAATAAATGGATAGCATACGTTGATGTATTCTATTAAATGGTGATGGTGTTTTAAGGAAAACCACAAATCAATATGGTGGTTTAAGGATGGCCACAAATCTAGAACCTGGCTCTAGGGCTCAATGGTTCTTGGAACATTTCCTAATTTAGCTAGAAGATGATGTAAGATGATGTCTTCTACTAATTGGAAGTGCTCTCGAATGTTAGTTTAAATATGAAAATAAAATTTTCTCTAGTATAAGTTTTAAGGCTTCTACTAATTGGAGGTTTAAGGAAAGCCAAAAACCATTTCCTAGCAAAAGTTGTAAATCTTCTACTAAGTGGTGGTCTAAGGAAAACCACAAACGAATATGGTGGTTTTGTATGACCATAAATAAATATAGTGGTTTTGGATGACCATAAACCAAATCACTCTTTCTTGTTACTTCTTGATTGATAGGACTTAAAAACTTGAATATTGATTGTCAATCGTTGATGTTGTCCCCCCTACCAGGTACAAGGTGAGAAGATGAAAATCCTTTCACTACAAGATGCATCAATACTCGAGAATGAATTCTTTGGTATAATTGATATATCTTCTTGAATATTCATGACCATTTCCAAGAATTCATCCACCCATAGTGGTTCTTTACCCTTGAATATTTCTTGCATTTGGAACATCTGTCTCAAGGATGATTGTGATTTCCATAATGCTCACAAGGATGAATATCGAAGCACTGATCTTCCATGTGGCCAAATCACGGACAATGTTTTCATATTGGAATGTACTCTTGAACTAGAGTAGGTGAATATGAAATTTCTTGTAGCATTCCAAGGCTCTAGAACTGGATTGGTTTGGTATAATTGTTGGACACTTGGTTTACACAGTTGGTTGTCATTGATGTCAACCCTTGGAGAAGTCTAGAATCCCTACAAATGTGGTTGATATTGATGGTGAGTTAGTTGTGATTGATAGAGTGGTTGTTGTTAACATATGTGTTGGGTGAATTTGATGTAGTCTACATGGAGCCCCGAAGGTATGGTAATGGAACCCACGATTAATCAAAGAATAAAGACATGAAGGTCAGTGTATTTCCAAGTAAGAATATAATATATGGATAGTACATGTCATGTTGTTTTTGGTTATAGGTGGTACTTCACATGGATCCTTATGATTTAGGATATATGTCTTTGAAAATATTGGAGGACCCTCAAGAATAATCTAGAAACTCCTAGAAGGTCAACAAGAAGTTTATTATTCTAGAAGTCTCTAGAAAGTCATCAAGAAGTTTTCTAGTCAAAGTGATTGCAACAAGAAGTTAATTATGGGTAAAGTAGTTGTAACAAGGAAATTATGATTTTACTAATTATGGGTAAAGTAGTTGCGACAAGAATGTGGGTTATCCCTAAAAGAAGGAAAATGGGTAAAACAATTACAAGATAGCCCCTAAAGGAAGACACTTGGAAAGTATAAATAAGAGATCAAGTGACTCCCATTAGCACCTACAAAATAGATTGAATATATATATTGTGAAAGGTTTTAGTAGGTATTTTATTGACATATATGAGGTAGTGAAAATATGAGGAAGTGAAGGAAGAGCAATGAGAAAGTTTTGTGATTACAGAGGAGAATGAGGGTTTCCGTAAAACCCTAATTTGGCTAGCCCTAGTTGGTTAGGCATAGAGTGTCATGTGAGACATCCTCACGGGTTTCCTAAGTGATGTCACATGAGGCCATATGTGACATGCAGTCTTCATCACGTGAGGAAAAGACAAAGGTAAAGGAGGATGCTTTCTCCTGGTTGTTGATGTCTGAGGTGAAGCTATAGGACTATGTATCAAGTTCAGAAGCACCAAGTCAGTTACAAAAGAAAAATATATGTTTATATGGTTGTTTGAAGTTGGATTTTGGTGATTTATTAAGGTATGGTCATGTGAGGTTGGGTATATGCCCTTGAGGTACTATTGGTTGTGTGGTAAATGTTGTATGAGACAGATCTTCAAAGGAACAATGTTGGTGTACTTGTTGTTTGTACTTGGCACACATCCTTGGGTATTTTGTTGAGGCATGTCTTGTGTCATATGATACATGTTTGAGGAATTTTGGTTGAGATTTATTGTTGAATATATTGGTATAAGACGAGGCTGCATAATAGTGAGAGTTTGATACATGGTTGATGTGATAGCTCATTATGTTGGGTATATGTCATGGTTGTGGTAGTACATGTATGAGGTTGCATCTTGGTGATAGTGAGAAGAATGCTTGAGGTATGTGTTTGTGAGCTTTGGTATATGACTTGAGGCACATCTTGGATGTATGTTACATGTTGGTTGAGGTATATATGATAAGGTACATTGTTGGTTCATATATTGGTTATATTGGTATATGGTGTATGACATGATATGGTATATGGTAGAGACACTTGTTATGGTTGATGTGCATGGTTGGAACATGGTATGGTACAAATGATGATGTACATTGATGATGTACATGGCATGGTTCAGGATTGATACTTTGTATGGTGTTGATGTGCATGGTTGATGCATGGTTTGGTACAGGTGTTGGTGCATGGTTGATGCATGGTTTGGTACAGGGTGATGGTTTCGTACATGCTTGGTAGAATATTGTATTGGTGATTTTGGATATCTAGTTGAGAGGTGTCATTGTTATATGATCCATGTGAGAGGATCTGATTGAATATCAGTGAAAATGATAGGTTGATTTATATATCAGTGGCAGTTGTTGTGGTAGTGATAGTTGGTCTACACTTATATTTCAGAGAGATGGGATGGGGAAAGGAAAGGAGGTTTTAGCCTCCTTCAGATTGGTGCCGAAAAACTAAGGGGTTTGTATCTTCCTTCAGCTTGGAGCCTGAGAACAGGGGGTTGTAGTCTCCTTCTAGTTGTATCTAGAGAATTTATAAGTTGGTGCTTCTTATGAATGAATTCTTGATATATATATAAGAAACCATTCCATGGTTTTGTCCCATTTGGGTTTCCATGTAAATATTGGTGTACTATATATTTGATGTGATGTTGTATATGCGATGTTTCTTATGATTATATGCTCATGATATATTGAATGAAATCATAGATGATACATTGATGATAAACTGTTGAGTACTATTGATAAAGTTGATGTTTATATATTGTGGTAAAAAGTGGTATAAAGTTCTCATACAGATTCACCCCATATCATTTTTCCAACAATTGATATAAGAGAAGGTCCTTCAAGAAAATATTTTAACCACTAGAAGGAAGATCATGGAGAGCAACAATTTGTATAGAAATGGAATACCACAGTTCGATGGTCAGAAATGTATGAAGTATGAGATGTGGAGCAACATAGTGAAAACATTTTTATAGGCATAGGGATATGATGTTTGGTACTCATTTATTACAAGATACAATGCTACAAAGAAGCCAAAAATAACAACCAAGAAGGAATTGAAAAGAAGCAACAAAATAGCAATGGATTTCATCTGGGAAGGATTGCCTGATTCAATAAAAGAGAAAGTGGGAAAATGTTTATCGACTAAATAAATTTGGGATAAACTAAATAATCTCTTCTTTGAGGAATATCCTATCATAGAGCCAGATAATGTTAAATAAAGTGAAGGTACAAAACAAGAAGAAAGATGCTCATCATGTAAGACAAATTCGAAAAAACAAGATTGTGAAGAAGGAATAGTATACCTTGAAGAAGAGTTAATCAGTTCTTTTGATGAATTGAAAAAGAAAGGAAGAATAACAAGTCACTTGAGGAACAATTAGTCAAGAAGAATTCTCAAGAAAGTTCCAAAGAATCCCAACAGGTCAGAGTGAAACTAAAATCTCAGCTAGAAGAAGCCGGAAAGATTGAAGAAACATCCAAGAGTCACATCGAAGAGAAGCAGTGTTTGGAAGAAGAAATAAAAACGCTAAGAAATGAAGCAATGGAAAAGAAATAATGTTCGAAAGCTGAAAGAAAGGAAGCAGAGAAGAGAGAAACAATTTTGATGCATCATCTTAAGGAAAGAACTGAGGACATAAATCAACTTGAAGAAGAATTTGGTCAAGAAGAAAGAAGACTTGAAAAAGAAATCATATCCTTGAATATCCAACTTGAAGAAGAAAAGTGAAAAAAGGAAGCCATGAAGAGTTAGATGATGAAGAAAAAAGAAGAGGTTGAGAAGCTTGAAGGATAAGTTGTCACATTGAGAGCCAAAATCATCAAGCTCAACAAGAACGTTGAAGAGAAATAAGTGTTGGATTACTGAGAGGGAGAGTGAATCAATAATAGAGCAATTCAATATTTTTTTTAACCATAGAATGAAAGTGTTATATGAATGTAGAATTATCATCCAATAGTTGCAGAGTAAATAAACATGGAAAAAATGAGCAATCATACACATACACAGCACACCAGTGTTTTTACGTGGAAACCCAAAGCAAGAGAAAACCACATAATTCTTTTCCTTATATGTATTTAAGAATTGCATTCATTGGAAGCACCAGCTATCTTTGTTTTCCATCTACAACTGGAAGGAGGCTCCAACCCCCTAGTTTCTCAGGATACAACTTGAAGGAAGCTCCAAATCCCCAATTCTCTGGATACAGCCAGAAGGAGGCTACAAACCCTTGTGTTCTCCGGCTACAACCGGAAGGTGGATACAACCACCTGTCCTTGCCCCATCCAATTGCCATGAAATAGAAGTGGAATGATGGAACCACTGTCACACTATCACTATGATATATATTGTTGTAAACTTGTACCAATCAACCTGCACCAAACAACCTATAAAAAAATGTAACAATAACCTCTGCCAACATGTACCTCAACCTGTACCATAAATAAATGCATCAACCATGAGCCAAACCTGTACAAATAACTTGTAACAATAACTTGTCCAAACAACCTATCACAAAAATATGTCTCATCAATATTATCAACCAAATCAGATCTACTCACCAAGATCGATCACCAAGACAACTCTCAACCATATGCACAATATCAGCAATATGTGCATGAACCAAGCATAACACAAAAATTCATAATCATCACCAAGATCAATATGTGCTTCTAATAATATACCAAGACAAGTATGCTACATCATACATAAACCATGTGTCAACAATACTACTAACAAGTACCTCCAACCCTGTACTAATCATGCATCAACTACTCATCAACTATGGCTCATCAAGATGTACCAACATCATCAACTATACACCTCATGTATGTGCCAACTCATCAACTACTTGTCTCAACCATGTGCCCAAAATGTACCTCAACCAAAATCCGTCATCAATTTCATCATCCAAATCTGATTTGTAACTCTTTAATAGACTTGGTGTATATGATCACATACATGCAAACCTTCCTTAACTTTAACAACAAGAGACTAGCATTTTCATCAAACTTTACTTTAGTCTCACATGACTAATTTTGTATTAGTCAACAACCCTAACTTGAAATAATCATAATTTTGTACCTGTAATGAATAAAGATTTGAAAATAGTACACAATTTTCTTCAATGTCTTTTATGTAATTCCTTAAGGTTTCACTACTTGGAACCTCTCGAAAAAGGTGTTATAGCAAAATTGGCATACCTTGTTGAATTTTGGCTTATTCTAGAGAGCAACTGTTACACATAAAAATTACTCACTTCAATAGTATCGCAAGTGTCGTCATTACAAGTGTTGTAAGTGTCGCATCTTGTCCACAAGTGTCACATCTTGACCACAAGTGTCGCAAGTGTCACAAACATCATACTTCCATCTTGCCTATGTCGTGCCTCTAATGACATCATAAGAACACTTAAGACACCTCAAAGACTAGTCTTGAAGAAGAGAAATCAATTGAAAAGGAGTACAAGCCTTTTGCCACTCGAAAAACCACTAAAAAATCAACTTTTGGAAGGGAGCACTCCACTATGCTCTGTTAGGGAGCGTTGGTGCTCTGTAACCTATTTCAGGGGAGCGTTCCAATGCTTTGTCTCCCTTTTGAGGGAGTGTTGGCCTTTTTTGGGCGAAATTTGGTTTTTTTGGAGGAAATCAGGGGAGAATCCTCTCAATCTCTAAGGTTGGTTGGATTCGAATATGAGTTCAAGGCATGATCTTAGGGGATATCCACAAATGAAGGAGAGGAATCTTCAACTTATCCCAAATATCTCTCAAGTGGCTGGGCCTCTCCAAGCTTATATAAGGAGGCCTTCTCATGGTGAAAGGGTACATGGTAGATGATACATGAAAATATTGGAAGTATGAAACCTGTGATCTCATAGGAAACATACAGTAAAAAGATGGAGATTGAGAATTACACCAAACTTATGATCCCATAAGTGATATACCATTGAAGCATAATCAATGTAGATTACTTGAGAAAATGGGTTGGACAAGGAGAGCTAGAAGAAGCTACTGTACCTTCATCAGAGGATTGTAAGTACTCTTCATTTGTTCTCATTAATATATATACATGTTTGGCCTATTTCTTTCAAGTTTATGTTTTTTCCACATGAACTTGTCTCTAGTAGATAGATCTATATTTGAGATAATCTCACTAGAATAGGAGGTTTGTTGTATCTTTTTTTGTTCTACAGGACCTAACGAGGATCTTAGGATCGAAGCTTAACTTGGAATTTGCGAGGACAAACGTCGTTAACAAGGTACGCATTTTTCTTCTTCCACTTCGTATATTAGCTTAATTAGATCTAAAAGGATGTTAGTGACCAATATTAACACCCTTTCTGTCTTGGTTTTAGGGGTCTAGATACCAAGAGGGAATCCTCTTGTCCGTAAGAGGATTCACCTGTAACAGAAATTGGTGACTCCACTAGAGAGGAGCTCTGATTTTTGTTTCCTTTCCTAGATCTTGTTTTGGCCCTTTCCCCACTTCTTGGCCTTCTCCATACTGTCTTTGATTCTTGGATCTATTTGATTGGCTCTTGATTTCATCACCTTCAAATTGATTGACTGATTTTTCTTGATTCTTTGAGCTTTTGGGGATTTTTTCTAAATTTTTAGAGGCCAATGCCCCACTACCCTTGTTACTAGAGCATTGGCTCTCCCTACTGGGCTTATACAAAGCGGTGGAACACTCTGGTGTTCCTTACACCAGAGCGCTACCCCTTTTCTATTCAAAATCATTTAGGGTTTCCTTCTCTGAAGTTCAAAATTTTCTTTTGGCACTTGCTCAGAGTCTTATCATCCCACTACATCCTTGATTTGGCCTTCAACACTCTGCTTTCTAAGAATTGATCATTGTTTGTTTGGAATTTTGAAATTTTTCTTCCTTACCTAGAAGTCACTCTTTGTCTTTGATGATTTAGAGTCAATTTGTCATTTTCTACTCATTTATCTGACTAAGTGAAAACTTTTGTAAGGAGATTCAAAGGTCTTTTATACTTTTCCTTTTGATCTTTGAGGTAATTTTCCAAAGCAATTAGTTTTGAGTGGTTTCTCTATTATCCCTATATTTCTTTGGATTCTTCTTCACATTTTATCATCTACCTTGAATGCTTGCACTTAAAGTAGCGGAATTGAATGTTTTTTTTGACATTTTGGGACATTGTGCATCTGAAATGATGAATGTTTTCTCCTTCTTGTAGCATAGTTTTCATCGAAATGAAAAGATTGCATCTTCATCTCTTTTCATAACTTTGGAGTCGGTCAAAACACTATATTGTCCATGCCATTTTTCCTTTGAGTAACAATAGCCTTAAAAATCAAGCGCTAAACTAAAAATTGATTAGACATTTTTACTTTTTCTAGTAGAAAACCTAAATTAGATTAGTTGTAGGGATTTGGAATAGGTGTGAAAGATAAATTTCCAAAGTTGCAAACAAACATAGGATCTTGTGTTAGGGAGCAGTGAAATCCAATTGCTACATTTTATCCTAGGAAGCCCTTGTCACACAAGGGTCAATCACGAGGTCACATTGGGACTAGCAGATATACTCACCCTACTTTGTTGGTCTTGGTGTAGATATTGCGCATATTATGGGGGTCCCTTGAAGGTATACCCAAAATGATGAGTGGAAGCCTTTCAAGTTGATTTTGGGCTAGATAACCTACCCTTGCGCATGGATCAGATTGTCGACTGTTTCCCCAGGCATCACTGTTGTAGTTGGTAACCTTAGTGGCCTATCTCTTTAGGATATTTATACGAGGTGACTGTGGAGGGGAAAGTCTTCACGGTACCTAGAATCGACGTCGACCAGACTCACTCAGACTCCTTGGAGGGTATACCCACGATTATGTGTGGGAGCTTGCACCAGGGTGTAAGTCTATTAAGTAGGTCGTCAACGTAACTTTTCCACCCACTCTATCTCATCCCCTTCTTACTTTGTTCTTGCGACGTTGGATTTCATCACCAAATAGTGTGCTCATTGTGAGAAGGTTTTGTTTGCTTGCTTTCTTACCTGATTTTTAGCGTGTGCTATTTGTTCTCCCTAGAAAAATCTAGGTTGGAGCTGTTAGTACTTGGTAAATTTCCTAGAGGTTGACAACAGAAGAAATCTACTAAGGTAACTTTATCCAACCACTTTTGAAGTTGGGATATAGCCCTTCTAACTTCAGAGAGGGATCTCTCTATATGATTTAGCTATGTTTCAAATTTCAAATATTAGGCTAGGTAAATAAATAGGTCAGTTTTTTGTTGTCGTAGTGTTTTTCGAGTTGGTTGAGACATTCTACACATCCATTGGGCTATGGGGTATGTGTTTTAAATAAATATGAAATCCAAACCAGAAACGTAAAGGAAAAATTTCACAGGGCGAGATAATATAATCACTAGATTCTTTAGTAGCGTAAATGATGAATAGCAGAAAAGACGAGAAAGATAATTTCAACAAAGAAGCAGTTATGAATTTCTTTACTGAAAAAACCAGAAGATAAATACTAAAATATTTTGAGTTAGAAACAGGGTATACGAGATCAATCCTTCAACATTCGTTACTTCTGAAGATTGGATTTAGAAAACAATATGATAACAAAGAGAGAATAACATTCAACTTAGAGAGAAAAACATCACCAATGAATACACCCAAGAATCCTGTAAAAGTGTCTCTTTGTATTAATGGAAGATCTCTTCAAAAATATTACAGTCTGATAGCGTCAGGGTGTGAAGATCAACAACCCTCAATACTTCAAAAGATGAAGTATTTATCACTCAAATTACAAACGATCATGTCATTTAATGATCAGGACGTGCTAAATCTATTTTTAGCCTAAATAACTTAACAAATTTCCTAAATCTAGGAACTGCTTGATGATGTGGTGTAACTGCATGTTGATTTCTGGGTGGTTCGTTGATGAAGCCTCTACACGACCTCATATGACTGGAAAAATGACTGGACTAATGACTGGACTGGGACAGCTCATCTGCTACTCGATCAGATCATAGAGTTCCTCCCATCGGAGATGACTAGGCACATTGACTTTGAGTAGCCTTAGATACACTTCATCCATTTCTGTGTACTTGGCGAAGGTAGGCTTGGTGAGGAAGATATATTGAATCTCATGTTGGATACTGATGTCCCACTGAAGTGCATCTAGAAATGCCTTGCCAATGATGCTCCCTTGAATTCCTACAAACTTTGAACTGTCCTTATCTACATTGGCCAATCTCTTCTTGTAGTCTGGGAGTGTCATCAATTTATGATTGATTACCTTCAGACCAGGAAGACTTTTCTTCTAGAGAGCCTCAATCTTACTGAAGAATCTTTGTACCCCTAGGTCCATGGCCTGAACCTTTTCATCCAACTGAAGAATTAATCCTCTCTTGGACAAAACTCTTTTGACCTCAAGGATGGTCTCTGTTCTGTCTTCAATTTTCATCTCTTCCAGATGTTCCCTGGTCTTAGAATTTAGGAACTTGATGATCTTGTTCGCCTGTGTTGGCATCTCTCCCAATTCTGATTTGATCTTCTTGATTGCTTGTTTGTTTCTCTGCACCAATTCATTCTGCTCAAACATTATCTGTATCATGGGCCATATCTCATTCATGGACTTGGTGATGTATGTACATACACTTTCTTTAACCTCGGCTAAAGTTTTTCCTGCCACTGTTTTCTTCCGGAACTGATGTAACTCCTGTTTGAACTGATCTGTCACCTTCTTTTCCTTGGAGAGGCTGGTCTGAAAAGAAGATTTGAGTTCCTGAAGGTTCTCAATCTCCTTTTTGAGCCTGTTGATCTATGTTTCCTACAGGTTCATCTTTTCCATAGACTTAGCCAGGTCAGATGTCTTCTCCAGGGATGTCAATAGAGTCGCGGATGGGACTTCTGTCACTGATGTTGTGCTCACTCCTGAAATTGGAATAGGACTCAATGGAACGACTTCCATTGGCTTTAGTTTCTCTTTCTCTTTTAATAGCTTCTCCATCTCAGCTTCCATTTCCTTAAGCTGTGCATTCTGCTCCATGAGCAGCTTGAGCATTTTGTCTTTCTCTCCTTCTTTCTCTGCTATCTCCTTCGCCTACGAATCCTCTGTGGATGGAAACTTCAATTGTTTCCTCAAGGAGGAAATGTCAGTATTCTTCTTCTTTATCATTTCCTCAGCTTCTTTCACGTTCGCAGGATCATAACCGATCTTGAGGACCAATTCCTCGAAAGTCTTGATTCTATTGTCCTTGTTAAAGGATGATATCTTCTCCAGCTTGAGTTGTGTTTGAACATTGTTCAGGGACACCTGCAATATGGACGTAGTAGTGGAAGCATGCACCAACGTATAGAAAACCATTTCCCTTGTCTGCTTGTGCAGATCCAACTGATCGGCCGCATGCACGTCCTTGGTCTAGAATTTGAAGGTGGCCCTTTTATTGTCAGTGATCACCTTTGGATCTAGTACCTGTGCCTGGAGGAATTCCATATGCATTCTTCCCTTCTCAGTGTTGAATGTCGATAGCAACCTATGTTGCGCAGTCGACATCTACTTCCATAACTGGGCGCAAGTACTGTTGGCCAGGGTCTGGTTCCTTTTCTTGATCAGATCATACTTTTCGAAGATACTCAGCTTCGGTCCCACCTTTCCTCGCTGGGTGGTCAATGGAGAATCTGTATATTTTTTCGGCAATGCTAAGGATATGAATTTATGGAGGCTCGAACTAAAGGGTGGCCTATCAAATTTAGTCACTGTAGTAGACATGGCTTCTTTTTCCCCGGTCAGGATAGGAGCTACAAAAGTCTTAGGCCTCTTGGTATGCAGCTAGAATTCTTCTGACGATACCTCTGTGACAGATGGAGATAAATCTTGCCTAGGCCTTTTCTCTTTCGGGACCTATGGCATGGTCATTTGTGATACTGTGTTAAGAACCAATACCAGATCTGAAGATATAATCACCACAAATACTGAATACACAATAGATCAACAAAGCAATATAGAAGAAACCACACTTTATTATTACCAAACCCTTGAGGTAGGGAAACACCATACAATGGATTCTTGTTAAGAACCAATACCAGATCTGAAGATATAATCACCACAAATACTGAATACACAATAGATCAACAAAGCAATATAGAAGAAACCACACTTTATTATTACCAAACCCTTGAGGTAGGGCAACACCATACAATGGATCATATTATGGAAGGGATCCTCTCCTGTTCACTTGCCTCTTCGAGGGGGCATCCTCCTATTGAGCTACCACTCCACAATAAAATATTTCTCTTCCTGTCCAATTACATTTCTTGAACTCCTTTATATAGTGCTACCATCATGTAAGAACATTCTAGAGGAGGAATCTTCTAGAAGTATAACCTTCTAAGAAGTCCTCTTACATTTATTATATCTAACTACCATAGTGGGCCTTATTTAATAATATAGTGGACCTAGTCC
>ML779767.1:224068-254535 GCA_009831015.1 Picea engelmannii | reverse complement strand
TGGACCTAGTCCACCTTACATTGAATGACCTCCACTATTATCACTATGGGCCCTCTGGGCCCCCCCACTACCTCTCTAGCTACCTTACATTCCATCCTCCTTATGAAAGTGTTGTCCTCAATGCTTGATGTACAACCATATACGAGGGTCCCATGGATAATTGTGGACCGTAATGCTGAAGAAGACTGAAGAACCAAAGTCCCATGTAGAAAGGAAATCCACCATGCTAAAGTAGTCCAACCACCATTGTAAGCTCGGGTCCCATGTCCAAGTGGTCATGTGAACTCCCCGTAGAAGATTTTGGAACCTAATAACCAACTCCAAATGATGCTCCAAAGACTGACACCTATCATGTGGATCCAAATAAGAAAATCCATCCACATAGTGGAAAATGGTCGTAGCAGAATCTGGAAGGAATAATACCACTGTAGAATATGTAGACTGAATGCTGGTAACTAAATCTTGATCTGGGACATTGATGTTCTCTGTAGAAGGTGGAGTAAAGTCATCAAATAAAATATGGAAGTGGTTGTCATCCCAGAAATGACAACTATCCATATACCAATCATCACAATCTGCCTCAAAATCATACCAAGCATATATTTCCTGATTATATTCATCCCTGAGGCCCTGCATAAGAAATATCTCCTGCATGTTTTTCAATGAATCTTGAATACTACGAAAATTGTCATTGAGGCCATCTGTGATGATATTTGTGAGGCTGTCTGTGAGGCCTTGTGCTAACACATCCAATCTCTCATCCAATGTGTGAAACAATTGGACTTTGAATGATTCAAGAATTTCTTTCAGTTTTTGAGAAGAAATAGCCATCTGAAAACCCAAAAAATAGACCCAATAAGTTTCGGCAGAAAATCGCGGCTTTTTCTGGAAAAACCCTAAAAACTGTTGAAGTTCAAATGCTCATAACTTCACTTCCCGGACTCCGTTTCGGATGATTTTTTTTTCGAAATTGGGTGAAATTGTGAGAGGAACTCAGATCTGTAATTTATTTGGGAAGATTCGGCCTCCAAATGCTACAGAAATAAAAACAAATCGCGCCGCCGTCCGCAGAAAAAAATTGCAGATTTTAACTTGGGTGTTTTTCTGAGAGGAACTCATATATACAACCCTTTTCTACAAATTTTTAACAGAAATATACTAAAAACTTCAAGAATGTCGCGGCCCTCTTTTTTCTGCTCCGAAAAAAAAATCTGCAAAAATAAAAAATATTTGCCCACAATGTCTGCCCAAGGAAAGTGCTCTGATACCACTTGTTAAGAACCAATACCATATCTGAAGATATAATCACCACAAATACTGAATACACAATATATCAACAAAGCAATATAGAAGAAACCACACTTTATTATTACCAAACCCTTGAGGTAGGGCAACACCATACTATGGATCCTATTATGGAAGGGATCCTCTCCTGTTCACTTGCCTCTTCGAGGGGGCATCCTCCTATTGAGCTACCACTCCACAATACAATATTTCTCTTCCTGTCCAATTACATTGCTTGAACTCCTTTATATAGTGCTACCATCACCTAAGAACATTCTAGAGGAAGAATCTTCTAGAAGTATAACCTTCTAAGAAGTCCTCTTACATTTATTATATCTAACTACCATAGTGGGCCTTATTTAATAATATAGTTGACCTAGTCCACCTTACATTGAATGACCTCCACTATTATCACTATGGGCCCTCTGGCCCCCCGACTACCTCTCTAGCTACCTTACATACTGTGTTCGGGGGATCTTGTTGTTCTACTTTGACCAATGTATTAGGCTTCCATACTGTCTAGTTTGCAAATTTTTCAACTTCAGGCCTAGTTTCATGGACATATGGGATGTTCTTGTTTTTTACCCTCATCTTGGAGATGATCCCACATGGATCGTAATGCCATGGGAAGCTCATGAAGAACTTCATTTCCCTCAACATCCTGTCTGCTTCTTCCCCAGCACCACGATTGTTGCAGATGAAGGAGCCAATCTGCCCTTTGATTATGAGCTGTTGCTTTTTCTTCAGTGACAGAAAATGGATATCATCGGAATTTTTTATCTTCCTGATATACTCCAAAGCAAAAATTCTGATAGGCAGATACTTGGGCAGCTTATACAGTGCCAACTCACACCCGTATACTCTGATCTTGGTGTAATCTTGATAAAAGTACCAATCCCCCGTATTTGTGTTGTCCGATAGATGCAAGATCCTCTGAACTTCATCGTTTATCCGAGGCCCGGGCCTGTCGCTAAGCATACTCACCACAGGGTGGTAGAATTGATCAATGAACTCCTTGAAGCTGAACTCTGTGGAGTTGTTCTTGAGCAAGGAGGTCCATGATGTCATTGCCTGGGGTTTGCCATCTCCATCCATCTTCTGCATGGAAAAAATGAATTTGTTCACCTGGAAGAAGACGAAAAAGTACGCCAGTATGGACGAGTATCGGAACATGCCTTCCGTGGTGAAATTCACGAAATGTTCGTTAATATTGTTCACCAGGAATGTGTTGAAGTCAAACTGGGTGGTGGGCTTCTCATCGGTAGAGAAAATGGATAAAAATCCCAGAATGGGCACATCTACCCACTGATCAGAATAGTATCCTAACAAGGCGCAAAGGGATGAGATGATCTGGTTTCCTTTAGTCGAGAACATGGAAGAAGCATAAGGAGGATTTGTGGAGGGAAATTGAGTGGATGGGGGAAGGAAAAGCTCGCATATCTGAGCTCTTTGGGGGAAGGTCATTTTCTGATATAATTCTGTAAGAATTTCTAGGTTGAAGGGTGATGCAGAGTTGGCTCGGGGGATTTGCATCATTTGGTCGATAGATTCGGGTGTAATGAGGAAAAGAATCTCTCTGGACAAGGAGACGACGACTCTTTGCTCAGGAAGGTAGTGAACTTGGCATTTGAGGGAGAACTCTAGAACAGGGTGAATCTGAGGGAAGAGGTAAAGGGGTAAACTGGACTCCCAGAGCCCGATTTCATCCCTCTGGTCTAGTAAGACTTCATTGAGCCACGACTGAAGGTCTGCGAAATCAAAATTGCACTTTGTATCTGCGATTAATCGGTCTTTTTCGACTAGTGGGATCCTGTCAAGGTTGATAGGAGGCAGGAGAAACAAATTCTCCTCTCCCTCTGATTGTTTGGACTTTGGCACCATTACTGCAACAGTACCTGCAAGAAAAACACGTTAGCAGGGGTGGCTGCTGGTGGGGGCAACTGACTGTAATGGAGGCGAAAACGGAGTAATTCTCTCTAGTGCGATGAGTGAGCAAATGGTGAAAGTAGAAAGGAAAATGGTAGTTTTGGGAAAATGGGTGTCTATTGGGCACGGGAGACAGGTTAGCTGGTTTACGGATAGGTCATCCAGTAATAAATGGACAACGGATTACTTAGAGTCTGAGATGGAAGGTGACGGTGACTGAGAGATACAAATGAGTGACATGGCGGCTACCGATTGGGGTAAAGGTCATGGTGAGGGGGCTTGCCATGAGCGAATGGGGGGGAGGAACTGGCAACAGTTATGGGACGTGACTGATTTCGGGCAAGGTGGATGGTGATGTCCAGAGGTGACGATGGTATGTCAGAGAGTAGGAGATGATGGGACTTGGGGCCGTTAGATCTTTTCCACGTATGAAGAGGGGCCCATTGAAGGAAATATACCATTCCAGACCCCCCCCCTCAGTTAAAAGCAGATAAGTTGGGGGGGTCCGAAAAACACTTGGAACCATTGATCTGCGTGCTTGATTCTTGGCCGCAGTTATATGCGTGTCGTTTATCACCCATTCCAGATCCCCCCCCTTCCATTAAAGGTAGAACGGACGAGGGGGTCCGTAATCCAATGTTGACCATATATATGCACGCTTGATCTGGAGTCGTCCAGATGCGCACGGGTCTTATCAGCAATTTCGGACCCCCCGCCCCTCCGTTAAAGATAGAACGGTCGGGGGGGTCCGGAAAGAACTGTCCACCGTCGATCTAAGCACGATCATCTGAACCATTGATACATGATCGGAGCATAAGTGAGGGCGCGGAAAATACATGCGCCTAGAAAACTTAGGATAAGTGTTTTTTCACGAGTTTTCTCCAAGACTTTTCACGTCTACACCACCAAGGGGTTAGTTGAACAAAATTTTAGGTATCCAAATCATGGTGCAACATTGATCATCCAACTAGTTCTTATTGAAATGAAGCAACAAAGCAACTAGCCTATATTCTAGCCTAGTTTCCTATGAAAATTAACCCAGATTAGACTGTTGGGTTAAGAATTTACTCTACCCTGGGGCTATCTGACCAAGATTAGACAGTCTGGCAATATTTATTCACTAATCTAAACTAGACACTTTGGCTAAGATTACACTATTTAGCCAAATTCATTCACTACCCTATCAACATCAATTTAAAAAGAACTTGGCCATGCTTGAAAGGTATGGACCAAGTTACTATTATTGCATGGGGCTTTTATTGAATTCTTTTATGCCCTCTTTTCTTTTCTTTTTCTTTTTTCTTTTCTTTTTCTTTCTCAAATTATTTGCAGAATGAAAAATCATTTTTCAACAAAAAACACTAGAGACAGATAATATCCCAGTCACCAGTTGATCCTATAACTTATAGGGTGATAATAGTGGCTCCACCTGGGGATGGTACTTTCCCTTTGAAGTGCCAAGAATCCTAGTTCCTGTCATTCTGAAAATTTCTGCCTTGTAGCCTTCATTGATTGGTTGGTTTTATTCTAAAAAATTGGAAGAACAGTGGTCAACGGATTAGGGCCTTCTCTTCGGGCTTCAACCAACTGACTAATGTTATTCACTCAGAAAATGCAGGTGAAAAATAAAAATGGTATGTAAAATGGTGAGTGAAAACTCGAGTCTCTATTGAGGTGGTACATAATGTTTCAGCATTCTGCCATTCACAGGTCCTCCTGGCAGATCTGTCCCATCAACGTTGTTTAGCAAGAAAGCGTTGTTTACCCTGAATGCTTGGATCATGTATGGTCCTCTCCACATACTGTCAAATTTTCCATGCTTTCCCTTGTCTTCATTTCTGGCATCCCATCTCAACACCAAATCTCCTAGCTCAAAATCATCTTCCTTGGTTCTTTTTTCAAAGATCTTCTTGATGCTTTCTTGGATTACTTGAGTCTTGTTGAAAACTTCTTCCCTAGACTGCTGCAAATGGATCATCCGGTTGATCCTTCTCTATGAGTCATTTGGCTCGGATTGTACATCTTGAAGCAACTTCATGATAGGGACTCCTAAGGAAGTGGGGAAAACTGCTTCTGTGCCATAGACCAGTTGGTATGGTGACATACCGATTGACCTTTTGGTGGTGAGTCTGTCAGCCCATAATGCGAACACCAACTTGTTATGCCACGATTTCTTGTTTTCCTACAATGTTTTCTTGATGATGTTTACCAAGGTTTTGTTTGAAGATTCCGCCAGCCCATTCCCCTGAGGGTAGTAAGCTGTGGAATGTCCCAAACCAATGTGATACTGGTTGCAAAAATATATAATTTTCTTCGACCGAAAAGAAGCTGCATTATCAGTTATAATCTTTCTAGGACATCCAAAGCGAGACAAAATATTATTTTCAAGGAATTTGATAATAACAGATTCAGTGGCTTGCCTGCTTGGTACTACTTCGATCCATTTGGTAAAATAATCGGTGGCAGTGAGAATCCACCTGTGCTGGCCTGAAGAAGGAGGGTGTATTTCTCTAGTGAAGTCCAGTCCCCATTGCTGGAAAGGGGCTTCAACTGAGATCGGTTTCAGGGGGAGAGGAAGGAGTTTCCTTTTTCCTTCAAACAACTGACATTGATGACATGCAGTCACTATATGATGCACATCAGCGAATAGCGTGGGCCAATAGAAACCAGCTCTGAGGATTTTTTTGGCTGTGACCTTCCAGTTCAGATGGCCACCACATTCTCCTGCATGAAATTTTTGTAACACTTGGTCAGCTTCATCTTTCAATAAGCAATTTAATAGAATACCTCAAGGGTATTTCCAATACAGATTGCCTTCTAGAATACAAAATTTTAAGGCTTTCAACTTCAAAAATCTATCTTTAGTCTTAGTCAATCCATGGGGAGCTTGTAAATTTTGAAAAACGAATATAAGGTTTTTGTACCATGGAGAGTTGAGAAATACCTCTATCATGCTTGGAGTCACCATCTCACCCTATTCATCTGCTGCAGCTAAAAAATTAATGTCAAGAGCATGAAAATTAGATTCAACCATTAATTTAGCTAGGCCTTGACCTTTGATTAGTTTCGTAGGCTTAATCTCTATGTCGTATTCTAAAATGACAACAATCAATTTTCCTCTTCTCCCATCCGGATTGTCCTGGGTCAAAATGTCTTTTACTACCGCATTCAGAACATATGCAATGGTATGGGAATGGAGAATGTAGACCCTAAAATATTTTATAGCTTTTACCAAGGCAAAATCTTGTTTCTCCATTATCTTGTAATTCAGAGCAGTGTCTCTCAATGCTTTACTAAAGAAAGCTATGGGTTGTTCATACCCTTCGTTGTTCTTTTGTAGTAATACCGCTGCTATAGTATGTTCGGAAGTGAAAGACAAGAGATAGAAATCCTTAGTAAAATCAGGACTGATCAGGACAGGGGCCTCTGTGAGTGCTCGTTTGACTTGTTCGAAAGATTGTCTGGACTCAATGTTCCATTTTATTTTTACATCCTTTTTTAGCATATTTGTAATGTTTCTGAGGAGCTCTGCCAGATTGGGAATGAATTTTCGTAGAAAGTTTATTTTCCCAATAAAAGAATGTAATTCTTTGATGTTTCTTGGGTGTTCTAATTTTTGTATGGCCTCGATTCTGCTGGGGTCTATTTTGATTCCGTCCTTGGAGATGATGTGTACTAGAAGTTTGCCTTCCTCTAGTCCGAAAAGGATTTTCTTAGGATTTAAAGAAATCCCAAACCTTCTACATTTCTCGAAGACTCGTCTGAGGTGTCGCAGGTGTTTGTCATCAGATCGGGAAAACACAGTTACATCATTCAAATAGACAACAATAAACTTACCCGAATCTTCCACAAAGGTGATATCCATCACTCTCTGGAAAGTGGCTCCGGCGTTCATCAAACCAAAAGGCATTTTCACATACATGAAAGTGCCCCATGGTGTGGTGAAAGCATTTTGTCTTGGTCATCCGGGTGAACTAGGACCTAATTATAACCCGAGAACCCGTCCAGCAAAGAGATTCGACTGGATCCGACCACCCTTTGTAGGATGTGATCCATTTTGGGCAAGGGGTAATTGTCCTTCAGGGAGACCTTATTCAGATTTCGGAAATCAATGCACAACCTGATTTCCCCAGATTTCTTATGTGTAGGGACCAAATTAGAGACCCATTTGGAAAAACGCAATGGGACTATGATTTTGGCATCGTACATTTTTTTGATTTCCTTTTCTATCAGAGGGAGTAACTTGGGATTTATCCTCCTAAGTTTCTGTCTGAACGTTTTTTGGTCTTCTTTTATTGGAATCCTGTGTTGTATGATGCTGGCATCATACGCTTTCAAATCCTCATAACCCCAGGCAAAGACGTCTGAATATTCTTTGAACAACTCAATGTATTTGAGTTTTTGCTCAGGGGGTAATGATTTAGACAATTTGACTATCCTGGGTTTCTCTTTGGTCCCTATATTACAGTCTTCTACCTCTTGCCCATTGGCTTCAATTTTCGATTTTTTGGCTACGTCATTAAAATCAAACAGGTCCTCCAAAGGAACTAGGCCCCTAGGTAAAACGTTACTTTTCAAATGAATAATATCAGCCTCCATCTCATCATCGCCTAATTCTCCTAAATCTATGCTATTTACACTATCAATTTCAAAATCAGATGTATTTACATTTTCATCCTCATTCTCTAAATCTATATTTGTACATTCAAAATCATTTTTACACTGTAGAAAGTCTTCGATTTGATCATCATTACCAAACACTTGGCAGTACCTGATATTGTCGGGAATGGTTGGTCTGCATTTCACCTCTACCGTGTATGGGTGAGTCGAGCAGAAAGGAATCTTACATGTGGTTGCTGACGTAGCCAATCCATCCACCAAAATGTTTTGTCCCCTTGGCATTACCCACAAGTCAACTTCAGTGAAACATCTAAGGGCATCAAGAACAACGTTCCTATTGGTGTTTCACAACATACTCACCTTTGATTTGCTTGATTATCAACTCAGAATCACCTCTTACCATAATCTGTTTAGCACCAACTCTTTTCAAAAGCTTCAGACCGAGCATCAAGCCTTCATACTCAACAATATTGGTAGTGCATTGGAAATTTAATTTGTAAGAATGGTTTTCTGAATACCTATTTCTGTGATTATGTAGCCAAACTCCTGATCTAGCTCCTTCTTTTCTTACTGCTCCATCAAAATCCATGCTCTAGAAATATGTTGGTAGCTCTTCAGTTATCACGTTTTTCTTCCTTGCTACCTCAATGATTTCTTGGCCTTCATCCTGACTAGATGTATCTTCTCCCAGCTGAATGTCTTGCTCTCCCGTGTCACCATCGTTGTACAAGATAAAAGAATCCAATTCGGAATGTGCGGAGTAAAGACGATAGTTGTGCGGTTTTTCTTGGCTACTGACGATGTATTTCATCAATGTTTCTCTGTATAGCCTTCTTTGTTGCCTGAAAACTGGGATAGTGGAATAAGACATATCTAGTTGCAGGGTACCTCTCAACTTAGCTCCCCATGACCGGGATAGCAACATTCCATACTTGGGAGGGATGTCTGCAACTACCACATCCATTACCATGCTCTTTGCAGGAATTTGAACCAGGGTGATACATAGGTCCTTGATCAGACCAATACATCTAACTTTACTGGAGTCGAATGAATGTAGATCTTTATAAGGTCTGGTGACCTCCAGTCCCAGTTTCTCCATCACTTATTTCGACATCAGATTGTGGGAAGCGCCTGAATCCAGCATGGAATTATGCAAGATCAGGTCATGTATGTTTAGATTGATGTAAAAAGGAGTGACATCACCATTATCGTCTCAACCATCTGCTTCAGGTCCAAACATAAGTTCAGGTTGATCATCTGTAAGGTTCACGGTATCTGTATGATTTGTTGATCCAATGGTTAAAGCCTTCGTGCCTATGTCAGGTTCAATGGTCAGTGCTTTAATCACCTGTGAATGATAAACATCTTTGTTCATCAACTCGGAAAGTGGAATGGGAATTTTTACTTTGGCTAATTCTCCCTCCAAGCTGAAAGGTGTAGGAGCTCTGCCTTGGCTCATCAATTTTGGTTTGTCCACCACACTCTTCTAGACAGAAGTACTTGGTGGATTAATAGGTGAAACCTCGGGATGTGATGATCTTTTTAGAATAGTAATGTTTTTCTTCACGGGAACTTCGACAGTGCTCTTTTCAGGAATCTTCTCGGCAAATGGCTCAGAGGCCTTCTTGGTTTCTATTACCTTCTTCGTTTCAATCATCTTTTTTGGGGAACTCCCTTCTGTCTTTTTACTTTGCAGATTATACTGCCGGTGTACCTCCAAAATGGCATTTTTGAATGCCTGTTGTTTTGCATCTTCAGCTTCTTCACTTACTTTTGTTTGATTGAGAAGAAAAAGTTATTTCTCTTCTTGGGTAAGGAAAATAGCTTCATTATCGTGAATGCCCATGAGATTTATGTGATCCTCTAGTTCCTCAATCACTTCCTCCCCTTCATCAACATAATTTTCTTGTAGGGGAGGTCTGATCTGCTGATTTGGACCTCTCTTCTCTCTTTGATCCCTAGGATCTCTCTGTCTGTTTTGAGGAGGGTTTCTCCTGAAGTTAGGATTTCGAACCTGAGGATTAGGTGGGTTGTCTCTTGGAGGATTTCTTTTTGACATAATAAGTCTTTCCATCATTCTTTTCATTGCTCTGGCCAAAGAATCCAATTTAGAATCTGAGGTTGATGTGGAAGGTTCCTCTTTAATTGTGACTCTCCTCTCTGACCTCTGACGTGCCCTTTTTGCCAACAAATTGGCTTCTACACTTATTGCACTTTTCCGCATGTCTTCCAGGGTGGTAGAATTTCTTTCCCTTAGTTGGTATGACATATCAGCGTCAAAACCATCAGGGAATTTTATCAATGCCAAAACCTGTGGAGGTTTGATTTCAGCTGGGATTGCGTTATACATGTTATTGAAATGAGTGCAATAATCTTGCACTGTCTCACCTTGATTTCTTCTAATATTTTTGTATTCTGAAAATATTTGGAGAGGGTTTTTATTTACCTCCCATATGTCTAGAAAACTCCTTTGGAATGTGGTAAGGTAAAGGACTGAGGCGGCACACAAATCTTTGTACCATTTTTTAATGTCACCTGTCAAACTTTGGGCAAACAATCTCATTTGAACGCCAGCCTCATATACTTCATGCAGATCATAATAATCATTCATTTTATCAACATGTTGTTGGGAATTTAAAGGTCTTGTTGCATCGAACTGTGGAAGTCTCGTTTGATAGTCTTGGGGCATGGCATGAAGAGGTGCAGCCAACACCAAGGGAGCATATCTAGCCGCCATGATGGGTGGAGGAGGTGGGATAACAAACTGGATGATCGGTGAGGTAGCGAATGAAGACGAGGATGAGGAGGGACTGGATAGAACCGAGGGAGTGATTTGTGGTTTAGAAGTGGGAGACAGAACTTCATGGGTTCAAGGTTGCAAAAGGGTTGGGTCGAAAATGATTTATGTCAAAAAACTATCGGACCGTGTTCTAACCAGGCTTTGTTGGGAAAAGGTGTCAAAGTTAGGGTTTTGAAAGGCAACGAGCTCCCCTGAAAAGGAAAGGGACTTATGAAAGGGAGTATGACTCACTGAGCCTTCAGATACATTCTTTTTCTTGAGTAACTATTCTGGGTTATCTGTTGCTATCGCAGGTTCTGGGTCTGGATGAGATTGAGTATAAACTTTCTTGGGAGCCAGATTTCTTTTTTATTTTTATATATCTATTTTTTAGTATTATGAGTCCGAAAATAATATGTACAAATTTTAATCAACCTCTAAACATTACTTTCTTCTCAAATTTGCAATCTTTTAGGAACATACTTTCTTTTTAGGGAAAGAAAACGTGAAGTTATAAATTTTATGTTCTTCCCCAGTATGGTCGCCACTATGTTAGCACTTGGTAAATTTCCTAGAGGTTGACAATAGAAGAAATCTACTAAGGTAACTTTATCCAACAACTTTTGAAGCTGGGATCTAGCCCTTCCAACTTCAGAGAGGGATCTCTCTATATGATTTAGCTATGTTTCAAATTTTAAATATTAGGATAGGTAAATAAATAGGTCGGTTTTTTGTTGTCGTAGTGTTTTTTGAGTTGGTTGAGACAATCTACACATCCATTGGGCTATGGGGCCTGTGTTTTAAATAAATATGAAATCCAAACCAGAAATGCAAAGGAAAACTTTCATAGGGTGAGATAATATAATCACTGGATTCTTTAGTAGCGTAAATGATGAATAGCAGAAAAGACGAGAAAGATAAGTTCAACAAAGAAGCAGTTAAGAATTTCTTTATTGAAAAAACCAGAAGATAAACACTAAAATCTTTCGAGTCAGAAACAGTGTATACGAGATAAATCCTGCAACATTCGTTACTTCTAAAGATTGGATTTAGAAAACAATATGATAACAAAGTGAGAATAACATTCAACTTAGAGAGAAAAACATCACCAATGAATACACGCAAGAATCCTGTAAAAGTGCCTCTTTGTATTAATGGAAGATCTCTTCAAAAGTATTACAGTCTGATAGCGTCAGGGTGTGAAGATCAACAACCCTCAATACATTGAAAGATGAAGTATTTATCACTCAAATTACAAACAATCCTATCATTTAATGATTAGGACGTGCTAAATCTATTTTTAGCCTAACTAACTTAACAAATTTCCTAAATCTAGGAACTGCTTGATGATGTGGTGTAACTGGATGCTGATTTCTGGGTGGGCCATTGATGAAGCCTCTGCACGACCTCATCTGACTGGACAAATGACTGGACTAATGACTGGACTAGGATAGCTCATCTGCTACTCGATCAGATCATAGATTTGCTCCCATCGGAGATGACTTGGCACGTTGAATTTGAGTATCCTTCGATACACTTCATCCATTTATTTGTACTTGGCGAAGGTAGGCTTGGTGAGGAAGATATATCAAATCTCATGTTGGATACTGATGTCCCACTGAAGTGCATATAGAAATGCCTTTCCAATGATGCTCCCTTGAATTCCTGCAAACTTTGAACTATCCTTAGCTACATCAGCCAATCTGTTCTTGTAGTCTGGGAGTGCCATCAATTTATCATTGATTACCTTCAGACTAGGAAGACTTTTCTTCTGGAGAGCCTCAATCTTACTGAAGAATATTTGTACTCCTAGGTCCATGGCCTGAACCTTTTCATCCAGCTGAAGCATTAATCCTCTCTTGGTCAAAACTCTTTTGACCTCAAGGATGGTCTTTGTTCTGTCTTCAATTTTCAGCTCTTCCAGCTCTTCCCTGGTCTTAGAATTTAGGAACTTGATGATCTCGTTCATTTGTGTTGACATCTCTCCAAATTATAATCTAATGTTCTCGATGGCCTATTTTCTTCTCTACACCAATTCATTCTACTCAAACATTATCTGTATCATGGGTCATATCTCGTTCATGGACTTGGTGATGTCTATCCATACACTTTCTTTAACCTCGGATAAAGTTTTTCCTGCCACTGTTTGCTTCCGGAGCTACTGTAACTCTTGTTTGAGATGATCTGTCACCTGCTTTTCCTTGGAGAGGTTGGTATGAAAAGAATATTTGAGTTCCTGAAGGTTCTCAATATCCTTTTTGAGCCTGCTGATCTCTGTTTCCTGCAGGTTCATATTTTCTATAGACTTAGCCAGGTCGGTTGTCTTCTCTAGGGATGTCAATGGAGTCGCGGATGGGACTTCTATCACTGATGTTGTGCTCACTCCTGAAATTGAAATAACACTCAATGGAATGACTTCCATTGGCTTCAATTGCTATTTCTCTTTTAATAGCTTCTCCATCTCAGCTTCCATTTCCTTAAGCTATGCATTCTGCTCCATGAGCAACTTGAGCATTTCGTCTTTCTCTCCTTCTTTCTCTGTTATCTCCTTCGCCTGCGAATCCTCTGTGGGTGGGAGCTTCAATTGTTTCCTCAAGGCGAAAATGTCAACATTCTTCTTATTTATCATTTCCTCAGCTGCTTTCATGTTCGTAGGATCATAAATGATCTTGAGGACCAATTCCTCCAAAGTCTTGATCCTATTGTCCTTGGCAAAGGACGATATATTCTCCAACTTGAGTTGTGTTTCAACATTGTTCAGGGACACCTGCAATATGGACACAGTAGTGGAATCATGCACCAACATATAGAAAACCATTTCCCCTGTCTGCTTGTGCAGATCCATCTGATCGACCGGATGCATGTCCTTCATCTGGAATTTGAAGGTGGCCCTTTTATAGTCAGTGATCACCTTTGGATCTAGTACCTATGCCTGGAGGAATGCCATATGCATTCTACCCTTCTTGGTGTCGAATGCCGATAGCAACGTATGTTGCGCAGTCGACGTCTGCTTCCAGAGCTGGGCACAAGTGCTGCTGGTCAGGGTCTAGTTCCTTTTCTTGATCAACTCATACTTTTCGAAGATACTCAACTTCGGTCCCACCTTGCCTGGCTGGGTGGTCAATGGAGAATCTGTAGATTTTTTTCGGAAATGCTGAGGTTATAACCTTATGGAGGCTCGAACCGAAGGGTGGCCTATCAACTTTAGTCACTGTAGTAGACAGGGCTTCTTTTTCCCTGGTCAGGCCAGGAGCTGCAACAGTCTTAGGCCTCTTGGTATGCAGCTGTAATTATTCTGATGATACCTCTGTGACAGGCGAAGATAAATCTTGCCTAGGCCTTTTCTCTTTTGGGACCTGTGGCGTGGTCATTTGTGATAGTGTGGATGGGGGATCCTACTATTATACTTCGACCAATGTATTAGGCTCCCATACTATCTAGTTTGCAAATTTTTCAACTTCAGGCCTAGCTTCATGGACATATGGGATGTTCTTGTTTTTTACCCTCATCTCGGAAATGATCCCACATGGATCGTAATGCCATGGGAAGCTCATGAAGAACTTCATTTCCCTCAACATCCTGTCTTCTTCATCCCCAGTGCCACGATTTTTGCAGATGAAGGAGCCAATCTGCCCTTTGATTCTAAGCTGTTGCTTTTTCTTCAGTGACACAAAATGGATATCATCGAAATTTATTATCTGCCTGATATACTCCAAAGAAAAAATTCTGACAGGAAGATACTTGGGCAGCTTATATGGTGCCAACTCGCACCCGTATACTCTGATATCGGTGTAATATTGATACAAGTACCAATCCCCCGTCTTTGTGTTAACCGAGAGATGCAGGATCCTCTAAACTTCATCATTTATCCGAGGCTCGGGCCTGCCGCTAAGCATACTCACCACAGGGTGGTAGGATTTATCAATGAACTCCTTGAAGCTAAACTCTGTGGAGTTGTGCTTGAGCAAGGAGGTCCATGTTGTCACTTCCTGGGGTCTACCATCTCCATCCATCTTCTGCACGGAAAAAATGAATTTGTCTGCCTGGAAGAAGACGAACAAGTATGCCAGTATGGACGAGTATCGGAACATGCCTTACATGGAGAAATTCACGAACTATTCGTGAATGTTGTTCACGAGGAACGTGCTAAAGTCAAACTGGGTGGTGGGTTTCTCATTGGTAGAGAAGATGGATAGAAATCCCAGAATGGGCTCATCTACCCACTGATCAGAATAGTATCCTAACAAGGCGCAAAGGGATGAGATGATCTGGTTTCCTTTAGTTGAGAACATGGAAGAAGCATAAGGAGGATTTGTGGAGGAAAATTGAGCGGATGGGGGAAGGAAAAGCTCGAGTATCTGAGCTCTTTGGGGGGAGGTCATTTTCTGGTATAATTCTATAAGAATTTCTAGGTTGAAGGGTGATGCAGAGTCGGCTCGGGGAATTTTCATCATTTGGTCAATAGATTCGAGCGTAATGAGGAAAAGAATCTCTCCGGATGAGGAGACGACTGCTCTTTGCTCAGGAAGGTAGTGAGCTTGGCATTTGAGGGCAAACTCTAGAAAAGGGTGAATCTAAGAGAAGAGGTAAAGGGGTAAATTAGACTCCCAGAGCCTGATTTCATCTCTTTGGTCCAGGAAGACTTCCTTGATCCATGACTGAAGGTCTGCGAAATCAAAATCGCACTTTGTATCTGTGATTAATCGATCTTTGTCGACCAGTGGGATCCTGTCAAGGTCAACAGGAGGTGGGAGAAATAGATTCTCCTCTCCCTCTGATTGTTTGGACTTTGGCACCATTACTACAATAGTACCTGCAAGAAAAACACGTTAGCGGGGGTGGCTGTTGGTGGGGGCAACTGACTGTAATGGAGGTGAAAATGGAGTAATTCTCTCTGGTGTGATGAGTGAGCAAATGGTGAAAGTAGAAAGGAAAATGGTAGTTTTGGGCAAATGGGTGTCTGTTGGGTGCGGGAGACTGGTTAGCTGGTTAACGGATAGGTCATCCAGTAATAAATGGCCAACGAATCACTTAGAGTGTGAGATGGTAGGTGACGGTGACTGAGAGATACAGATGAGTGACGTGGCGGCTACCGATTGGGGTAAAGGTCATGGTGAGGGGGCTTTCCACGAGCGAATGGGGGAGGTGACGATGGTATGTCAGAGAGTAGGAGATGATGGGACTTGGGGCTATTAGATCGTTGCCACGTATGAAGAGGGGCCCGCCAGAGGAAAGATACCATTACAGACCCCCCCCCCAAGTTAAAAGCAAATCAGTCGGGGGGGTCCGAAAAACACTTGGAACCATTGATCTGCGCGCTTGATTCTTGGTCGCAGATCTATGCACGTCATTTATCACCCATTCCGGACTCCCCCCTTCCATTAAAGGCAGAACAGATGGGGGGGTCCAGAATCCAATGTTGACTATAGATCTGCGCACTCGATCGTGAGTCGTCCAGATGTGCGTGGGTCTTATCAACAATTCTGAACACCCCCCCCTCCATTAAAGATAGAACGGTCGGGGGGGGTCCGAAAAGACCTGTCCACCCTTGATCTGAGCGCGATCATCTGAACCATTGATACAGGATCGGAGCATAAGTGAGGGAACGAAAAATACATGCGCCTAGAAAACTTAGGATAAGTGATTTTTCACGAGTTTTCTCAAATACTTTTCACATCTATACCACCAAGGGGTTAGTCGAACAACATTTTAGGTAACCAAATCATGGTGCAACATTGATCATCCAACTAGTTCTTATTGAAATGAAGCAACAAAGCAACTAGCCTATATTCTAACCTAGCTTCCTATGACAATTAACCCATATTAGACTGTTGGTTTAATAATTTACTCTACCCTGGGGCTATCTGACCAAGATTAGACAGTCTGGCCAGATTTATTCACTAATCTAACCTAGACACTTTGGCTAAGATTAAAATATTTAGCCAAATTCATTCACTACCCTATCACCATCAATTTAAAAAGAACTTGGCCATGCTTGAAAGGTATGGACCAAGTTACTATTATTGCATGGGGCTTTTATTGAATTCTTTTATGCCCTCTTTTCTTTTCTTTTTCTTTTTTCTTTTCTTTCTTTTCTTTTCTTTTTCTTTTTCAAATTATTTGCAGAATGAAAAATCATTTGTCAACAAAAAACACTAGAGACAGATAATATCCCAGTCACCAATTGATCCTATAACTTATAGGATGATAACATGAGCTTTATTGTTATGGCTTCAGTTCCCGGGATGACCAATGAAGGAACCCCTTTTCCAGGGGAACCATTTATTTTTCCTTCTTATGGAAATGTTGGTCCTCCTTACATCGCTACTTTGAGCCTTCCAGGTCTCACAATTGGGTTATCGATATGGTTGTTTTCCACTCCGGTGATCTCGAATGCAGGTGTTTCAGATGGAAGCACACTGTCCACACATCAACCTCATGCTGACCTTTCTCCTTCTTCGCCCGTCAGGTCTCCTTTCATTTCTCCTTCTTCGCCTAGTGAAAGATCTCAAGCGAGTAGCCATATCGATCAGAAGAACAAGAAATGGAAAGAGAAGAAGAAGAAGAACTAGAAAGGGACCAAGCCTCTAACTACATCAAATGTTGGATCTAAGCAATCAACTACTTTTAATAGTACTTTGAGTGTTGATAAGGAATATAAGGTTAAAACGAGGAATCTGAAACCCAAAATCCCTTGCAGTCTTTGTAAGGGTGACCATTTTTTGAGGGATTGCCCTGGTATTCCCAAGGTCTTAGAAATGTGGTCTTCCACATCATCAGCCCTTGCTAGACATGCTAATGATGCCCCATCAACTAGTGATGTTAAGGTTGGTAAGAAGAAGACAACTGTCAAATTCCCTTGCATGTTATGCAAAGGTGATCATTATTCTCACCTTTGTCCTCATATGGGAGAGGCTTCTTCTCTTTTGGAAAAACTTCAACTTCCAAAAGGTTATCGTAATATTTCTCCCAACCCATTGTTAGTTGATGGACTAGTCAATCTGGTTCCATCCCCGATGAATCCAGCTGATCAGGTGGTCAATCTAGTTTCATCTTCAGTTGAACCACTCACCAAAGTAGTTGATCCAAATCCATCATCGATCAACCCCACTTTTCATCCGGAAAGTGAAACCCAAGTGACCGATACAGTCTCGTCATTGGTCAGTCCCACCCTTCATCCAAAGAGTGTCAAAGTGGTTGACCCTGTTTTAGGATAAATCTGTGAGTGCAGACACAAACCGATCTCCCTAGATCCACCTGGATCTAGAACAAAATAGGACAGAATAATACACTTTCCCTAGATCTATCCTATTGAATGAACTAAGAGATAAGGATTATGGACATACCTTATGAATGCTTTCCTTAGGTCTCCGTTGTTCCAAGCTTTGCTCCAATGCTCTTGCACCATTCATATCACAACAGTACAAACCAATCGAACAAAAGGCAGATTAATATATTCAATAGATAGTCTATACATATGATCAAGGAGTTATGTAATAAAGTGACATCATCTTTATGGGAAAGGGACATATTACTGTATTGAATTAATTGAAAGTGAAACTTACAACCTGATCCTTGATGTCGTAGGTCTCCTTTCAATGGCTCCTAGCTCTGACACACACACTTGCTCATGCATGAAGAAAATCAACCACTTTTGATGACCTTGTTGTTGTCTCTAGCTGTTATAGCATCAGTCCTTCATACAGGCTTTCAATAATTCTCCAATCAATCTCTTGCTAGCTTGCTTCTAACCTTTACCATGAGCCATCTCCTCAATATATAGGAGAAGATAGATTAGTTACTTGGATAGGAATGATCCCAAGATATCTGGAATGCCAACACTTAGATAACCATTCGTTAGCCAACTCATTCTTCTCGAAGATTCCCTTCTAGAAGGCTCGAGAACTTCATATTTTTCCTCTTTAAGAAGATGTTTGCACCCTAGCAGTTAGGTACAGTGCGAACCCATTGCACTCCAACTTAATGCAGCCTGCAAGAATCAGGTATTCTCGCAGGCAAGTATATAGGTAGCCTGCGAACTTCTTTAAAAAATATGTTTTCTGGAAGCAGACAAGTGTAACTTTTCCCAGGAAAGTATCCTTAGTGAAGAGCTTGATTTTCCATTATCATAATATAATCACAACATCATAACGATGACCAAAATTGTGGATAATAGAATGCCCCCCAAAGTCTGAGAGTGGAATCAGTGACAGTTGATAGACTTTGTAAGATGCATGTGTGTGTCAAGAACCAAGAGTGCATCTAATCGGAAACCTGCAAACATCCAAGCATCGACAGAATATCAGATATATCCCTTCTGAGGTAGGCATTCCCATGCTCAGATCATAGACTGATGACATCATAAACAAAGGTCATGGCCACCAATCATACACTGTGGATCCATGCAGTCATAATATAGCATAGCCACCTGAATACACTGTGGATCTATGCGACAAATTTTCAGTCAAGACGACATAGCCATGAAACATACACAGTGGATCTATGTGTCGCAAATTATACATACTCCATCGCAACCTGGATCACTTAAGACAATATCTAGGGTATTCAATCTCATCGCCCAAAGTACGAATCTAGCCATGTGATTACATGTGTCGAAGTCGAACATGGTAGAAACCACTTGATTACCGGCCATTGATGTAACCGTTAACAAGTGCGAGGGAAATCACCATTGATGTCAATGACTCCCAAGGTACTAAAGTACAATCCATCGATTGTGAATGAATGAGTTGATGTCGAAAAATCGATAGAATCTTTCGATCAGGGGTCAATGATGTAAACCCACTGTCGAAAGCGAGAAAACTTGCCATTGAGGCATGCAAGCTCCAAGGTACTGAATGATTTCTAAGTCTTAATTCTGGATAATGTGTTGATGTCGATGGAACAAGACTCATCACAGGAGGGCCTTGATGTATCCCCCATCAATGACACGAAATGAGTAACAGAGTTTGAAAGTGAAACAAAGCATGTGACAATTGGACTTTGGACACAGGGAAGGCCGACACGAAGAGAATTGATAACTGCAGATGGCCGACTCGAATAGAGGTTTCAGACGGACTTCTCTTGAACATATGAACAACACGACCAATGATTTGGCAGAATTGACTCAAAGACGACACATGGAAAGACCTTGATATCAAATCGAATGAGAGACAAATGGATTACCCAAACCAGCTTCAGATGATGAACAGGGGGTGTCATGTTCAAGAGCGACACTTACTGCCAATTAACACAAAGATGAAACATATCCCTTTCCCAAATTTCCCCCCACCATTTCTGGCAAGTACCTCTTTATTTTTACGCAAGCTTGAAGAGGATCACATATGCTTGTTGATATAAGCTCATCCTTTGGACGAGTCCCTCAGAGTATTTTTAACGAACCCTAGGAAGGAGTGGTTCGGTCCCATTATGGGTCTGTCAATGTTTGTTTAACGAGTCCAGAGATAGAAAACTCGAAGGTTTTTCAAGATTATAGAGTTTGGAAAAACACTTAAAAGAGAACTCTCTCAGTTCCTTTTTCATATTATAGTCCAACGAGACCGAAAAAGGGTTAAACTATCGCTCGAAAGATGCATACTTCAAATACTTTAACGAGCATGAAAATAGCAGGATCGCTCGACAATCTTTTCATGTTTAGAGAGTCTGAAAAGAGCTTAAAGATAACTCCAGGGGGGTTCCTTTTTCGTGTAACCACAGCGAGCCCGGAAAAGTGATAAAACAACGCTTGGTCGTGTTCTTATGTTTTTAACAAGCGCAAGAACGGACAAAATCCGCTCGAGGTTTTATGACAAAACCATAGAAAATAATCAAAATCACACCACACTGTAAAAGTTTTGTCCATAATCATCCATATTTTTTACCTGCAAGTCATTTCACTCATTTCCATATTAGTAATTAGGGTTAAATAATGAATAAACATAAAAAACCCACTTTTTGACATAGTAAAAAGTAATAAAAAAGAATCCATAACAAATTTTACCATATCATTTTACCTTTTTACCATTGGAGTTCAAAAACCTCATTTTACCCTTCTACCTTCAGCGTTGATTTTCGGGAGCTACGGGCAATCATTTCACGAGCCGTCAGAATCATTTTGGTAAGTTCTCCATTCTCTATCTTTTCATGGTTCAAATTTATGATTTCATTGGTTAAAAGTCAAGTTTTAGGTTGATTTTTTAAACCCTATGCGTGTAGAGGAATTCTCACAGGTGGCCCATACGGGACCTGCGAGAATGCCTCATTCTCACAGGTGGGCCTAAGGTATCCTGCGAGAAGTTCGCACTGCGTGCAATAGGTCACCTGCAAACAGTGCAAAGTTCAAAAATTTATGCAACGTTTAGCCAAAAGAAAGATTTTTTCCATGTTTTAAGATCATTAACCATCTTCATATGTTTCTCATGCAGGTTAATAGCCATCATCATGGTGCTCGAATGGCGAGAACGGGAACACGAGGAAGATAATACAAACACCGAAAATCACCCTCCCACCATTGTTGACTTAAGAGATTGTGGTCTCTTGAAATATTTCCGTATCCCGGGCATGAGAGCCCAAGTGCGATTACTGGAATACTTAGTCCGAATGTGGGATCCGGACCAACAAGTCTTCATCGTGGGAGCTCATACTTTGACTATAGACATCGAGGACATATATTTCTTGACTGAATTATCCAGGCATGGGTCCTATGTCAGTTTGACTGGCAGTAGAGCAGGGGGTTTAAAAATGAGTGAGTATTGCAACCAGTACTGTGTGCCTGAGGCTGAACGACAGAAAGGGAAAGTGGCAATTTGGGGAGTGACTGATTTGACTCTCCACATCATTCTCTTTACCATTGCTCGGATGGCGGGAAGTGTTGCTCCACATATGGATTTGCAAAGCTATTTCCAATACGCTATCGAGTGTACTGAGCCCCGGGTATTTAACTGGGCCGACGCAGTATTACGCAATGTCAAGAAACAGTTGACTAAGTGCAGGCGTGGGAATCTGAAACAGTTTGGTTATGGATCTTTGTTGGTGTCCTTCTTCTGTGAGAGGGTCCCTGCTTTTAGACTTCAGGCTGAGTGGCACTTTCTGGGTCCCAGGGATCCACGGATGTTACGATGGTGTCGACTCATGGCACGACATGTGGCAGGACCGATCGCCAGTTATGACGATATCTTCTTCGACTAGCTTCAAGGCCAGGTGCTGATGGTAGAAGATTATGCCTACGCCGGCTTGGATTTCCGCGGTGATCCTGACCTTGCACTGCCTGAGGATGCACAGTGGGGAGACCTTGGTAAGAAGTATACCAATTTTTATCTTTTAAATGTTTTTGTAATTTTAACATATTTAAGTGTTTTTTGTTTTATAATTTTACCCAAAGACTAACACCAAATACTTGTTGATAACACAGACGTTGGACCATATCGTCCTGCTGGAAGTTCTCCTATCCAGCGACGAGGAGAGGCAGCAGTAGTAGTTCCATAGTACGTCGAGGATTATCTAACAGTGGAGCAAAACTTAGAGGGTTTGATGGCAGACGTTCCAGATATGACCCTGGAGGAGATTCCACGACGCGATCAACGTCACACTGCGGGAGTCTCTGCCTCTATGGGTCGACTGCTCCGCAGATTTGCTAGTACATTAGTGTGTTATCGTGAACGTCATCTGTGACATCCTTATGTAGAAGCCATGAGCTTCAATTTTTGATATTTTGGTCTTTTGACAAACATTTTGTAAAAACAAACTCTTTTGATCGTTATATATATACACGGCTTCTACCGGTTTCTTTACATTGTGTACAATTTTAATGTGTTTGATTTATAAATTGTTCAAATGCCTGTCCAATAAATAATTAGCTAAAGCATCTGTTAATGTATTAAGACGTCTAGGAATATGTTGATATTCAATGTGATCAAAGTACCGTTCCAAGAGACGAATCCGCAAATATACCCTTAATAAAGTAGGACTTCGAATAGAATATACATTACTGAGTTGTAGTACTACAAGCTGCGAGTCAAGTTGTACAACCAAATGACGAATTCCAAGAGAGATAGCATCAACCAATAATTCAACAATGGCGCTATACTCTGCGATGTTGTTGGTTGCTCGGCCAAGACATATACCTCGTAGAGATATGAGTTCATTTGTCGGGGCATAGATTGCCCATGCAGCGGAAGCTAGGTTTCGAGTACTACGGCTAGCTCCATCAACGAAGCCAAAATAGGGAAGCGAATACTCCGACATCTGACAATCAAACACAACGTCACGTAAGGGCAGAGACCAGATAACATCAAAAGAAAAATTAAAGTAACACACACACACAGTATGATACATAAAATACAAGTACTCATGCACAAATAACTTGTGCATAGTACTTCTTTAAGTACAACCCATTCCTGGGTTCACTCAAAGGTACACCATCATAATCAACTAACTCATACGCTCCTTTTTCCAAAACTTTGTTGACAATGTAGGGACCATGCCACATAGGTTCAAATTTCCCAGCTCCTAGTACATCTTTATCTTGTTCATACAAAAGAACAAGATCACCATCAGAGAAAACACGAGGCTTGACATGCCACTCATATTGTGCCTTAATGCGCTTCTTTTGGGATTCTATTACTAAAGTGGCATCACGTCGGGTCTCATCTAATTGCATCAAATACAACAGATGTTCCTCTTCAGAAGAAGTATTGGGTAAGAGCTCTATAGCTAGCTTCAAATAAGGTATTTCACATTCTATTGGCAGAATGGCTTCCATGCCATAAACTAATCGAAAAGGCGTAAATCCCATGGTGGATTTAACAGATGTCTGATATGCCCACAATGCAGAGAACAACATCGTGTGCCAGCTGGTTTTATGTATTCCTATCATCCGTCGAATCATAGTTATGAGGACCTTATTGATGGCTTTGACCTGGCCATTAGCCTGTGGATAATAAGGTGTTGAGCTATCACGACGAAGGCCCAACTTCTCTGTAAGTTCAGACATCATATAATTCCTAAAATGACTACCGTGATCGGTAATGATAGCCTGAGGGACACCAAAACGAGTGATGACATGGTTGAAAAGAAATAACGCTGCAGTCTTCCCAGTATTATCGAATGTCGACATTGCCTCGGCCCACTTAGTAAAATAATCAACAGCTACAATAATATAACCATGCCCCCCGGCCGAGTGAGGTTGACATGTCATGAAATCAATGCCCCATTTTGCAAAAGGACCTACTGAGACTACAGGATGAAGTGGAGCAGGATGTGACCGAATCTTCTGATTATAGGTCTGGCAGGCATGACACTTCTGAACAACAGTAATGCAATCATTGAACAAAGAAGGCCAAAAGTATCCTACACGTAAGATCTTCTGGGCAGTAGCATACCCAGACATATGACCACCACATGCTCCTGAATGGCAGTCATTCAAATCTTTCTCAGCTTCATCAAAAGTTAAACAACATCGAAAGAAAGAGTCAATGCCTCGACGGTAAAGAGTATCGCCGAGGATAATGTACTGGCGAGCCTGATAACGTATACGACGTCGTTCATTACTGGACAAAGCAGGCCGGAAATTTTGAGTTTGGAGATATATAATGATATATCCGTACCAAATATCATCAGTACTGATAAGGAAAAGTGATTCGTCAGGTAACGAATCAACTGCTACATTTTCTGTGGCAGAGTGGGGGAAATCACAAATTAACTCAGCAAAAACTAAGGATTTCTTCGACATGGCGCGATCGAATTCCAAATAAAACTCCTGGAGAATGACAATCCACTTGGAGTACTTTCCCCCAAGCAATTGACGTGTCAATATATGTTGCATGGGGTTACAATGTGAAATCACTGTAGTTTTTCTGGAGAGAATATAATGACGAAAACGTTGCACTGCTTGAACAGCGGCCAAAGCCAGTTTCTCAACATGTTGGTACTTGACTTCCGTTGATGATAGACTTCTACTCAAGTAATAGATAACATGTTCATCGTGGTTATCATCCTCTTGAACCAGGACCATGTCGATAGTATACTCGGAAGCAGCTAGATAAAGAAAGTAATCTCGACTATAATTAGGAGGGAAAAGAAGAGGATCTTTTGTGAGGGACAACTTTAAATCTTCGAAAGCGTTGTTGGCAACTTTATCCAAAACAAACTCGGAACCTTTCTTTAAAAGACATGTGAAACCACGAGTAATCTTGGCATAATTCGGGATGAAACGACAAAGAAAGTTTGCTTTCCCCTGCAAACTTTGTAACTGGCGCAGTGAAGAAGGAGGAGGGAGATTAAGAATCGCCTCAACCTTAATAGGATCTACCCGGATCCCTTGACCTGAAACAATGAAACCGAGAAGATGGCCAGACTGTACACAAAAGACGCATTTATGAGGGTTTAGACGAATGCGATAGAACCGACAATGGATGAAAATTGCTTGGAGATGATTAGGGTGATCGACTCGGCGTAAAGAATGAGCTGGAAAATCATCCAAATAAGGCTGGACGATATGCTTTATATCGTGAAATGCATAAGACATAGCACGTGGAAACGTTGCACCTGCGTTCTTAAGACCGAAGGGAAGTTTTCTGTAGGAGAAAGTACCCCAAGGAAAAATAAAAGCAGTTTTATGTTGGTCCTTAGGAGCGATGTTAATTTGATTATAGCCGGAAAATCCATCCATGAGAGAAAAGATTTCACTGTCGGCACAGTCATCGACGATCTGGTCGACGAAAGGGGTTGGAAAGTTGTCTTTCGGACAGGCTTTGTTAATATCCCGATAATCAACACAAACACGTATACTACCACCTTTTTTATCAATCGGTACAGGGTTGGAAACCCATTCTGTCAGAGCCACGGGGTAAATAAAACCGACTTTGAGAAGTTTTTCAACTTTGAGTTTAATGGCTGCCGCTTTACGTGGATGGACAGGACGGAGGCGCTGCCGTACTGGTTTAGCTCCAGGGTATGTTTTGATCTCATGCACAACGATAGACGGGTCGATACCTGGCATCTGTTCGTAACTCCAGGCAAAGATATCATGAAATTCTTTAAACAGGGAAGTATAGGTGACAATTTCCTCTGGAGAACACGAAGCTCCAATGTGAACATTTTCTACTATCCCAGGTTTAAATGAAATATAAATGGGTATCGTGGGAGAAATATTACTGAGGTTCCCTTTGGCATACACATCATGTGTAGATCCGGGAATGGTCGTTATGATAACAACGGTCGACGGAGTCGAAATCCGATGGTAATTCTCGAGAGTGTGTTGTTCCAGAAACAGTATGGAACGATGATGCCCATCGTACCAAGGTGTATCAGCCATGACGGACATGATCATGTCGTCAGTGGGAAAGATAACATGGAAAGGATCAGGAGACAACTCCTCCGGAGAGGGAGTAGAAGGTGTTGCCGATTGAATCGTGTGATAAGCAGACTCAATCAGACTTAACGGCATGACGTTGCCGAAACAAGGATGATCTCCTGGATCAAGGACTATCCAAGGGTCAAAAGACACTGGAAGTTCATGAGGAACGGTGGAGATCATATTAATCGAAGAAACTGACGGGCATAGAATATCGGGTGGTGGTGGTATGGGAAAAGTACCCATTAACGAAGAGTCTTTCAAGAGACCGACTCCAACATTCTCGTAACCCGGTGGGGTTTTAGCTATAAACGACACATTTCTAGTGCGAGTATCGTAATTAAAGAAGGCAAGTTGATCAAATGTAACAACTTTTCCCTGGTGAGGAAATCGTAAGACCTGGAAAAGTGTTGACATAACAACGCGCATGGAATCTACCCAGCTACGACCAAGAAGAAGATTATAATCTAAGGGAGCATCGAAAACTTCCACTTCAACTTGGACGGTCTTACCTTCTAGAGTGACATGCAACAAGGAAAGAACGTCGTAAGGCTTAAAACCAGAGCCATTAAAGGCTTTCAAAGTATTTTGTGATTCTATTAATGGAGGAGAGCCAATGGCTTTCCAACAAGTAAGAGACATTACACATGTAGAGGCCCCCTCATCAACAACCGTCCGACAAATGCTCTTGTCCGCGACAATAACTTGTATCTGAAAAGCAAGCTGAGGAGGTAACCTTGGAACATGTTCGTCCAAGTCAAAGACTATCAAATTCGAATCAGTAGGATCAATTCCACCTATAGCTTTCAACAGATCCCTTCGTTGCACAAGAAAAGACTGAAGGACTTCGAGGGCAGACATCGTTGACGGTGCTTGGGCCAGATCTTACACAATATTGTAGTTCTGGGCCGCACGAGCATGAGGATTGAAAGATGACTTGCGAACAACACCTTTAAGGGGTCGTAGGACTGTATCAAGACTCGGTCGTTCGAGATGAAGAGGACCGTTCGTAGGTGGATTCGGTGGAGAGGCTTGTACCAGATCAGGAGGTAAATCGTCAACCTTCTCCTTAGAAGGAGTGTAGTCTTTAGCTCTAGTTGCGATTGCAACGTCATTCTTCTTAGAATCACCGGTGCACATCAAGACATATGATGTCGTAGAAGTAGATGGTTGGTCGTGGATGACCAACGAGGCCTGTTGCTGAGACGGGAAGGGTTGAGACAAGACAGCCGGTGTAGGTGGTTTTGGTGTTCCTTGAAGGAACTTAGAAACTTCGGCCTGTCCAGGACAATCCTTTGTATAGTGATCGTCACCGCAGATAAGGCAAGGGTACCTTGGTTTGCACTTATCCCGCTCTTCAACAGGAGCATTTGTAGTTTGTTCAGTTGGATTATTATTCTTACCCCCCTTATTCTTGCCTCTCCCTTTCTTTGATTTATTTTTACCGGTCGGTATAGATTGAACAACGTTCACTTCCGAGGTTTTACCGGTGGGAGGAGCAGGAGATGGGGCATTTTGGACATTATAAGAGGTGGGTTTAGGGGTTGTGGTTGAAACAGAATGTGAGTGGGTATGAGAAGTACCAATCACACCATCAGCTGCATGCAAGGCAGCTGGAGCAGTTGAAGTGCTGGAAGTACCAGGACGAGGTAGTTCAGGTAGTAAATTGTAGAGTGTTCCCATTTGCGAATAAACGAGATCAAGATACTGAGCACGGCTTATAGCCTGCTCTTCTGTAACAACACCACCCATAGAAATGTCTTTACCAATTTTGTTCATGAAAGATTTCGTGAACCATTCGTCCAGTAACTGATCAGGGAGTTCAAGCTTGATGAGACGTCGTCTTCGTCTCCACTCATGTATATGATCTGAGATGTGAGTACCTTTATTTTTCTTAAAAGAAGTCAGGATCTTAGTCCCAGTATCATAACGGATCGGTAACTGGTAATGTGTGAGAAAAGCCATAGCTAAAGTGTTGAAATCAGAAAAGAAACCTCGTGGCAATTCAATATACCACTTCGCAGCTGAACCAGTAAGGGTTCGTTGAAAAAGATGTAGATGAATGGAGTCATCCATCAGTGAATTGGATGAACACCATAAATGAAAAGTCATGACATGATTATTTGGATCCTCTCCTGACTTGCCATCGAATTTCGAAATATCCGATGGGAGCTTAGCAGGGATAGTAGGCCATTGGGGAGAGTGACGAATAGGATCATTTAGAATCCTAGACAAATCTGACAAATCCAAAGTAGCAAGGAAAGGCAACTGTCGGTTTACTTGCGGGTACTAATGGCTTTGGGGTGGAAGCCCTGTCGGAAAACCAGTAGGAGCGTAAGCATACTGTCCGTAGAGGGAAGCCCCTGGTTGATTCGGTGGTGGGCGGATAGGATAGTAACCCCAAGGATTATAACCTTGAGTTTGAGCAGGGACCTGGGGTTGAGTAGTTTGATTCAAACCCCAAATAGGATTAGTTACCCTGGGATAAGGTTGGCCAACGGTAGGGACAACTTGCTGCCCCCCAACATTTTGAGGAAAGTTTTGTAGAAGTTGATTCCAATACTGGGCCAATTCAGGAGGTATATTTTGTCCAAAGGGTGAGGTTGGTCCCCCTACTGTAGGTACAGTTCCACCCGGAAGTGGTGCGCCAACCGTAGGTTGCGTAGTAACTGTGTTGTGTCCGGGAAAAGGAAAAGGAACCGTACCACCCTGTCCACCAACGATAATCTGCGTGTTGGGTGCAACAGTCGGGATAGTGCCACTAGGATTAGGATTACCAGAAGGAAAAAGTGGGAGTGTCGGAATAAAACGAGCAACCTCATACCCAGGAAAATGAGGACCACCTGGAGAACTGACTGGGGTTTGCGGAGGTGTTGTATTAGGAGGATTCAACAGAGCATTCAACGCATGGTAACCGGGTGGTAATGTCAGGATGACATCAGGTATTCGCTGGGTATTGATAGGAGGGAGAGTAGTTGCAGTAATTCCGGTTTGGACACTCGTAGTATTCGCGAGATGGGCCATCTCAGGAGGAAGAACAAAACGATAAGTGGTAGTCTTGGGTGTAGTCTCTGTCTCAGGAGACACCGGAGGGTTGATTTCATAAACAGGGGGTGACTCCGTACTGAAAAGAACTCGTCGGAAATTACCGGACCAAAAAGGGTCTTGGCCTACTACACCGTGAGAAGGCCCAACAGTCGATTCAGAAGATGGAACAATGGTTTCTTCAGAAGGATTTAACTGTCCAACAGGTTGTTCACCACGACGAACGCAATATTCCTCTATAGTGTTGGTAACTCGAAATTCTTCTAGAGAATCAGTTCGTTCGACTTGTGGAAGTGGTGTGGTGACAACTGGAACATCACTAGTTTCCCTTTGTGGTGAAGTAACCACAGGGACTTCAGTCTGATGGGGTGAACCCTCAGGTGTACCAGTAGGTTGAGGATCATCCAGATGTTCTGGAGATAATCCTTGCATTCTACGAGAACGTCGCGGGGGAGCAATTGTAAATAAGTGACAAATTCCGCGAGAAAAATTCTAGGGTCAACATCGAGAAATAAACATCATTCACTAGTAAACAAAATCTAGAAATCAATCACCAAGCAAACAATACCTTCTAATTTCGAAGCCACTAGTTGGTGATGAAATCCAATGTCGCAACAACGAGACGAGAAGGGGCGGGGCTAAGGTGGAAAAGTTACGTTCACGACTTTCTTAACAGACTTACACCCTGGTGCAAGCTCCCACACATAACCGTGGGTATACCCTCCAAGGAGCCCGAGTGAGTTTGATCAACGTCAATTCTAGGTACCATGAAGACTTTCCCCTCCACAGTCACCTTGGGTAAGAACCTAGAGAGATAGGCCACTAAGGTCACCACAAACAACAGTGCAGCCTAGGGGAACAGTCATCAATCTGATCCACACGCAAGGGCAGGGTATCTAGCCCGAAATCAACTCAAAGGCTTCCACTCATAATTGTGGGTATACCTCAGAGTGATCCCCATAATACGTGCAATCTCTACACCGATGTCAACAAAGCAGGGTTAGTAACTCTGCCAACACGAATGCGACCTTGTGCTTAACCCTTGTGTTAGAAGGGCGTCCCAGGACAATATGCTGCCAATGGAATTTTACACTCCCTAACTCAATATGCTATTGTGTGTTTTTGAGCTTTTGGAGAGTGTGTCTCTCTTCCTACTCCAAAGAACTAGCCTAGCTAAATGTTGGTGTAAAAGAGCCCTAGAAAAAAGTTACTAGATCAATTTTAATATTACGCAATGTTTTTAAGAGCTGTTGATTACTCAAAGGTAACGGAAGTGAAACTCATGATGTGTGAATCTGACCCAAATAATGAAAGGATAATGATGAAATATGATTCTTTTCATTCCATGAATCCTAGCTATGGGAGAGAGAGAAAATTTTCCAAATCAACTCAAATACTTCAATGCAATGCACAATTTTCCGTTCAGATGTCAATGCAAACAATCATTTATCAATGAACAATCTC